>VXBC01007670.1:173207-229225 GCA_013399945.1 Ploceus nigricollis
CTTTGGCTCTGCCCCGTCCTCCCGGTGCTGCGGGGCCGTTCGAGTGCCGGCTTTGTCACCCGTGCCCAGCCACATTCTCTGCGTTCCCCGCTCCGTTCTCTCTCTCCGTTTTCCCACTCCCGTTTTCCCTCTCCTCTTATCCCGCCCCGTTTTCTCTCTCCCCGTTTCCCACCCCGTTTCCCGCTAACTTTGGTGTCTGACCCTCTGCAAATCGGGGTCCACCCGCAGCACAAGCCTACCCCGAGCTCGGGTGGCAGAGCTGTGACCCTCCAGGTTTGGGTGCCTGGAGGAAGGGAAGCTTTCCAAGTAAGCCAGAATCGAAGGAGATGTTTCAAGGTCCCTCCTGCCCCGTTTATAAATCTTTCTGGTACTATCCTAATGGTGTTTTGTGTTGGTAACGTCCCAAGTTCCCAGACACCCGCTTCTCCTGGTGTGTAATAAAGCCCTTAGTGCTGAGCACAAGAGCTTCTGCCTCTTCTTTTAGAATGCAAGCCCCAGAATTCTGTCCCAATGTTGTGTTGAAACCCCAAATTTGTGCTGCCCAGCGTTGCTATTGATTTAATGCCATGTGGAAGGAAGAAAAAGGGCCTTTCTAATTGTTACATGGTCTCCTTGAAGTGATTAAAGTGACTGACTAAACAGAGAATGTTTCTTTTCTATAATTTGTTTTCTAGCATGAAACTACAAGTGAAAGCAGCTGATCATATTAAATCCAATTACAACTTAATAGCTTTATATGGAGTCTTCTTTGCATTTCTTAAAAAATTCCACATTCAGGACACATCCTGAGAGGAGTTGATGGCAGTGTAACACCTGTGTTCTTTGTAACATTGTTCTTGTTATCAAACTTAAAGCCAATCTTCAAAATGTATTTTTTCCCCCAAATATTATCAATCAGGGTACATCACTGCATTATTAATTCCTAACTAAAATGGGTGAAAACCAACCACAACTAATTTTAAATTTTAAAAATCTGAAATAACTATTATTTGTCATAAACCTGTAGTTCTGAAATGAAGCATCCTATTGGGATAAAACAGTGAGTGTGTTCCTTATGGTGAGGGAGAAGAGAATGTATTTGCTCTCAGCTTGCTCTGTGTCTGTACCCACTGCTGCTGGCCTGGCTGGAAGCATCAGGGTCTTGAATGTGAAATGTGTAACAGAGAATATCTAACATTCTGCTACACAGAATTTTTGCCATCCACTGCAGGTGACCTGATTGTATATTGATGAGCACAGACATTTTTTGATAATCGAGGCACCTTCCTGCTATATCCAGCATTATGGTATAAACAAACAGGTGGGTGGCCAGAAAAAGGTGGAATTACTTTTTTTTTCTTTTTTTAAAGTTGTAGCCAAAGCTAAAGAAAGTTTTTAGCTTTTGGACAGATAGTGTTGTCCAAGATCTGGAAAGTTTATCCAAGGTTTTTGAGAGCTCTGCTCAGAGCACTTTTTAGAAGAAACTGTTCAAAATTTTCTCTGGCTCTGGGAAGCATCTGTGGCTGGACATCCAAAACCCAGACAGGGATCCCAGCCTGGTTCAGAATTAGAATGTGACTGTTCTTTCCTGTTTAGCTGTGATGCATCTGCTCAGCACGCTTAAATTGCTTCCTCATTATGTGACAATTAATAGTTTTGTTGATGTTTATATCCATATGTTAATATTTTCCTCAATATTGTCAACCCCCTGTGCATATCGATGAAATGACATTTCACCCCATTTAGCATTTTTAATGTAGCATTAAACAGAGCTGTTTGTTGAAGTTTAGGCACACTCTGCTTACAGCAGTACAGCTCCTAGTTTCACCAAAGGCTCTATCAGTAAAAATGACATGGGAAGCTGCCTCCAAAAATGTGAGTTACATAACAGGTAGAAATCCTCTTTGGCTATAAAATATTTATTCAGTATTATGTAAGAAAATGGAAAAGCTTGGAGGTGGAGAAAAAAGAGGAAAAAAATCTAATATAAGATTTGAGTGGGAAACTGAAGCAGATAAAATCTGAGAAAGTGAGCCTGGTGATGGTGGAAAACAGAGTCTATTTAAGGTTTCCTTCATGACTTCACCATTAATTCCCAAAGTTTCCAGGCTGAGGAGAGAAAAGAAGTGCACAGGGTCTGATCTTTCTGGTGCAGAGCTCTCACGTATTCTCAGACTCCAGGCAGAGGAAGAAATATCTTTTATTTGCTCCATCAAGCTTTCCTCACATCGGGTGAGGATGCAGTGGCAGCTTTTTCCAGGGAAGTGTGACTGGAAGCTGCCTGCACCCGCTCCTGCCAGGGCCACGGGGATGCTGGAATACCTGCAGGCTTCCTCCTCCCATGCCCAGGAGCGCTGCCAGGAGAGCACCATGTGTGATGTGAAGTGAACACTTTTAAAGCAAGTGAAAGTTTTGCAGCCTGTGGCTGGAGTCCAGCTGCTTTCTGCTTCCTGAGGCTGGGCAGAGGTTTCCCTGTGGATGTTTCTGGGTGGCTTGGAGCAGGAAGCAGCTCCTGAGTTTGCTTTCTCTTGAGGCAGAGGATTTGTACCTAGATCTGTCTCTCAGTGCATGTACACGGGTTTCTTTGTGTTCTGCACATAGGTAGAGAATATTGGCTTCAGGATTTTTTAAAGTTTTTTTTTTAAATTTTGTTTTAAAATGAGAGGTTCATCTTATTTATCCCCAATTTTAAAGCTTTGATGGTTTTATGCTCTCTTTTAATTTAAATCTATTGCGTAGAGGTAGGAAAAACCTTTAGTTGTTTTATTAATGTTTCTCTTTAATGGTTGAATTTCCTCCTGCAAGAATTACAGTGGAAAGCATAGGGGACATTATGTACTGTTAGCTTAGTAAATGATTGATTTTAAATATTTGGCCAGAAAACTAGGGATGAATTCAAGTGGATGATATTCCTTGGTTCCAATTAATGTAGGAGCAAAGGATTCTCACTGGGGAAAGGCTTTGATTCCCTTATCTTGCTGTCAAAGCACATGATGAGAAAAATGAAATTAACTTGTCAGAAGCAAAGTTTGGTGAGAACTCATCTGCGTGCAGAATAATTCCTGTAAGCATGACATCTTAATTTCAAGATGTTTCTGACACTGCACAGAGAATTTGTCATGCAAATGAGATCCTCATTAGGAAGTAATATTCTTAGAATACTTTAAGCAAAAAGTGTGTTCTTCTAAAGGCTTTCTGTACATACATGGAACAACTCTTTAGAGAGGGAGATCAGACTGGGCACAGCTGTGTTAATGTGAGACAGATGTTGTCCTTGGGAAATCTGGAGCTCCTACATGATCCACCTTTCACAAAATCTTATGCTTTAAAGGCCTAGGCTTTAATGTCCAAAATTCAGCCTGCCAGTGTAAGCTAAGAGGGAGCTGTTGCTTTGCTGCAGTGCACCACTGGGTATCCTTTCAATTCATTTGATTCAAGAAGAAATGGGTCTGATTCTGCTGCTTTTGAGCCTAAAGGCTTGGCTAGACTGAGAGGGGCTTTGCATTCATCTCAGTTGTGTTCCTACTTGCCTTGTCTGTAACACAGGTACTTCTGTAGGTAATTTCCAACCCATTCCAGCAGCTGAGGAAGTTTCTGAGTGTCAGCAGGAGGAGGCTTGACTTTGCTGATGACAGAAAATCCATGGGCTCTGTGCAGTCCCCTGTGGTGTGAGCAGCAGAGAGCAGGAGGTGATAAGAGGTTTTGCTCAGTGAACTGTCCTGAACCAACTGCGAGAACCAGAGAAATCCTGTGCCTTGTGTAGCATTCCAGCAATGTGAAGGACAGAAATGATGAAGGTGTATGGGCAAAGTGGTGATAGAAATCAGGAACTGAGCTCACTGCGTGGTGGGAGTGACAAAGAGGAAATTAATTAGTACTCACATCACAACATTTGCTACTCTGGCTCCCTTGTTGATAAGACCAGATAGGTATTGTTAAGGAGGAGCAGTTTGTGTGAATTTCTTATGCTGTAAATAGGAGTAACTGATGAAAATGATTGTTCAGTTTGGTGTCAGTCTCCTGTGAGACTGATAAAGTATCAGGAGCTGGGATGATCTCTGGTATCTGTCAGCCTCAATATTGAAGTAACAAAGTGTGTGAGCCCTTCAGCTCTGTGTGCTTAGGAAACGTTTAATTGATTAATGTGGACACTTCTCCTCAAGTGAAGTGATCAGAACTCTTGTCAGGTGGGTTTGGGTTCCACTGTTCATCTGGAGAGCGTTACAGACAAAGTCTGGAAGGTGCTGGTCCTGGCCAGAATGCCAGTGAGCGTGTATGGCACCAACTCCACTGTTCATTCATATCTCTGTTGAGATGCAGTGCTCTTATTTCCTTCTAATATAGATCCTGAAATTACTAAATTTGTGGGTATTTTTTTTTATTATAGTTGTCTAAAAAAACCCAACTGTGAAACTTCTAGCTTGAGTAATGAAATAGTTTCTGAATACTTTAACATTCAGTTTTGTATGGTTTTGGGTTTGATATATTGTATCTTAAAGAGATGGGGTTTGGGGATGAGTGTGTGCTTTTACTAAGTGAAGCAATGCTTCTTACAGCCACTGAAATGGCAGGGAAACAACTGCAGTTACTGTTCAAGAGCGTAATGTTGGCTTTGAAATATGCTCTGGAGCCTGGGCTGCCTTTATAAATTGCACTCCCTCTTGGTCTGAGAAGGATACTGATGTCAAAGGCTGGGTATTGGGCTTTGGTGAGGCTCTGTGTGCAGGGAGGGAAGCAGAAAGTACACTGGGAAATCTGGTGAGGTGGAGAAAGGAGCAGAGAACTGCATGGAACAGGCTCTGCTCTGTCCGCAGAGGAGTTTTCCCCTGGTGGGGTTTTGGTTTTGTTCAGGGAAATGGAGTTTGTCTGTGTGCTTTAAATAACTTTTCTTTTGTGTTTTTCCTTTTATTTTCTTCTGTGCTTTTCTTTTAAGGAAATCCATCATTAAAAATGAAAAAAGCAAAAAATTAAAACAAAGTCAACCCCCCTCAACCCCAAATAAAAAATTAAAACAAAGTCAACCCCTCTCAACCCCAAATAACAACCATCCCCCCCAAAAAACCCTAAATCAAACAAAAAAACCCAACAAAAACAAACAAACAAACAAACCCCCAAAAAACCCCAACAACAACAAAACCCCCCAAACAACCAATTCAGTGAAAACCCCCAGTGTTCCCTGAATCTGGGTAACTGCAGGCACAATAAAATAATAGTGATTTTCGTTGGTGGCAAATAGAAATGGAAATTGTATCATCATGACAGCAGTTCCTAGAGAGCACTGTTGAATTGAATATGCACATAATATATCTGTATTTGAGATCCTACAGGTAAATAGCATATATATGAGTAGAGTAGTGATATGCACTCAGTCAAATCAAGGCATTATTATTTTATTATAAAAGGTATACTTTATTATAAAAGGTAAGGAAATATTTTGTATTTTATATTTTATTATAAAAGGTAAGGAAGTGGGAACAGAAATGGGATAGAAATGGCAGATAGAAACCCTAATAATGAAGGAAATAAGAGATGCAGTCAGGTGTTTGTGTGTGTCTGTGAGAATCTGAGCCCACGTGTCCCTGAGTGCTGCTGCAGATTCTCACACTGGTTAATGAATGTACTTCACTAGAAGAGTTATTGACTTTTGGGGGGCCAAACCCGTGTCTCTGAGAGTGTGATGGACCAGGTACAGAGCAGCTGGGACCATAGGTGCTGCATTCCAGGCTGCATTCCAGCTGGCACCCACACTTTACCTGCCTGCAGTGTTGACAAAGATAATTGCAGCATTTCTGGAGAGAAAAAAATCCAGTCTTATGGCAGTCAGCTCCAGGGGGATTCCTTCCTGAGGCACTCAGGGCAGGTGGGTGCCTGTGACAGAGCTGTGTGACAGAGCTTGGCATTGTCACGCAGGGGTGTTCAGCTCCTGCAGCAGGAGCAGAGTGAGTGATTGAAGGTGCTGCAGAGAACAGAATGATTCTGCTTGGCAGAAATGCAAAGGTTTCCATACTCCCCTTGCTCGTGGTGGAGGACATGAGGGGCTAGCAGAGCATGTGCTGGTGCCACCTCTGTTGTTTTAAATGAATGCGTTACGTTTGGGGCTCTGGTCACAGTCTGGCAGACTGTGCAAGGGCTGGCACAAAGCTGCCTCCAGAAGTGGTGACCCTGTGGCTTGGATGCCTTGGGGAATATGGCACTCTGTGGATTTACTGCTGAGATTCAGGTCTTGATTGATTTCCTGAAAGGATCGACCCCAAAAGCACACATTTATCACAGGGAAATTTAAGAACGAGCACGATTCTTCAGTAAGGTGCTATTTCTTGGAGGGTAATCCAAAGTTCTGAGATGGCTCAAGTCTGGTGGCATTTCTGAGGAGTCTGTCTGGAGTCACAAGCAGTGGCTGTGCAGCTGGAGCTGTGTTGAGAACACAGAACTTGTCCCTGCAGTTATGGTACCAGAGGGGACAGAGCTGCCTCTGACATGGGCAGAGCAGCAGGGTGAGTGGCTGGGAATGTAGGAACACCACCTGGGCTGAGACAGGATCATTTCCTCAAGGTCAGAGGCTGTCCTGGGTTCAGGCTCGGGTCTGTGGGGCTTTGTTTGTCATGTTGTACTTTGTTGATGCAGTGCTCAAAACAAACAGCATTTTAAACTGTGAAGCACAAGTGTCAGAGGATGGATTTTGTTATGCAAGCACCAAACAGAGCAATAAGTACAGGAAGAAAGCATCCTCTTGCCATCAGTGTTTTATTTTTTAGGGATAAGAAGTGCTGCTAGATACCATTGATTCACTAGTACGTACAGCAGATTTCTATATATGGGATATTTAACAAAAATTTAGTGATTGCTTTTATTAGTCTAATAAAGTAATTTTATAGACTTTTTTCCTTGTCAAATATAATCATTCAAGTAATATCTTAAGCATGCAGTAATTACCCATGATCACAGACTCTAGTCTGTAAACACTAGAGATGCTTGTGCTTTTAGTAAACTCTGGGTTACCACAATAATTAGTCCTGGGTGTTCCAGCAATTACAAGTGCCTTTGTGCTCTCTGCTTATTGAGTGACAGAAAGTAGAAACCATTTTGAACAGGGACACTCAGGTGTATTTGATGAGAATTTAAACTTTCCCATAGCTGTTCATTCTTTGAATTCCCATTCCAAAACTAATCTGGGAAGCTGTATTTTTTTTATGTTTCAGGACAGATTTCCCACGACCCTGACTATAAATAAAACAAGATTATTATTTCTGGAGGCCGATTCTTTCTCTGAGCAGTTTTCAAGGATGCTTTTTAAAAATTAAGACAAACAAACAAACAAAATAATTAAACCAATTTTTTTTTCTGTTATTACCCATCCATTGTCTTTCTGTGAATTGAATCTTAACCCTCCAACTGAGGCTATGCTGACACAGCAAAGTGGCTTGCTTTTGGTTGTTTGCTCTTTGGAAAAGCTGATGGTAAATATGAGGAAGGTTGAGGCTTGCAAAGTCAGAAATGAAGATGCATGCAACCATTTTGCATTCAAGTTCCAAGGTTGGCTGTGTGCTTTACAGATGAGTTTTCAATTCCCATTTATCAGCAAAAAAGCTGAATTGTGGCCCATGTGTTCATGGCTGGACACTCTGCTAAGCTGGCCACAGTTAAATGTGGACAAGGTTAAATGCAGGTGAAATGTAGTCTTGATAACATATGCTTTATGTCATCCATCCTTGATGAATTTTCAGGGAAAAGGTTAGATTCTGATTTCCAGCAAGATACTGGAAAAAGAGCTTCCTGGACTTGCTCAGAAATGATTTATACTTATGGTGTTAGTCTGTAGATAAAAACCTACAAGACAGACCTGCAGGAGATGTGTTTCTGTCCCTGCTGGCTGTGGGGAGAATGAAAAGATCTTGTGCTCTGAATTTACTGACTCCTTAATGGAAAAAGGTAATACAGCATGGTTAGAATATTGCATAGGCTCATGAGTAATATGAATTCTTTAATGAAAATTTAAAATTGGAGAATGCTAGCTGCAGCACTATTACTGATGCTGTGATCCCCTTGAGCAAAGGACTTGGCTCTATTTTTTATTGCTGTTCAAAGGTAAATAAGGCAACCAAATGGGGAGATTTGACAGTTTGCAAAAGCTGGTGGCCTCGCTTGAAAGCTGCTCTAGGTGGCCCTGCCTTGGCAGGAGGGTTGGACTAGATCATCTCCAGAGGTCCCTTCCATCCCTGACTGCTCTGTGGTTCTCTGAAAGCTTTGAGCTGAAGATATTAAAGGAAAAAGTTTTAAATGCTCCAAGTAAGATTCATTGCTATGGGTTAAGATAAACAAGACACGAATCCTGCTGGAAGGGAACATGAGTGGCACATGCATTTGGGAAAAGAGTTCCAAACCAGTACAGAACTGCCTATTGCAGTTTGAGAATGGGGTTTGTGCTAGCTGAACAGTTATTTTTGTAAGCAAAGCAAATCACAGCTGGGCTTTATTCATGTCCTTGATGCCTTCCAGGCTGGGACATGTCATTAAAATTCCACTCTGTTAATGATGGAGATGGTGCTGCTATGGACTAGGGCAGATGATGTGACCACAGAGTCCTTGACAATCTGCCCTGGTGCGATGGGGTGGCCCCAGCTAAGAGCAAAGCACTCACACAGCTTCTTGCTCACACCTTCCCCACAGTGGGATGGGGCAGAAAATAGGAGGAACTAGAGTCAGAAATCTCATGGTTCAAAATAAAGACAGAGAGATTGCTCACCAGTTACTGCTCTGGGCAGAATGGACTGAACTCAGGGAATCAAACTTGATTTTAAACGTTTGATTACTGATTGGGAAACAGATGACAAACATTTAAACACTTAAGGAAGACACCTTTCATCCCCTTTGCCAGGCTCAAGTTCAGCACAGAACACCCCTGCCCTTCTCTTGCTGTGGTTGGGATCAGTTCCTGCTGCTCCTTGTTCCTCACTCTGCCCCTGCTCCTTCCTCCTCTGTTGTTTCCTGGCTCTGCTGAGCACCCACAGGCTGCAGCCCCTCCAGGTGTGCCACCAGCTCTGTGGTGTCACTGATCCATGCTCCAGCTACTGCCATTGCTTCAATGTTCTCTCATGGGAGCAGCTCAGGCTCCTCTGAGTGTTCCAGGGGCACCACAGACTCCTCCTTAGGCTCAGCTTTGGCCCATGGAGGGTCTGGAGTGGCTGGCACAGGGCAACCCCAGCCCCCTCCCCCTGAGCCCCTGCAGTCCCCTTGCTACCACGCCTGGGAATTCATGCCAATACACGCGGAAAAAAACCACTTCCCGGCTCCAGGCTGGCTGCTGGGCTGTCCCCACGCCTGGGAGTGGAGCGCTGGGCGTGGGTGATGGGCAAAGCCTGGGCTCTTGGTTCTCAGCTGCCCCTGGAAGGAAGCAAATGCCTTCCTCAAGGGATGGCAGCTCCTGGAGGTGCCTTTTGCTTGGCACAGGGGTGCAGCCTGAGGGGCCAGTGTTTAGCTCTAGCAAGGTCAGTAAGTCCCAGCTGTCACTTGAGGACAGCCTCTCTTTGCCTGGTGTGGCTCAGCATGCTGGAGGAGCTCTCTCTGGAGCTGCTGGGACCCTTTGCAAACACGGCTGTGCCAAGGCTGGGTGAGGGAAGGACTGGAGTGGGTGTAACCGGAGCCTCGGTTCCCTCTTGGCAGCAGCCCCAAGAAGATGCTGGGGAGGATGAGGAAGCAGCTTTGTGGCTGGGACCTGTTTATTTCCAGCAGTAAACCCTGCAGAGGGGCAGCCTGTCAGCTGAGAGCAACCAGGGATGGGACCAGAGCTTGTTGAGCCTGCACGAGCACCAGAACAAGCAGAGCAGCTTCCTTGCCCCATCACTGTCCTGTTGGTACCCAAGTGGCTGTGAAGGGACAGAGCTGAAGGGTTCCTTCTTCTCCCTCAGCTCTCCTTACCTGCTGGGTGCAGGAGGGACCAGGAGCAGCTGGGGCACAGCTCGCAGAGCCCTGCTTGCCTTTCAGAGCTGGGGAAGAGGAGTTCAGGGGAAAAGCACAGGTTGCCTGCAGAGCAGGGGTTGGACACCCTTGTCCTGCACTGAGGAGCTGTTTGGAGGTTTGCTGGAAAAGCATTTTCCTGCTTCTTCCCCCATCTGTCACCTACTCTGTCTGTGTTTGATGGCACTGGCTGCTTCCAACGTGCAGATTTGGTCGGTGGTTCTGTGGCAGGTGCACTGACCTCAGGGTAAGGACAGGTGGGGAAGGGACATTCCTCTCCTGGGCTTTGCCACCTCTTTTGAGCTCCCCCTGTTGAAGTTGGAGGGAGGAAATTCTTTTCAAATGTATTTCTCTCCATGGATTTTGTGTCGCTAGGTGGTCACCAGATATATTTTCAACTCCACATTTGAAGGAATAATTGCACAATTTTCTTTATTAAACATGTTTTTGAAACATGTTTAATAAATATTAAAACATGTTTTTGAAACATGTTTAATAAACATTAAAACATCTTTTTTCATTCACCCCAAATGAGTCCAATAGTATTTCAAAAGCTTTTTTGTGTTATGTTTTCCAGTAACAATGCTGTGCTTGGACTTGAGCTGGAACTGCTCTGCTAATGAAAGCTGTGTGACAAACAAAACACTTTTCCTGAGCACCTGGAAGTTTGTGCCCAAAGCCAGAGGGAAGGGGCATCCTCCCTTGTTCCACGGGTGTTGGAGGAGATGTGGAAATGTGGAATCCAGCTCTGCACCTCAGTCTGAGATCAGAGCTCATCCTGCTGAGAAGGGCAGGTTCCGTGGGGTGCCTGGCAGTGCTCCTGGCGCTGGGAGTCCCAACACAATAATGCAGGAGGAATTGTGAGAGAGGAAAAGTTTTCCCTTTAAAAAGTCAGTAAGGGCTGTAAAAAGAGAAACAAGCAGAAAAAAAAGAGCAAACTTGGGAGTAGTCAGTGGAATAAACCAGGACAAAACGAAAAGTTCAATTTGCTAGCATAGACACATTATGATTCCTATGTGCAGGTAGAGCACAAAAGGAAAGAATTTAGGAATTTCTATTTAATGTCATTTCTATAATTTAGATACATTTCTATAATTTAATTCCATGGTTTCTGCTGCCCACTTTAATAAGGTTTTCTGTGTTTGATTGCAGATGTTTGTATTTCAAGGTCAGAAAGTTTGAAGTGCTTCAGCCTTATAGGTTCTAGAGGAAAATAACTCGCAGTGAAACTGTACATGACCTCAGAGGCAAACACAAAATAAAATAATCCCTGGGATCTGCAGACTTAATTTAGAATGCAGAACATTTCCCAAGCAGCGTTTTACTGTTTTGCTGAAATGATGGAGCATATTGTTAATGTCTTGTAATTTTTAAGAGCATTTAAAGATTTATTTTTGTGACCATTATTTTACTTGGTTATTCTGAGATTGGGTTGAGTATGTTTTATGGCTGTCATGTTGTTTTTTTTTTAATTCCTTATCAGGTCAGAGGTATTTGATAGACATCTCACTAGGCTTGCTTTTGATTCACCTGGTTATTTTTTAATAGTATTTTCTGTGATACCCATTTGCAACAAAGGTAACAACTAATTATGGAAATAGAGTTGTGTGTTTGTTATGTCAGCTCTTTCCTACAATGTTTATGGTTTTGTTTTCTTTTTCCTTTCATTGTTACCTTTTTTCCAAAAGAAAATTGTTCAAAGTTTAATTGTAAACCACAATTTTCTCATAAAAATATGCATCCTGTTAAATACTAAGGTATATAGGATTTCTGCAAACTCTGTGAGTGGTGTTGCGTAGCAATTTTTTTGATTTATTATTTTTTCTGAAGAGGTTTTTCCATTAATAAAAAAATTTTGTCTTTTCTCACTTTATTTTTCTGATTTGTCAAGTTGATTCTCATGTTTTACGAATATGTTCATTTGGAAAAGCTAGTAGTTATTAAAACCTTTTAAGAGAAGCTGATTTTGGCAGTTAAGTTGCTTTTTTTAGCGATTTGTTTTCTAACATTTTGTTTTCCTTTGCCTTGGGCTAGAGAATTAATTTTGTTATGTTGGGGTGAGGAGTCATTTGCTTAGGCTGTTTTTCTATCAGAAGAGGTTATGAAGCCATGAAAGACAGTTAATTTGGAGAGGAAAATAAAAACCTGTGCTGTATGTGGGAGCGCCTTCCTTGTAAAGTGTTTTAATGTGTTGTATCTATAAAATGGGATTAGACAAGTTTAATGGAAAAAAGCACCCCAAGCCATGCTTTGGTGAAGGGAGTGGGGAGAGCTGTGGCCTTGTGACATTATTTAGTGACGTTGAGATGCGGTCACAGGACTGGAGACACTGAGATGTGTCTGTGTGAGAGGCACAGAGGTGTCTGTCCCCAGCAGGATGTGCACAGCGAGGCTGTTGCTGTCCAAGTGCTGGGGTCACAGCCCTTGTTCTGCTTGGCCTCAGTGTCACAGGCTGGCCTGGCTTGGAAGGGACCTTAAAGCTCATCCCAGTCCACCCCCTGCCCTGGGCAGAGACATTTCCCACTGTCCCAGGGTGCTCCAAGCCCCATCCAGCCTGGCCTTGGANCCATCAGGATCACCTTTTTCCGATGTCTCCCCATCCTCCCAGCCAGGAATTCCTTCCCAAACTCCCATCCAGCCCTGCCCTCTGGCAGTGGGAAGCCACTCCCTGTGTCCTGTTCCTCCCTCCCTTGTCCCCAGTCCCTCTCCAGCTCTCCTGGAGCCCCTTTAGGCCCTGCAAGGGGCTCTGAGCTCACCCTGGAGCCTTCTCCTCTCCAAGTGAGCACCCCCAGCTCTCCCAGCCTGTCAACATCCATCACAAAGTCCTTGATTTCATTTTTAGTACCAAGAGTGGCTGAGACAAACCAATGTCTTTCAGGGAAGCCTGTCCCTGTGGACAGACAGAGCTCCTGCTGGTTCTGCAGCAGGAGCTGGTGCCAACAGTCTCTGCATGCAAGAGTTGTTCTGCTGTGCTGCAGGATGGGAGCTCTGTTGTTGGAGCTGTAGGTCACAAATGGACATTTCCATCAGTTCTTTTGTAACACCCACATTTGTAATACCCACTTATTGAGGCTTTGGATTTTATCCACCCTTTCTGAATGTGCCTTTTTTCCAAATTATTTTGTAATTTTTTTTTCTTTTTCCATTTCATCTTGGTGTTTAAAAATAGATATTTTTCAGACATCATTAAAACTTCTGCCTCCATGAAATTTTAACAGATGTGACACTTGAGAGGCTCTGTAGTGGGCAGCGATCATTTATCAGGCAATGCTTTTTAAGACCTGCATTATTATTCAGTGATTAAAAATTCACAGGAGTGAAAAGATACCTTTGTAAATATTTTATTCTTTCTTTATTTGTTGTTATTTTGGTTTTTTCCCTACAAGAGTTTTTAAGATGATAATACCTGCTATGAAAGGCTGCTAGCAACTGTGGGATGATTTTCTGTGGACAATTCTGGTGCTGAGGTAGGCAGTGGGAGATGAGAATTTTAGGGAAGGGCTCAGCATGTTGAATTGTTTCACAGACTGCACCTGGCCATGTTCTTTTGAGAATGAGCAAAGAAATCCTTGTAGTAATGTGCATATTTTTCTTGTGGTGTTTGGTTGAGATACTAGGGAAGCTTTGACATTGAGTGGAGTTAGGAACTGCTGGAAGAAAATGCATATTAACATAAAATATAATAGATGCTGCTAACTCATTTTGGAGAGATAATTGGCTGAAGCCTGTGCATTGTTTAACTAATTTCCACTTCTTTATTGCTTCTCTTTCTGTCATGGAATAATGAATATTCTTGGGGTTTTGGACATTTGAATAGAAATGTTCATCTTTCCCTCATGTTCCCCTGCCAAGTTTTAAGTCTTTGGTGTGTATTGTTAAAAAGCTGTTTTGACACAGACTCTTTTGGGAGGGCCAATCTGTTGCCTGTCCTTTTGTATTTGGTAACTGTTGAGCCACAGTGTTGTCAATGGAGTGAAAATGCCAAAGTCAGTTGTGGTGGGAACTCCTCGTGTTCCAAAGCACCAGGCAGTAAATTTCCAGCTGCTTTCCACGTGGAGTGTTCTGTCACTGGAGAAGCTGGATCACCTTTCTTGTTTAGAGTTTTGCTGTTTCTGGCTGTAACATCAGCATTTTGTTTTGACCAGCTCCCAGTAATCACTATTGGAATACAAAACTCAAAATATTTTATTTTCTGACCTCATGTCTTAGAATTTGACTGAGTCACCTGCTTTTACTATTTCATGTAGGAAAACCCCCCATTTCTTCAAAATCCCTTGTAGAAAGGAATGTCATGTATAGAAAATCTCTAAAAGTGTACATGAAGTATGACAAGGCAATTGTTTAAAATCTTTCTTTGTAAAGCTCACTTGTAAAAAAACATTGAGAATAGAAAAGATTTCTTATGAATGGAGAAGACTAAAGAGGAGTGGACGTGTGTGTTGGATCAACAGATGTGCCATCTCATCCCTTGTCAAAATCTACTTACTCTTTTCATAAAGCACAGTGGAAGTTAAAAAATGAATGTGGGTGAATAATGCTCTGTCAAATGTCTCTAACAAATGATATTTCCAACAGTGGAGTGGAGTCAGGACTAGTGAGATGGGACAGAGCTCATAGTAATGGAACTAGATACAGGAATTCCAGCAACATTTTAAGGATGAGTTTTCAGCTTATTTATTTCCTGTTCCCCTAGGAAAATAAAAAATCTCCTGCAGCAGTGGAGCAGTGTATGATTGAATTGAATTGGCATCTTCCCAGAGCAGAGAACTTGTTGTATTGACAGTGTATATATTTCAGCTGAACAATTTTAGTTAAGCAGTTTCCTTCCTGGAAATGTCAAGTTTCAGTAGTAGTACATTTTGGGGATGGTAACTGATATTGAAGATAATTGTGCTGCATGGATGCTTCTTTTTTTTTTCTCAGTGAGCAAAGATAAATCCTTGAAGGAGACTTAAAGACAGGCACCTTGGATTAGTGCAAGTTTAGCTGGATCCTGTGTTTTACAGAATATTGTATTTGAACTCTCTGGCCTGCAGTGTGGGAATGGCAGATG
This sequence comes from Ploceus nigricollis, assembly GCA_013399945.1. Lineage (NCBI taxonomy): Eukaryota > Metazoa > Chordata > Aves > Passeriformes > Ploceidae > Ploceus > Ploceus nigricollis. Next base: position 188,194 of record VXBC01007670.1, read on the forward strand.
AGCATGAGGAAGGTTTGTTATGCTGGGAGTTGTGTTTTTATTTTGGGAAGCAACGTTCTGGTTGTAGAGCAGGAGAGAAGCACTGCAAGTGAATAGTTAGCAGAGCTCTGTCTGCCATTTCCACTTCCACGTGTTCCCTGGGCTCTGGGTCCACCTCTCACTGCACACAGTGCTCCAGGTGTCACAGAATTGTCACCTGCCCATTTCTGAAATGAACATTAACACACCAAATATTGTTGAAAATATGCTCCCTTCAGTTGCCCAAAGATTCTGAGTGACAGGAGATTGTCTGAATCCCTTTGATGCTGTTCAAAGCTCTCCCTTTTCCCTTGGATCAGAGTGATGGAAACCCAAGTGTTTGCTTTTCCCTTGCAGTGTAGGTTTGTGGAGATGGGATCTTTGATATTCTGGGTTTCCTGCTCAGATGGAATAGCAAGGCTCTATTTCAGGGGCACTGCGGGGAACGTGTGATGCTCAGAGAGCTCTTCTTGAGTAAGGAGGAGAATTATTTTAGCAAGTTGTTGAGGCAAACTGGTAGGATTAAACTGGCACACACCATATAAAGGAAAGCTGGTCAATCAAGAGAGAAAATGCCTTTAAAATGGAATTTTAAAAATTATTTTGATGTAATGCCCTAGTCAAAGACTATTTATTTCCTCTTGCATTCTTGAATAAATGAGTGGCAGCAGAATGCAAAATACAATTGACACATTTATAATGTTCTTGTAAATTTTGGCCTGGTACTTCCTTCCCTGTTAATCCCTCAAAGATTTCTAATAAAGAAATTTAATGGTACCACTTGTGTAGTATTTTTTAAATTGAGAAGTTCTTTTTCCTGCTTTGGTTGGATCCATCTCAGCCAGAAAAGCAAATGCCTGCTGTTTTATGGGATTGTTGTTTTAAACTGTGTGTGCTGACTGAATAAATATTCAGTAGAAAACATAATTTTGTGTGTATATATATAGGCAAGTTTTGTTTTTTTTATTTCTCTTTCCAGCTGATTTTTTGCTGTAAGAATAATTGTGGGTACTGCTGTGGGCTGGGGAGGTGTCTGCACTGAGGGCTCCTCCTCGACCTCTGCACTGGTGAATGCAGAAAGCAATGTTTGCTCTGACAGTGCATTTGTGTCTCTAGGAAAAAGGTACTGAATCGTCCTCATTGTGCTGCTGTTCCTCTGAACCCATTCATGTTTCAAACAATAAAAAAAGGCATTGTGAGAGCCAAACACTTTTATGCCAACATAACAATATTTGAAGAAGATAATCAAAGCTGTTTGTTCTGCTTTGCTGCTTTTGCTTTGTCTGCAATTCAGGTCTTCATTATGAAGCAAGATGGTGTCTGAAACATAGTCTGTGAAAGAGATTAAAAAAAACCCAAACCAAAATAGATCTGGGCCTAAACCACCAAGGGAATGGGTACTGGCTTTCTGGAACATTCCTGGTTGTGTATTCTTTGTGTTCATGGCCTGGTGTGTGCCAGGCTCCTCCAGGTGTGACTTTGGAAAGAAACGTTCTGAAACCTTGTCATGGGAATGTGCCTTTATATGTACAGACATAAATAAATAGATAAAAATTTGTTTTATTTGGAGTTACACTTAATAGAAAACCATAGAGGTTTTTATCTTTCTTATGATAGGGCTTTCATATAAAATAATGATACTTCTGCTTTGTTGTAGAGGCAGAATTGTTATTTAAGCAGTGCTATAATAATGATTGGTGAAAGCTTCAGCAGAGCAGAACCCTGGAATTGTTTATATGTAGAGTAGAAGAGACAGTGAAGTACCAAGAGAGAGCCTTTGCTAACAGTACAGGGGTACAGGGGTCATTGTTTTTGGTTTTTTTCTCTTTGTTTTGTGGGTTTTTTTTGTTTGTTTATTTGTTTGTGGTTTTTTTTTTTTTTTTTCTGTTGTTGGTTCTTCAGCGTTTTGCTTAGCTGTCAGAATAATAGGTCATATGGTAATTGAGAATATTAATGGAGAATAGCCAAAGCATTTGCATGCAGAAGGCAGCAAGGAAGACCTGCATATAGCACAGGCTTCTGCATCCTGACTTGAAAGTTGTCTTGGTTTCTGATGGGCTATGGAGAGATGTATATATAGAGAGAGGTGGGCTGCTCTGCTGAGCTTTTCTCAGCCTTAAGATGGTAATTTTCCCAGGAAATTTAATGCAGTAGGAGAGCTTTCCAAATAAGTACCTGTAGCCACTGACACTTTGAATAAACTTGTACTGAAATAGATTTGGCTTTTTTTAATTTGAGTTGAGAGATGTGTCTTACTGGCTGTGTGGAACTGGGAATTATTTTTTGGGGAGGAAAAATAACCACAAAAACCCCTAAATCAAACCACCTAATACCCAGTCAAAACCTGCCTGTGGATCACAAAGCTTTGCACTTCCTGAACCTGTGCTTGGAAGAAATAATGATAATAATATCAAATTCCTAAATGGTTTTTATTTTGAAGTCAACTGGTTAATTATTCCTGGAAATTAAAAAGTAGGCAATAAAAATATATATTTATGGAAGTGCCCTGCATGATTCCAAATGCTCCACCCAGGAGCTGAAGTCATGCTTAGCAATAGATTGTCTCATATAATTAAATGCCTCATTGGATTAGAGCCAAACTGTTTGCCTTTGGCATGGCACAAATAGATGAGTATTTTATACTCATTTTTATTTTGTATATTTTGCTCACAGTCTTCTAATGCTCAAGTCTTTGGGGGTTTTGTGGTAGATTACAGGAGCTCTCTGGCAAGCTGGACAAATAATTTGTGATGTCTTAGTAAATGGCAGTTAATATTTGTGCTGTTGACACCTGTTCCATTAATGTCTAATCTCCAATTCTCCTGGAAAGGTGAAGTATCCATAAGTGTGGCTGAATTTGCTTCTTCCCATTGGGTGAGGCTGATGTTCACATGTGAATGGCTGGAGGCCACAGAATAATTTGACTTAACAGACTCAGAATATTGGAAATGTAAGGGGGAAAAAAAAGAGAACATTTGAAGACTTCTCATAGGAATTTCTTTGATCCAAACTAGTAGTATTTTAGTGAAATAAAACTGGAAATTAGGGATGGGAGGGATTTCTTTATTTGCTTTATTTTGTCAAACTTTCTGTAGTATCTAGATGAGACATGAGGCAGCAGAAAAGCCCTGGAGATTCAAAGAGGGGGGTTGATGTACTGGAATATCTGCTGGACATAACCAAAGGCCCTATACAGTTATTTCCAAATGTGGTAATAAACTCCAACATAGTAGTTTATTTTCAATGGCTAACAATTAATTATTTCAGTTTTCACAAAACTAAATATCAGCCTAAGTATATTGTTTAAAATGTGACATGAAATGTCTGTTGAGAAGCCTGAGATGGCAGGAAGACAGGGAAAAAGAAAAAAAATTAAAGGGGAGTGGTAATGATTTTCCTGCTCTGAAAATGACTTTGCATTTTGCCACTAATTTTCCTGACTTCAGCACTTAAGTGCTCTAACTCCAATATCAAATATTTAATTTTTTTGTGCTTTCATTACAACTGAAATATATAAAACAATTTTTAGTTTGATGTGGAATTTTTGCCAGGGGAGACCTCCACATCAGTTGTTTAGTCTGCTGAGAGAGTTTACTTTGTCATGGTGTGTATATTAAATCTTCCCCCAAAAGCCCAGAGGACGTGCTGGGATGTGCCTGCTGCCCTCTCCAGCTCTTTTGCCCAGGGATCTCCTGCAGCCCCTGAACTCCAGTGGTTTTGTGCCCTCTCCTGTTCTTGTTTTGGGTGTGTGTGCATCTCCTGGGATGTTTTGATGGGTATGGAAACCAAGAATGGAATCTGGGACCTGCAGCTCCTGTTGGGTGTTTCAGGGCTCAGTGAGTGCAGCAAGTGGGATTTCAGCACAGCTGGTTCAGTGGAATATTTACCCAGCTTGTGAGGAGATGAATGGTTGTTTGAGCTGAACTTTGTCCCTGCGCTTCCAAGTTTCATAAAGCTCTTAATGATGACTGAGCTGGCCATTAAATCCAGATGATTTCAGTCCTTGGAAGGGAATGTTTTCCAATGACTTTATTTAGGCTGCTTTCAGCCGTGAATGATGCTGGGGGTGTAACAATATCCTTTTTTCAGATTTCATGCAGTACACCTTCATGTTTATTCAGTGAGCAATGTCTGGTTGGTGCTCTGGAGCAGCAGCTGCTCTGATGGACACTTGGTGGTTCCTTGGCTTTGGAGTGCAGGTGTGTGACCTCCTGGGCAGGCTGCAGTGCCCAGGGTGTGCAGGTGTGTGACCTGGACAGGCTGGGGTGCCCAGGGTGTGCAGGTGTGTGACCTGGACAGGCTGGGGTGCCCAGGGTGTGCAGGTGTGTCACCTCCTGCACAGGCTGCAGTGCCCAGGGTGTTCCACACCTGTACAAGCCCAGCCACTTTATTTTAACCTTGACCCTGTGGGAAGCTGGAGTGCTCTGCAGCTGTGCCACAGTAGCTCTGCTGCAGTGCTGTATCCTGAGACAATTCCATGTGGGAAAGGAGAAGAAGGACCAGAGATGGGACATAAACCCTCATGTGTTTGGGGAATAAAAATCATATTCACTGTTGCACAGTGCTTGATGTAATCACGCTCCTGACAGGAGGAATTTTATGAGGATGGTTTGACATTCCTGTCCAGAACTCATCCTTATGTAGGTCAGAAATCAATTTTCTCTCCAGCCCTAAATGAACCAATTTATTAATGTCGATATCTAGACTTGAAATTTTATTTTACTTACGATATTTTCCTCTCATTGTAATTACTTCTAAAAAGAAAGAAAAGTAGGTGTAATTTGGAATTTAATTGCTGAAACATTCACTGGAAGAACAGGAAGATTTGAGCACATAGTTATGATGTACTACAATGTAGAATAAATGTTAAACTAAACTTTGATTTTTGGCTGCCTGGTGCTAAATAATTTATCTTCTCCTGAAAGAGTTGGAGACAATAGGTTTAATGAAATGATCAACTGCACCTTAAAAAAGTGAAGAGATTTTCCTTACATGCTTCTGAAATAAGGCTGAGAAGCAAAATGTTTAGTATGGAATGGGGGTCAGAGATAAGGAAGATCACAAGGATAATTTTTGTATGTTTGGATTGATTAACAATGTGTTGCTGAGCACTTCTGTTTGCTTTCTGCCTTTCCTGCAGAATTTACCCTGTGATGTAGACTAAGCACCAGAGAGCAGCCCCTCTTCCCATTTTATTATCTTTCCAAATTTTCTGGTGCTTTCAGCCATTGCTGTATGAGGTGAGGACGTGACCTTTCCTGAGTAAACACTTGTTTACATCAGTCAGATCATGTGTCTGTTTTCTTTTCCACATTAGTCTAAGTCACCATATTTCTGACAAACCAGTAGAACTAGATTTTTTTAAGAGCTTTTCTTTTGTTTGTGCTGATTTGAAATAATGAGTTAATCAGCACCATGTGATTGACAGTGGGAATGCAGATTATTTCTGGTGATAGATGAAATACTGTCACACTCTACTCCCCCCCCACCTCACAAAGGAAAACTAGATGGTAATTTGGAAAGGAGATCAGCAGGGTTTAACTTCCTGTGCAAATCTAGGCTCCTTATGGTAGAGTTTGCTCAGCCACCTGTAGCTCTTCTGGTTGGGTTCCAGGCCACTTGTACAGTGATTTTAAGAAGCTGAATTCTGTCCTCCTCCAAGGAAGGAGGTCTCTACATTCCTGGAGAATCTGATTCCTTTCAAGGTATTTTAATTTTTCTTAAAATGACTTTGGGAAAGCTGTGAGTTCCTGTGTGTTCTCAGAGGTTTTCAACTTGTGCTATTTTGAGCAATGCCATGTGATTTTCTAAGAATGTATAAAAAACCCCACCACCTTCTTTTATGTTCCTCTTTTTCTGCCAGATAATCACAAACACAAAGGGTGAGTTTTGAGCTCATTTTGGGCTGATACGATTATTTTATTTAGTCCTAAAAAAAATTATAAATAGTCGCTGTTAGTTTGTTCCAGAAAATGAAGACAATGTTAATCTTAGGTGGAAACCCAAGGCAGAACCGTTGAGAATGAGGTTTCTGAAGTGATCACTCCTAGAGGTGTTTGTGCAGACTTTGGGGCTCTAGGAGAGGTGGGAAGGTTGGAGGTCTCAGTCACACTGCTCCCTGCCTGCAGGGATGAATTAACTTGCATCTCTTGTGCGCTGAAAGAGACGTTTGTGTTTCAAGAATTACTCAGCTGTGGAGTAGATAATGAACTGAGCTATTGTAAAATAAATAACTAAACCCCAAAGCCATTTAATTCTGATAAACCTGCAGTTTGTGTTGTCAGGCAATGATTGCACTCCTACTGTAACTGCACAGATTTGTGGAGGGGTTTGGTTTGGAAGGGACCAGTAAAGATCACCTGGTTCCAACCCCCTGCCACGGGCAGGAACACCTTCCAGTAATACATGAGCAAAAAAAAATAAAAAAGGTCCTTGCTTTCAAGAGCTGCATTTGCCAGAAAGGAACAAGGAGTCTGTTTAGTGCTTCTGGATTAATTCTGAGGTTTTGCTTATTGTAATAACAATAGGGACACCCCCCTTTCATTATGGTTCATAAAAGAAAGAATATTTTTGTTGGCAGTGTTTCAGCATTTCAGATACCTGGAGCTGAGTTAGTTTGAGCAGTAAGAGCTGATAAGCAGCTCTGAAGGTGTGCCAGGAAAAGATCTCCAGCACCTCTCCCCCCACTCCCTTCTGCTGTTCCAGCACTATCTCTGTGCTAGATAAAGGCCTTTCCCCACAGACTGATTATCTTTGTCCCTGGAGAGAAGCAGCCAAATCCATTAATTATTCCCATTTCCTTTGCCAGGGAAAGCAAGTGCAGTAGTCAGAAAAGCCATCTATTTTAAAATTTATCTTTAATAAATTAATCTATCTTATTATTTTAAGAGGTTATTTACTTAATGTTCTGTTTATTTCTGACTGACCTCTGCACTGTTTAGCTTCTTTAAAAACATTCATCAGAATATGTAAGCACTACTAAATGGATTTAATTCTTCCTTACCCTGCACTTGTGCTCCCAGACCTGTGTTTGACATTAATGAACATTGCTGGGATCATGCTGCCACACTGGTAGGGATTTACAGAGACAATTATTAGGTGATCAGGCAATCTTTTTACTTTTTTTTCCTGTTTATTTCTGAAATGGGAATTATTCATCAAGGTCAAGCGTTACATAGAGAGGATTATGGTTGGTTGCTTTGTTTTATTGTTTTAAATATGGAAGAAATAAACAAAGATGCATTTTTCTTTAAGGTTTTTAGATGTCTTATGATATTTTCCTTAGAAAAACCTGTTCCTTTGCTCCTGCATTTTGACATCTTGAGTGTCACAGAATCATGGAATGGTTTGGGTTGGAAGAGACATAAAAATCATCTCATTCCACCTCCTGCCATGGGCAGGGATGCCTTGCACTGTCCCAGGCTGATCCAAGGCTGTCCAGCCTGGCCTTGGGCACTGCCAGGGATCCAGGGGCAGCCACAGCTGCTCTGGACACCCTGTGCCAGGGTCCCCCCACACTCCCAGGGAACAATTCCTTCCCAATATCCAGTCTAAACCTGTTCCCTGCCAGTGTGAAGCCATTCCCCTTGTCCTGTCACTCCAGGCTCTTGTAAAAAGTCCCTCTCTGTCTTTCTTGTTGGCTCTTTCAGGCACGGGAAGGCCACAGAAAAACCTGTTCCTTTGCTCCTGCATTTTGACATCTTGAGTCTTCCTGATATGCCTGAGCCCTTGGTGGATGCAAGTAAAGAATGCAGAACATGATAACTTGCCATAGCTGAATCTGAGACGTGAAGCAAGATTTGTGTTCATTTCTGTCAAGGGGGAGAAATGTGGCTGTAATTGTTGTAATATGGTAATGCTGCCCTTTCACTGACCATTGGATCAAACTTCTTTTCATGATCAAAATCAAATCAAGCTTTGCAGTGACAGAATCTGCTGCTTTAGCTGAGAACCTTTAGCCTGCTGCCAACACTGCAGTTGAGGTGGAGGAGGTTGCAGAGCTGTGCAGTTGATGTATCTATCCAGAGCTATTTTTTCAGTAGGAAAAAATAACTTTTTTCTGATATATTTTCTCCCCTTTAACAGAGATGCTTGATTTATTCTGTCATAATTAAACTTATCTTTGGGTGGACCATGTTAAGCCCAAAGATTGTACAGACGGCTGTGTGCAAGCAGTGCCTGTATGCTGCAATAAGTTAGGAGGAGAAGAATTTGTATTTCTTGTATTTCTTCTTGTTTTATTTACTTAATTTAATGGTGCTTTTAATGCTTAGTTCAAAATAAGACAAAAATTGGGTTTGTTCAGCCTGGAGAAATTTTGGGGTGACTGGATTGTGGCCTTCCCGTGCCTGAAAGAGCCAACAAGAAAGACAGAGAGGGACTTTTTACAAGAGCCTGGAGTGACAGGACAAGGGGAATGGCTTCACACTGGCAGGGAACAGGTTTAGACTGGATATTGGGAAGGAATTGTTCCCTGGGAGTGTGGGGGGACCCTGGCACAGGGTGTCCAGAGCAGCTGTGGCTGCCCCTGGATCCCTGGCAGTGCCCAAGGCCAGGCTGGACAGCCTTGGATCAGCCTGGGACAGTGCAAGGCATCCCTGCCCATGGCAGGAGGTGGAATGAGATGATTTTTATGTCTCTTCCAACCCAAACCATTCCATGATTCTGTGATAAAATCAGTTTGACCAATAAAAATTGCCCAGTGAGATTCTCTGTTTCTTGCTCAATGTTAAGAGTTGCTCGACTCTCCCTCGTGAGACACCATCCATTTCCGTCCCTTCTCCTGTAGTAGATACTTCAAAGAGCCTGCAGCTGGTAACCCTCCACAAAATCCAGTGGAAGCTGAATATTAAACCCTAAATGGCAATATGGAGCTCCCAGAGACAAGGTCAGTGACCAGGGATGGCATTGCCACTTTCCAGCTCACCTGGGAGTGTTCTGACCCAGCCCCAGAGCTGGTGGCAAAGCTACCAAGAAGGTCTGGCTTGAGCAAAAGTACCTGTAGGACATTACCTTGGCCCTAGATGGTGTCCTGCAGCACTTCTCACTGCCTTTGCACCATTGAGTTTTAGGGAGATGAAGCTGTTGCTAAAATACCTGAGACACAGGACGGTGTCAACCCTGCAGCAGCTGCCAAGGTGTGCTGGTGCTTTATCTCCTAACCACAGGTTGCACAGTTATAAAAATTTGCATTGATTCTGCATCCTTAAAAAGAGTATTCCAGTTATATGGTGGCTTTCACACCTTGCCATGCAAACTGCAGCTGGAAATAACTCAAGGCTGTCCTTATTGCCATTGCAGAGAAAAGCATCCTGGAATTAAGATTAATTCAGCCTCGCAGTGCTCATGTTTGAGGTGGCATTAGGTAGTGTTGGAGCTCCCTGCTAGACTGGGAGCTATTTGTAGAAGCGATGCCACAAGAGGAGTGTGTGTCATGCCCGTGTCCTGTGTGTGACCCTCAGCAGAGATGGGCTGGCAGTGTCACACTGAGGTCACACAGCCTGGCTGGGCTGAGTGGGCTCCCAGCCTGCTGCTGGGTGGGATTTAGGTGTTTTCTGAAGGTTGAGTGTGACTGAACATTGCTTTCCTTGCTGTCCTGTCTCCCTTGAGGGGTATCCTGATGCTGTGTCCCTTTGTGGCAGTGGAGGGGACACTTGTGCTGCCTCCTGTGCTCAGCTGCTCAGCTCTGCTCCCCCTGCCCACACAGCCATTGATTTTAATTAACACGCAGCCACTTGCTGCCTGCTGCATGATTTGTATAAATGACTGACTTTAATTTGACCTCCTGGAGTGTGAAGGGATTTCAGCCTTCAGTTAAATGTTATAAGTTGCTGTCTCTCCTGGAGTGTGCAGGGAGTGGGCACTGATGAACCACTGCCACTGGAGAAACACCTGTTTGAGCTCGGGCACGGAGCTGGGTGTGACAGGGCTCAGCTTCTTCTCCATTACAGGGTAAAATGACAATAATGGCAGATTTATTGTGGTTATAAGGAGCTATCTGGCATGAAGGCAGCCATTTATTGCACCCATTTTAATTCTAAGCCTGAACTTTTAATGCAATTTTAGCAGAATAGTCTCCTACTTAGTTCCTGAGGATGTGCTCTTTGGAGACGTGGAGAGCATAATTTTTTAACGCTTTCTTAGCTCCTGCTTCCATTGTGCCACCCCCACGGAGATGTTTTCTGGACTGATCCCATGGAAAGTGTCCTTAAGGGTAGGACAGAAGGGGTGAAGTGCAGTGCCAGCTCTGCAAAGGCCAGAGGAGGAACCTCAGGGTAACTGGGACATTGCAGACACTGACAATTCCTTAAGGCATTCCCCTCCTGCCGCTCTCCCTGAGTCAGGATAACCAGGAGAACTTGGTTTGTTTAGGATCACAGAGTAATTCAGTGAGCCAGGTGAGCTGAACATTTTCTGGTGAAGGCGCAGAGGTCACAAGGAGTTCCAGCTCCAGACTGAGAGTCCTCTGAGTTACACAAGGACATGCTCAGGAGCACATGGAAGTGTAGAAGAGATTTGTCACTGGTGGTTGCTAAAAGGAGAAGGACACTAAGACTTAAAGCATAATTCCTTTTCTCTAGTAGAATATTGAATAGCTCATAAAGTTTGGAAAATGAGAGCTAAAGATGCATCCCTATGTGAACAGCCAGGATCTTGTATTTAATAATGATTCTACTGGCATGTTGAGATGGTCCTGCCTGTGTCAGAAGGAAGGCTGAAATTCCAAGCTGATTTCCATTTTAAAGGGAGAGATTGAGGGCATGGAAACCAAGCAGAGCTCTTGGGAGGTTACTGAAGGCAAAGAATTGAAAAGCTGATTCCAGAACGAGTAAGAAGTTGTGACCTCAGTCACTTAGAAAGCAACCTGGTAGAAAAATACCAGAAGGTATCCTTTTTTCCTCATAGACAAGATACTTAAAAACCCAAACCAGATATTTTATTTTCTTACAAGCTATAAAGGTTGTGATAAAATTGTTTATTTATTTTCTTTAAAAATTTTTTTAGATTTCCTTTCCAAGTTTGATGAGTGAGGGGGCAAAATTGAAATTTTTGGTAAATAATGGGTCTTGCTGCTCTGGGGTCTGTACAGACATAGGAACTTGTTCCCTTTTTGGGCATTAAATCCAGCCCTGTGCCATCATTCCTGATTTCTTGGTGGCCAAAGCACAGAGTAACTTCACTAACATGAAGACACTGATGTTTTTTAATTGTCTTAATTGTTATTGAATGCTCTTCCCTGATTTCCTATGGATTGGAATTCTGGGGAGCTGGAAGGGAACCTGTGGTTTACACAGTGCCTGTGGTACAGTGGGCAGTGTTTAGTTTTAGTGTTCTCTGGGTGGATGTACATGGAGAATACTGCTCAAATATTCCCAATCTGAAAATAGTTTTCAAGTATAATTTGAGTCTTTAATTTTAAAGCAGTCAGAAATAGATGCAGTATGTTCTTCCAAATCCCTCTGATGCTCTTTGGTTTAATCAGGTAGAACTTTTTTGTCTTTTAGGGATATTCAGTGTCCTGGGCTGCTTTGTTTTGACTTTTTTTTTTTTAATCTGTAACTGCTCTCTTGGAGTGCTTCAGATGCAATGAGACTTAAATAATGTTTAGAACAGTACAGAGAAATGTGAATTTTGTGAACATTTGGATTTTCCTCTGGGTTTGTGGCTTGCACCTGAAATCTGATTGGCCACCTCCAGTCTGCAGAATTTGCCTTGATGAGAATTCTCCAGTTTATCTTTCTTGACTGCTTAAGAACTAATTGCATAAATATTTTTTTAATTAACTAAGATCATCCAAACCAAATAGCTGCAAAACATGCTCCATCAGATAAACTTAATTTCACCAATCTTCTCTTAAAGGATTGTAAAATAGTATTTTTTAAAATGATTTTTTTTTTCTGTCTGGTTTTGCCCCACATTCTTACATTGGGAGATATTTTAAAGACCTGGCGTATTTCCCAGGTATTTTGTTTAAAACTCAATAAAGGAGGTTTAAATTCCTTTCCAAAGAATGTTTTAATTCTGTGTTATAATTCAGATGAGGTTTTTTTGGATATGGAGGATGCTGCAACCTCCTCTTCAGCAATATGAAAGGAAGTTTTCCTCCTTTTACAGATGAAAATGCATTTTGTGTGATGGCTTTACTTAGGCATGAAGTGTTAATTGGAGGTTCTAATTTGATGTATGTATTTCTGATAGGCATTTAGGTACTGTGGTGTGATGAATACTAAATAGGAAGCAGGGGATGATGTGAAGGCTCTTGATGCTGTTCTCTGTTACATTTTTTCCCCATTGTTTTTTGGAAATTATTTTTCATTCCATAGAGGATCAGTGACTTGCCATTATTCCATAATTCTTGGAAGGAGCCTGGTGTTTCTGGAATGCTGGGGGAATATTCCCTTGGATTTGACAGAATGAGCAGTGACAAGGTTACAGGTGTTGCTGGTGATTTTCCTTCTGTGAACAATGGGGAATGATGCCTCTGACTAGAGAGGTGCTGACAAGCACATAATTGTGTCTTTGCTTTTATTTCCAATTACACTGAAGGAAAAAAAGGGCCTTTTCACCCAGACTGTGCTTTAGGGATCCATTTCTTCAATATGTGTTAGTTCAATAATTCTGTAAAATTCAGCTTGTGACGTGTTTCCCACCATTTTAGTGGGATTGAAATGGGGATGGTGCTGAAGAGAATATGTCTGGAATTCTGTGTGGTTTATCAAAATCAGCTATTTTGGGAGGTGTTTTTCCTGGGCTTCTGAAAAATCTCCCATCATTTAACGAACTTCAATGCTTGGCACTGTATTTTGCTAAGATTTCCATAGTACTGTCTTACCTTTTGTGCATTAACAAATTCTCTTAAGAAATGGTGAGAAAAATGCCTGTAATCTTTCTTACCCTTCCCAAATGTGTGTTTAGTACTTAATCCATGTGGGATTTTGTAACCTCAACTCAAGCACTGATATCATTGTCTGTGGATGTTATAGCTGGTCTTACCCCCACAGTCAGCAGACAACAGGAAACTTCTGTACTTTGAGTTCTGCTTGGCTCAAATATTTTCAAGTACTGAATTAATGTAAAGGCACCTTGTGCTCCTTCCCCCTCTTGCTTTTGCCAGAACCTATTTTGAAAGCTCAAGTCACTGCATGCTGGCACAAACAGACTGTGGGCTTTGAAAATGTTTGGGATTAGGTGGTGTTCCACTGAAATATTTCAGGGTAAAAGCCAGAAATATTTTATCTGGAAAATCATGAATGTAGAATTTTTTGCCAGCCTTCTTGCAAGGATTAGGGTTACAAGATTTAAATTGTGGCAACCATTTCTGCCTACATTAATTTAAATAGTGCTTTTCCTTCCTTCATTATCAATGAAATTAGAGGGGCTTTGCTACATTTGGTTCAGATACTTTTCTGTTTCACAGCCTGTCATTTCAAATTGTCAAATATTTACTTGCCTCGTGCTTGACTGTAGTGCCAGGCTCTGTGTGTAATTTGTGTTTGTGTAGGTTTGCACCTGATGCTTTGATGCTGTCAGGATGTGTGTAATGTGATCCCTGGCTTCCCCTGCTCCTGCCTCACCCTTTAACTGCTCATCATCTGCTGTCACTCACTTGGCTTCGCTGGCAGCTGCAGGAGCTCTGGGAATTAATCCCAAATACTATGGGATGTCTGTGCTCTCTGTATGCTCTACCTGAAGGGAGCTGTAATCCTGCCTGAACTTGACCAGTTCAGGAGAAAAAAACCCACTCACTTTGTAAGAAAATAAGAAATTTTAGCTTTTTCTTCATCAGGTTTTAAGATTATCTTTGCTAACAATATCCAATTTTATCTTTGAGTTTTGCCACATTATGGTGAAGTGATACGTGCTATGTAAGTCAGTTTCCATTGATTGGAGGGAGTTTAAACATCTGAGCTATTAAATGAACAACTTGGACTGCCTAGCTTGGTTTCTCCTGGACATTTCTGGCTGGATTTTTGGGAGCAGGGTTTGGTTTTCAAATGCTTATATATGGCAAAATTACATTTTGAGTGTTCCCTTTTATTTTTAAGTCTGTAGCTTCAAATCTCTCCCTGATGCTCAGCTATGAAATGACTGAGGGTGTAAATATTGGGATGCCTGTCCTTGGGCACCAAATCCTTTGTTCAGGCACTAAAAGGGGAGCCCATTTTTCTCAAGTTTTCTGTATTAGATTTCATTGATTGCATAAAATGGGGGAAATTGTGGCTCGCAATGGCTGTGTATTTGTATTTGAACAGCAATAGAAGATTGATGGAGTCTATGTCTTCTGACCTGAGTCCTGAAGAAATATAATGATTCACAGTTTGGCACAGCACTGGCTTTCTTTGGAGACAGTTCTATACCTGCAAGTTTATTACTTTTTGTTGTCTATTTTAAATCACTTGCAATCATCATCAGAAGGTTTATTAATTATTTTTGGGGGAGCTGAGGGTGCCCTCTGACTGCATTTTCTCTGTCTGTGCTTATTCCAGTACAGCTCTGAAATGTTAAAAGTGTTTTGAGTGTGTCAGGGTTGAACTCAAGTGAAGTTCCACGGGCCAGGGGGTGTTTGCAGGTCCTGAGCCCACCTGGCAGGGCTGTGGACAAACTGCATGTAGGATCAGGCCAGGATCCCTCACTGGATCCCTCCCCACCTCTCTCCTGGCTCTTTTTTTTCCTGCTCCAGCTCAGATTTGGTAAGAGCAGTGTTTTCAGTGTTTTTCTTTTCATTGCAAGGCATTAAAAGAATCAGTAGAATCACAGTCCTGCAGATCTTCACCACAGACAACCGTGAGGCTTTGCTGTCAGACTGAGTGTTCTCAATGATTTTCTTCATTGATTTTGATCTTCTTCATTGATTTTGTCCTGTGCTTTCATGTGTTGAACCACTTCTCTCATGTGCTGAACCACTTCTCTCATGTGCTTCTCATTTCCAGTGGATTTCTGTTCAAAGGGAATGCCCATTTGTTGAGGCTCCCATTGAAACCATAAGATCTATTTTCTGTTTGCTCTGCGTTTTCCTTTTGCAGTTTATCTCAGTATGCAGGAGTCTTATCCTGTAAGTTATAAACTCCACACCAAACTGATAACCACATACACAGAACCTTGCAGACAGCCTGGCAGTGTCGTGGCTGCTCAACCCTCAAGGCCAGGAGGAAGAGTTTCTGTCCCCACCGAGGTATGGTTACTGAGTAATGCAGGGGTGGAAGGATGGCACAGCCTGGATTTATATTTCCAGCCCTTGCAGCTGCATTCACTGTGAGGTTCCAACCCAGTGAAGTTCAAAAGGAAACAGCATTATTATAGCTCCTGCTGGGGAGCTGTAGGGAAAGATCATAAACTATTATAGTTTGTAGTCAATCACATATTTGATGGTTTTTATCCTGAAAATCTGTTTAGAGGCATTTCTTTTTTCTCCTCTTGTTTCTGACAGTCTGGAAGAGAGAGTCCTAAAATATTTTATGTGCTTCTGGGGATTTCATGCAGCTGGAAATAAAGATTGATGGAAAGGAGCAAAGCTGTGAGAAGCATAATTTCATTGTGCCTGCCCTGTGTCCTGAGGCTCGCTGAGCTGATCCCTCTCCCTGGGTTTGCCTGTGGTGACCATGGCTTGGGTTTCTATTTTCAGCCTTTGTAGTGTCACAGTGTGGAACTGTGGCTTTTCCCACTGGGTTTTCACTTCTGACCCTGGATAAAATCCGTTGCTAGCACAGGACACCCCTCTGTCACCTGTGCAGAAGGGACCAGGGGCACGGGGAGCTCCTGAGCTCAGCACCAGCTGCCACAACACCTGTACATCACTGACTGCTCTGTATTTGTAAAATCTCTTCATGAGGTAGAAACCAAGAGCTCCTGAGGGGTTCCACAGCAGCATCCTTACCAATATATGGCATTTTAAAACTCCATAGTCCAGAATATGAAGCTTAAGCAAATGGATTTTTCTCTGTGAGTCTCCTGCCAGTTATTGGTAAAAACCAGCTCCTATATCCACCCAGAAGGGACCAGAAAAGGCACATAGAACATGAATTAATCCATGGATTATTCCTTTATGTACTCTAGATAAATACTCTCTTTTTAAATCATTTTACATTGGGAGGAATTTAATGTAATTCAAATTATATATATTATAATCTAACTTGCTAATAAATAATGACTTTCTTTCTCCATAGAAATCCAGCTGCACAGACTAAAGTGCTCTAAGAGATTTATAATGCTTTTGAAAAGAGATTTTCTTGTCTGACTAAATGCTAAGTGTTAGTCTGATTCCAAATTTGAAGTTGTCCTCTTAAAAAGTCTGCTGAGGTTGGACATCACTTTTTGCTGTGCAGGGAATGCGTTATTAGTGCACAGAAGCTGGAATGAATTCTGGAACAAATGAAAAAAAATGCTGGCAAGGTGGGGTTTTAAAAAGTATTATTATTTTTTAAATTGCACATTTAAAAGACCCTATTTTTATAGTGATGTGGTACATTCAGTGCAGATAACTGAAGATAGTTCCTGTAGCTCAGTTTCACTCCTTAGCAAAGAAGCCAGCAAAAAATAGCTGAGTGGATATTCTAACCATCTAAAGACAAGGTACCAAACTTGACATAAAGAATAAATACTATTTATTTTTATAAATTTCCCAAAACTGGGTATACCCTGGTATTTTAAATATTAAACAGCATGGAAGAGGCACTTGGACATTGGAACTAAGCTTCAGTCCTTTGGAACCAAATTAATGTTGTAGTGGAGGATGAGGCCTGAGAGAGGAGCTGGCACTGCCCTGCCAGTGATGGAGCAGTTTGCCTTAGGTTGACTGATAATTTAAAAATAATGGTCTGAATGGTCTGGTTTTTGTGCTAACAGATGAATTTCCAGCTCCATGCACAGCAACAGTTCTGCTGGTTCTGGTTTTGCTGGGAATGAGACTCCAGCCTTCCTCGCACTGGGGAGGGTCTGAGAGATTTAAGATTAAGTTAATTGTCAGGATTTAAAGCTATTCTGTAGTATTTAGGAAATGATTTGTAACTGAAGAACACGTGATAGAGGGCTCCAGGCTGTAAATTCAGAAGTCAGATCCAAAAGGCAGGCAGGAAACAGACATCTCTGATTTTTGTCTCTGATAAGAAATGGTTTGAAGTGCCAAACATTGCTTAAATAGCTGCAGCTCCATCCCACTGCTGGGAAAGTTCAGAGCGTGGATCTGGAGCTCCCTGAGATGCTTTTATAAATGAATTATCTCTGTTGCAATGGTGCTCTTGCCTGGAATTTCTGTCTGTTGGGCAGTTTGTCTGAGCAAAGAATAAGTTCTGTGGCATTAAAAGATCTGTAAATACCATCTGCATTATTTTAAGGATTTTGTCTGATCTTGTGTTTCATTTTGTGGTGTTTTTTTTTTTTTTTTTCAACAGAGTAGTGATATGAGCAGGTGAAAACAGTATGAATTGTTCTGACCCATCACTCTAAATAATTACAAACCTTCCTGAACTTAGACAGTATTAACTTTATTAATAATTTCAATACATAGGTCCTTGAATTTTCAGCTTGTAAGAATTTCAGAAAAAAAATTCTCTGTTGCTCTTGGCCATGAATAACTTGTGTTAATAATGAAACTTTTGTCTTGGCTTCATAAATTCAAGGTACTTTTAGAAATACCTGAGTAAGGGTGTTTTTTTCACACAGGTTGCTGGGGCACCATTTGCCTTAGGACTTAATGAGAGATTACTGTAAGATCCTCAAGAAAATAAATCAGATATTTCTAGAAACTCTGTGTGTATTAGCTTGTCAAAAGGAGAAACTGAAATCTCATTCAGTCAATGTAGTGTAAATAGCTGCAGACAATGTTTGCCAAAAGGCAAAATTAACATATTAGAGGCACTTAACTGACAGTGTGTTGTTCTGAGTTATAGTGATTTGCTTCAAAATTAGGTTCAACAGTTTTGGTTCCCTACAAGCTGTTAATTAACTTGAGAAAACTGTGCTCCAATTAAAAAGGCTGGAGAGGGTAACTGGGATTTTTCCATGGGCACTGTCTGGTCAAACCAGAGTGATTGCTACCTTTAGGCCCATGGAGAAGGAGGTGTCTCTTTCTTTTAGTGAGTGTAAGAAAAGAGCAGATGATTTGGACAAAGCTGAAGCATGGAATATCTATTTCCTTAACCAACCCAGAAAAGGTTATCTAGAATCAGATGTTTTATGCAATTTCAAAATAGTACTGCATGCCTGAAGGTAAGAACATGCTAGAAAATATTTGGGTGATTTAGATGAATTCCACTTGGTCAGGCACAGTGAGAACACGTTCTGTGCTATTTAAGGAATTCTATAAAGTAATGTATGATTTACTGCCATTTGACACAGCGAATTTGTTAGGAGGAAGCATTCCCAGAGAGATGGATGCTGTGGGTGGGTGGGAAGCAATATTACTTTGCTTTGTGGGATGGTAAAGAGGGCCTAACTGAGTATTTGGAAAGGTTCAGAATAGATTTTTAAAAGTGTGTTTGGCAGGACATAGCGGGCAAATTTCATTAGAGAGTGGCCAGGTTGTACTGAGAACCCACCTCCTGTAAGGCTCTGAAAGGGATACCAAAAGAGGGGAAACACACAAATGTGGCTTCAGGAGGGCATTTGACATGGTCTGTTAGGGCATTTTCAGAAGAAAAATCTGATTTAGGTGAAATCACTGCAAAACAATTAAGCCAGTTTTGAAGAATATTTGGGATTCTCAGTTATTCATTCCCTCACTGGAATGGGTCACTCAAGGATATCTTCAGGGCCTGATTCTTATATGTAATTTTTTGATTAACAGATTGGCACTAGAATAGAAAAACATGTGCAAAGTTTAGTGCTTTCAGGATAAATACATTTCAGAAGCATTTTGCAGGGCAGTACTAGAATTAAAACTGATATTTACAAAAAGGTGTGGAATTAATCAAAACAATTGAAGAACAAAGAAAAAGGGAAATGTATTATTTACTATTACAAATAAAAACCTAAAATAAGAGATAATTTAGTAGGTGGGAAGGAATTGGGGTTAGAGGAGGGTGTAGGATTATAGCAGACTTTGAACATGAACATGGTTTGTGTTTTACAGATTTTTTTAATCTGGGATGTTTAGGGTACCTTTGTAATGTGCACCAGCTCTGAGCTCACCCTCAGAGCTCATGGAGGCCCACTTAGCTTCTCATTTGAGCACCTAAAAAAAAAATCAAAGGGAAGTTAAAACAAAGGAGGAATTGTGGTGAGTATGGTGGATAAGGGAAAAATAAAATATTTTGAGAGAGTGCTCTGTGAGGAAGAAAACCCTGAGAGAATTGGAAAAGATGATTCTTTAAATAAAGGATTCTGAAAAGAGGATGGGGATCAGTTGTTCCCTGTGCTCCCTGAAGCAGAGCAGGAAAAGTCATCACCAGTAAAGTTTGTAAGGGAGATTTCAGGGGTGATGGTGGGGGGAGAGGTGAGGGTGGAGCTGCACTTGGAGGTCTGGGCTGGGCAGGGTTGGGACTGGGACCAGGGCACAGCTCCAGGCAGCTCCAAGCTCTGGGGAAGGACTCAGGGTCCTCTCAGCCTGGCTTTTCCAGGTGAGCAAACCTCATCTGGCACGTCCTGCATGGCCCCTTTAGCTGCCATCATTTTGGGGGAGGGCTTTGAGGGAGGGGAAGGGAATGTTCCCTGAGGAGGGGAGCCCTCTGTTCCCCGTGTTCAAAGACAGGTCCCTACAGATTTGGGCACCATGTTCCTTCCTGTAAAGGCTCTGCATGGGCACAGTGGGAAACCCTCAGGCATGCTCTGGATTTTACCCAGATCTAGAATGTTCTTTGCAGATTTGAGAAGTGCTATTGCATCCAACAGTTGTATTATTTTACTTTCAAAACTCAAGATGAGCCAACATGATGAATCAGCAAATCCACATGAAGTTTCTCTCAGTCTGTTCACACTGCTGAGGCTCTGCTGCTGCACTGAAAGGTCAGAGGATTGAGTGCTGATATTGCCTTAGATTTAAGTGGATTGTCTCCAGATATTGGAATAACCAAAGGTGGCTCTGATGCTTTCTTCAGATCTTCAGAGCTTGGGAGTTAAGCACTAAATAACACTCAGACCCCTTCTGTCATCTGAAAGCTTAACAGCTTCACATGACTTCTAACCCATCTGCCTCACCTGCATATTTTGAAGCTGAATTGTTTGAAGCTGTCAGGAGATGACAAATTTATGATCTCTGTTGGGGGAAGGGGAGGAATATAATTATGTACCACTTAAGAGAAAGAAGCAGCATTACACAGCATCAAAGCAAACTGCAATGCCTTTTGGTGATGAAAATGAGTCTGAGTAATAAAAAAAAGGTTATGTACTTAAAAAAAGGAGCAAGCTGAGGAATTATTTTTAATGTAAGTCTTTTCAAATGAGGTCTGTTAAGAGCTAATAACAAATTCACAATCTTGGTTGGGCTCACCATGTTCCATTTGCTGCTCTCCCTCCTGCAAAGCAGCCAAGCCAGGTTTTTCTGCAGCATATTTCAGAAAGCCACACAGTTCTTGTGAGCTGAGCATTTTTTTATTTAAATCATTCAGGAATGTTTAATCTAAATAAATATGCCATTCTTTCCATTAGCCTACACTCATATATTTGTATGATCTGTGTTTAAGCAGCTGCTTAAATGGCTGCTTGCTGCTATATACTAATAATGTCAAACAAAAATTAATTAGACAGCTTAACGACTCAAAGTAAACTATTGATTTCAAGTTACCCTTATGTTTACTACTTTCGCATTTAAAATCTCTCATGTGACTGTGACTTGGCCTTTTGCCTTTGTATGTTGTGCTTTAGGACAAAGTGAAAAATCTGTTTGCAGAGATCTTGTTAAATTAAGCGTAATCCTGCTCGCGTGCTGCATCTAAAGGAAAGGGACTCGTGGAGAAAGAGGGGCACAGGAAGGAGCAGAGAACAAACAAGTCCCCAATATTTGGGGTTATTCCTTGGGATTTCAGTTTGGAGCAGGGACAAAGGTGATGATTGGCAAAATGTCAACAAATAGAAAATTCTTATTTCATGCTCAGCAAATTATCTTAAAGACAAACTTAGAAACGTGAAGAAAACCCATCAGCTCCGTGGAAATGTACCCTTGGTGTTAAGAGGGTGGACAGGTGGGACAGATTGATTGTAGTTCTCTCAATATCTTTGCATTCCTGAGAAGGAGCAGCTCCGTGAGAGCTGCCTGGTGGCCTCTTGCTCCCGAGGCTTTTGTAAAACCTGAAATAGTTCAGGTTCAAAATTTGTACAATAGATTCTTGTACAAATCCTGCAGACAATGGCTTCTCGACTGCTGTGCTTGATCTTCACCCATGGAGAATGCTAAGCAAGGAGAAGACCAATGCTTGAAATGTGGAGGACTCAATTTCAGCTTTATTTATGTTTTTTACATGGTTCAATGCTAAGAGTTGAGAGTTCAACCTACATTAAATAAAATGTGCTACTTTCCCTTTGCAGTAGTTAAAAATATAAATGAAAAATGCATTTATGTGAGTGGATTGCTTTTGTCCTTTGAAATTCTCTGAGGCAGCAATCTTGAACTGTTTTATATTTATAGGGTTTTTTTCCCATTTGGAATTTTCAGTGCTTTCCAAAGGAGTGCTTTCCCTCCAATTTTATGAGGGAGCTCAGGAAATATTCAGCATTTTGTGTCTGGCAAGGGTGGAGGGTAACAGTTTGGTAAAAAAAAACCCCAACCAACGAATCAAATGAAGAAAAATTAGAAATAAAATCAGTGTTCTGGGTTTGCTGTGGACACAAATAGGAATTGCCAGCAATATCAGAGCTATTTAAATGTACATAATGTCAACATATATCAGAAAGGAATAAATCCCTTCCATATATTTGATGTACATCAGTCCTGTGAGGCAGAAATGTTTTCATGTGTCCATGTGTTCTAGGAGGAGGCATTTTCCCCAGTAATAATAAAGATGTGTGGGGCATCTTTCAGGCTAAATTACATTTTGGGGTAGGTTCACTATATAAGTTACCACCTGTTCCTGTTAGTGTCACATTCCTCCTAAAGACGTTGTCAGGAATAAATTGCCAAGAGTGCTCATGGAAAAGGGAAATAAAAATAATTGATAAACAGCGACAGATCACTCAGTAAGCAAATTTATAGCTGTTTTTAAGTGTTTATCTGTAATTTTATATAAATAATATCCATTGCTCCTTATCATCTGCATTCTGTGAGGAAGAGGGAAGCTTTTCCAAGGTGCTTCTGGAGCAAGGCAGACTTAGGCAGTGTCTCCTTGCTTTACACAACCTTTCATTTCTCTGTGAGAAAAGAAAGGAATCTGCTGCTCAGCTAAAAGGGATCGAAATTGTATGATTCCTTTGGTTTTCACCTTGCTGAGATGTCACTGTAAGAACTGTAAAACTTATCTATTCTGTCAGAACCTTTCTGATATGTGTGTGTGGGCTGTATTTACTCTTAGTTAACGATGTTACTATTTCTTAACTGTAATTATTATTGAAAAAATTTAGTATTGAAAAAACCCAGGGCTGGATGCGTGTGGTCAGCATTATTCAAAATGAATGTTCTCAAGCATTTGCTGTCCCATAACATTTCCCATTTGAACTTGTCCTAATTGGTCTACAAATCACATAACCTTAAAGACTCCCTGTTTTGGTTAAAACTAATAATAGTGGAAGTAGCTATTCTGGGTATTCCTTTTCAAAATTTTCTGATCTTTTTGGGAATATTGAAAGACTTCACTGTTCTCCCTTGTATTTCTCTGAAAGCAATTGCAATGATTATCTTAATGTTTAGAGTTTTCTTTGATTCAGCCCAGGACTAACTTTGGTGTGACTTTCCTAACTAGAATATAAAATTTTAAAAAAGGATTTTTGGGAATGGTTTAATAAAATATGCAGGTGAATGTCTATTGCAGTTTTATTTTTCAACTAATCCTTTCTGAGACAAAGCTTTTACTTTCTTTCCTGAAGCTTTGGTTATCATTGTTTGTGGGTGCTTGTGTGCACAGGGTCTAAATATTTTGTATGTGTATATACACACAGATTATTTTCCCTTTATTCACAGCCAATTATTTATGGCTGTTCTTAAATGCTCTTTGTTTGGAGATGCTCCTCTTTTCTCACAATTCCCAAAATCTCTTTTGCAAAGAAGTCAATATTGGCCTCAAAAACTTCCTGATACTTCCTCTGTTCCAATGTCTGAGACCTACAAACATCAGACACCAAAACCCATAAAAATGTAAAAGTGCCTTCTTATCTGCAGATAAAATTTTGCCTACAAATAAAATGTAAAGTTGACAGAAAATTTCCCAACAGAGCTATTTTAATAATTGTTTTTAGAGATTTTGCAATATATTTGTTGGTTACATTAAATAAAAATTAATCTCAACTTTCAGGCTACACACGTTGTGTTTTTAAACCAGGCTCTGTACCATGCTTTATTCAAAATAAAGATTTTGCAGTTATCTGAATTAAAAAAAAAACAAAACAAAACAACCAGCTTAGGCTGCAATATGGGTGATATTTCCTCAAGACTTACACCATCTTTTTATTGATTCCTTGTAATTTCCTACTTGGGCTTTTTTTTTTTCTTACTAGAACATAAAGGACACAAATTTAGCAGTCTTATTTGTTGGATGTGGGGTGAAAATGTATTTTTAATTACAAGCGTGCTTGGAGGGTCCTGTTGGTTCAGACCTGCAAGTTTTAACGGGCATTACTGGCAGGAATGTGGCTGTTTTTCACCTGTGGGTAACTGAGGAGGGTTTGTGTCTGAGACACTTCCAGACAGGATTTGATCGTGGTGGTGTTCCCCAAACTGTACATTTGGAGAATTGAACTCTACTGAATTTGTAGAGTTCAATTAGAAATTGATATTTAGACATAGTTGATTTTCTTCTGGTCAATGTGTTGTATGAGCCACAGAAGCATCAGGAAGCGTTGCTTTTTCTGCATTACCTGTTTCCCACACTCCCAGGTACATTTTGCACATTAACCTTGTTCCTTGGCTCACTGCAGGGAGATGGAAACACTGTCCCAGCCTAAATAATTCTGTAAATCTGCAGGGCACTTCTGTGAAATCAGAGAAACCTGGTCTGACTGGGAGCATTCAGAAGACATTAATAACATTTTTGCGCTTCCAGTGAATGTGTTAAAGAGAATGGGAAGGGGAAAGGATCTTTAGAAAGGGGAAGGGTTTGTGGATAAAATGTGAACTTGTATCAGCTTTGCTTAACAGGCTGAGAGAATTGAGTCAAACCTGGAAGCTTGAGTGTTCCCTCATACTTTATTTTACTTTTTCTTGTCTCGGCCTGTGAGTTGAGATCAAGAATCCAAGGGAAAAACACCACAGACTAACCTAAAGGGACATGCAGAGATTTGTGCCAACCCTGCTGTGAAAGCTGTGATATGAGTGTTGTACCTATGGATGAGGCCCTGCTGAATTATTTCACTATTTGCAGAATTTACAAACAAAACAAATGCACTCCTCTAGCTTGGATAATGATAGGAAAGCAGCTTCACCTCTGCTCTACAGCATTAAATACTGGCCTTTCATAAAGTACTAATAGTGATGCTCTTTCCTGAGCACAGATTTGCAGGTCTGGGGTAGAATCACTGGATCAGGAGGGGTTCCCTTCCTGCTGGGCTGCTGCTCTGCCTGCAGGGTGGGAGCCTTGAAGGCCTTTCAGTGCTGCCTGTATTTTCCCTGCTTACTGCTTGCATGTTTTTGTTCTCTTTATGGCAGAATTTTTTCCTTATAAGCAACATTTTTGAAGCACCAGTGAGGATTATGGTCTCATCTTTTCAAATGCTATTTTTGTGTACAATGTCATTGATCAGTATTATGTTGACTGTTGCTTAAAATTAGTCTTAATTGAGTACCCTTTTTGTTCTGTGTTTACTATAGAGTCCCTCAAATTTAACCTGTAGGACTTGACAGTGGTAAGGATAGTTGCTGCTACTTGTGATTTGCTTATATTTTTCATTATTATCTAGCAAAAACATGATTGTGTAAAGATAATAAAGCTGTTTTTTCAGTGATGGCAGTGGGACTATGATGTGAAATTACTGCTTTCTTGAGTAGCTCTGAAAGTTGCTTTTGGTTGAAATTGATTTCTTACTCATGATGGTGTTACTGAGTTCAACCCCCACTGTCCATTGAAGGGTTTGTCTGAAGGAATTGTGCTTGCCTGCCTTTGGTTGTGTCAGCATTTCCATGGGAAGGTGATGCTGCACTGAAACCTTGAGACAGTTGGAGCTGTGCTGAGACACTGAAGGGTTTCCAGAAGGTGAAACTTTGCTTTATTTCACTAACACAGGGGACAAGAGCAGGAAATCACAGAGGTAAGGAGATCTAGAAGTCAAAGAGAGAGAAGTTAGTGTTGTTGTAATTCTAGTAATGTTAATTAATGCAGTTGAAATATTTTACAGGGAGAATTCAAGTTTCATATTTAAAAAACGATGATGAACAACATCCTGGAAAAGAGGGGAGAATGAATAATTATGTTGTTGTCCTTGGAAGGCAGAAAGCAAATATCAGAAGTAAACACTAATTCTCTTTATTCAGTGATAAATATTCAGGAATATTCAGGAATAGGAAAACTGTTCATGCCAAGTGAGAAGTGGAATTGCAGCAGAAATCATCCTGCAAAGAGGGACAGGGGTTTGTGCTGTGCTTGTGCCCTGTCTCAGCCATAGCTGCAATCACAGGGACATTCTGTCTGATCTGATTTCCACCAGGGTGGGGGAGTTATGGGGACAGTGAGGAAAAAGTTTTTGCTTTTTTGATTTGAGAGTGTTGTTCCAAGGGTTAATCACAGATGGGTTCTCTGTTCCTCTGATGGAATATTCCTCAGAAGGTTTGCAGCCAGCATGGATTAGTGAGTGCCCCACAGCTCAGCAGAGTGTGTGCCCCCAGGAGGAAGGGGGGAAGTGGTACTTGCATATGTTGTGAAAAACATATGCAACTAAATTTAGCTCGTACTAGCTTAAATCTACTTATTTTGAAGATTGTGGGATACTTCCAACCTTGGATGAAAAAGGGCATGGGAAGATATTTTTTTTATTTCTATTTGGGCTCTTGCATCTCTTTCTCCTTTTTCCCTCCCCCAAGGAAAAAAAGCCTCTGAACAGAAGACAAATTATTTCTCTGCCTACACTTGTGTCTTAGTAGTCTGATTTTAGCACTATGTCGTCATGCTGCAAGATTAATTGGCATATGCTGGTTTTTGTTTTTAGCCTTCTCCAGTTTTGTACAGTAGCTAATGCTTCTCCCACAAATCTTAGATTTAACTGTGAAGGCTTAGCTTATTATCCAAAACAATTTCTTTCCTGTTCTTTTGAAATGCAGGAACATTCGAAACTGCTGTTCATTGTGGGTAATATATATTTTGTGTATTTGTTATTAATACTGCTGGATAAAACCAGCACTGTTTGGCTTAAAACTTGTCTGCTAGCACTTTAGGACTGCTATTAACCCTTTTTAGGGGGTGTTCTGGGCTGGAAGTGCAGTTCATAAAAATATAGTGTCAAACTGATGTCTTCAGTTCTCTTTTCATAAATTATATTTTCCTCCCTGTCTGTTATTGGGGAAGTTGAACATTAACGTTGGATATACCATGAACCTTGCTTTGATCTGGTTGGAAAACCATTGATTGCTTTCCCCTTTGAGGGGAAAAAAATCCCCACTGATATTATAATTGCATGTCTCATCAGTAGCTGAAAGGAAAAAATACTTGTAACCTATATTCCAAAGTATATATTTTCTTCTCACTAAAGATACTTTCTCTCCCTGCACATCATGCTTTGCATGTGGTGTGCTGCTGCCTTTCTGTCTCAAGCTAAACAAATACTAGTTAATTGAAATAGATTTTGAGGATTCTAATTGTTTATAATCTTATGGAGTCAGTGACTATAATATATTCAAATTTAGGGATTTGT
The DNA here is from genome assembly GCA_013399945.1 of Ploceus nigricollis. Classification (NCBI taxonomy): domain Eukaryota; kingdom Metazoa; phylum Chordata; class Aves; order Passeriformes; family Ploceidae; genus Ploceus; species Ploceus nigricollis. Next base: position 215,128 of record VXBC01007670.1, read on the forward strand.
ACCTTGGATTTTCAAGCAATAAAATAAGGTTGTTTATTTGCTGCTCTGAAGCTTTAGGAGATATTCAGAGGATTCTCTTTTAACACTGCACTTCATAAAGCGGTTGGTATTTCTTCCTTGACAGCAGGTACCCTTAGGTGTTGAATCCAAAGATTTTTGGCATCCAGAGGCAAAAGGATTTATAAGACAAGTCTAAGAAGGTCAGTTATGAACGCTGAGTTGCTGTTTTTAGAGGTGACTGTCTCAGCTGCTTTTAAAGCTTGTCCTTTGTCTTTGGAGGACCTCATTTTACAACAGAACTGCTGAAGGTTGAGTCAGGTTTGTTCAGAGCTGTTTCCCCTGGAAACATATTGGCAGGCATGATTTAGCAGTGCTTGTGTTAATCCTGTGCATTCCTGGCCGTGGCAGGGCTGCACATTCTCTAAGTTTTTCTTCCATGCCGTACTTTGAACGTTTAAAGTGTATGAAGCCAAAGGCATTGAAAAAATGATCCAAAAAATGAGCTTTTTTTTCTTTTTCTGAATTGTAGGTATAAACATCAAAAGTCTCAAAAAGGGGCCATTACATAATATGGAACCATAGCTTTTGAAGTAGCTTAAGAATCAGCCTGAAAAGTGAAAAATGTATGAAGCGACACAACTCTTTTCAGCACCACTGGGTCCTAGAAGTGTTTGGGGCAGTTCTTGCCAACAGTCCACATACATAAAATGGGCATGCAGATAATTTTGATAATTTGACTGCTTCATTTAGGTAAAAGACTTTTCATAACCACCCTTTTTGCATAAAGGCAAGCTTCTGGACAAATTCAAGAACTTCCAAAAGAATGGTTATTCAGTAGGTCTGGGGAGATGAAAAGGACATTTGTGTTTTAAAACCCACACAAAAAGCAATGGCTTCAGGCAGGCCTGCTGGCAGGAGGCACTCAAATGGTTCTGACTTCTGGCAATGTAAAAATGAGTAGAATATGTTTGTTGAGGGTCTAATTATTGCATTTGAAACAAGAGAATTGTATCTGGATTCTGACTTAGAAGAAGGCCTGGATTTCATTGAGGTTTGGCCTGGCCCACAATAGATGTGAATTTGTCTCCAGCTCAATCCATTCCTTTCAGGAAGCTGGACCATGTATCTCAATAAATTAGAGAACATTTCCTACAGTAGAGTTCTGCAGAAAAGGGAAACTAACTCCTTAGGGAATTCTCCAGCACAGAGCTGGATCCTTTGGGAGATCCTAGAGTGGAAGTTTGTTAGCACTCTGTTGTATTTTGTGGTATTTGCACCAGTATTTATGGGACTCCCATAATATTGTGACATCTTGTCTCAATAGCTCTGAGAAATAGGGAATCACTCCTGTGTGCAAAGACAAAATGAGTCACTCAGTCACGGGAAAACTGGGAGATCTTGTGGAGCAGGGCAGAGTCATTCCCTGGGCCAGGCTTTTGTGGGCCAGGGGTGCTGCAGCACTGGGAGGGGACACAGCAACACGAGCAGTACAACATAGCCTAGCTGCATTCACAGTCCTAGTCCTGCTGCGTTTTAGCCCATAATCTTGTTTTCTTTCTAACAAATCAAAAAAGAAAAGTTAAATAAAATTATTATTGTATTGTCTAAAAGTCTGAGTTGGTGAAAGGAAATATTCCAAACAATATTCTCTTCCTGAGACAGAATCTGTAATTTTACCACTGGGATGAAGTGAGCAGAGGGAGAGTGGCTGTTCCTAACTCATCTAAAATGTCATTGATAGTGGTTGGTTTTGATTATTTCTTCTTTGATTGTTATTTCTCTTAATTACCAACTTTTTATTAAATGAATAAAAGTAAGAATAGCTCTATTGTTACTCATTTCATGGAAAAACATCCTGATTGAGTACCACCCCCTTCTTCATTTCTTCCTTATGGCAATGCTGGCTTTGGGGAAGCAGGGCCAGGAAGGAAGCAGGGAGCCCAGCTTGCTGGGGAATGAGATGAGCACTCACAATAGAATCTGTGTAAAATCCAGTTGCTAATGTTACCCAGTGTTCCCCGACCAGATACTGCAGTCCAGAATGAAACCCTCACATCTCCCCTGCTTGCAGCTGTTTCTCAAAAGTCAAAACATTCTCCAAAGGATGTTTTGTTATGGAAAATGTGGGTTTCTGCTCATGAAAACTGGATTTCTTAGCGTTTCTGAAAGAAATTTCCATTTTTTTAAAAACTGTTTTCCCTGGTATTTCAGACCACCTTAGTTTGGGAAGAAGGAAAAGTTGAGAGGTCTCTTAAGGATAGGATCCCTTTGTTGCAAAGGTTGTGTGATGGAGCATCAGGGAGGAGCTGCTGGTTTGTGAGCAGAATCTTGAGCAGGAATTGGAGCAGGGATTGAGCTCTTCAGCACAATCCTCAGCCACTGGCTGTGGACTTTTAGTCTCAGACACTTCCAAAGAACTGCAGTTACATCAAAATGCACTGTCCTGTTCCAAGGGAGGAGCCAAATACTCTGTTCAGTATCCCCAGCTGGATTTGGGACCTGGAGATCCCAGACATCACACTGATGCATTTTTGATTATTGCTGTTATAGGCAAGTTTGTCTATTATTATAACTGTATGTAAATGAGAGTGAAAATAGACTCAGTATCTGAAAATCTCTGTAAAATCCTATTTTCTGTATGGGGAGATTTTCCTGAAAGGAAGCATTATTATTAATTTAAAACTAAATGAATACACTAAAAAATTACATTATGGAATGTCAGGGATGGCAACGTTACTTTTCTTCTCTGTTAGTGCGATAAGTAAATGCAGTTATATTTCTGTTTTATTGTTGCTTTCAGTTGTCTTATTGGAATGTCAGTATTATGTATAGGGTGAAAGCATAAATGCTACTCCAAATACTAAATGCTTTAATAAATCATATCTGCTTCAAGTGGGAGATCCATTTAACCCCTACAAAGAGAGAAAGGATCTTTGTTTGGAAATGTGTTGCAGTTTTGTGCATCAACAGTAGCTTCCAGGTGAAGTTAGCACTCCTAGAATAGTTTGGATAGAAAGGGAATCTAAAGTTCATCTCATCCCACCCCCTGCCATGGGCAGGAACACCTTCCACTATCCCAGGGTGCTCCCAGCCCCAGTGTCCAGCCTGGCTTTGGACACTTCCTGGGATCCAAGGGCAGTCACAGCTGCTCTGGGCACCCTCTGCCAGCCTCACCACCCTCCCAGGGAACAATTCCTCACCAATATCCCATCCAGCCCTGCCCTCTGGCAATGGAAGCCATTCCCTGTGTCCTGTCCCTCCATCCCAGTCCCCAGTCCCTCTCCAGCTCTCCTGGAGCCCCTTCAGGCCCTGGAAGGGCTCGGAGCTCTCCCTGGAGCCTTCTCCTCTGCAGGTGATCACCCCCAGTCTCCCAACCTGGCTCCAGATGGGCTCCAGCTCCTTGAACATCTCTGTGGACCTTCCATGGACCCAGTCCCAGAGCTCCGTGCCCTGCTTTTGTTTGGAGCCCCAGAGGTGGACACAGTGCTCCAGGTGGGGTCTCACTGACACCAATTACCCCAGTAATAACTAATTACTCCCACACTTCATGCTTGCCAGAATCAAGACTAATCTTTTCAAATCCTTGTTCCACCGAACTGTTGTGTGTCATAAGGGTTTATATTCCACTTGACATCCCTTCCCTAATGGAAAAGCTGTCAGAGACTGAAGTAAATATTTTGGGATGGGGTGGATTAAGTTTTTCTTCCAATAATTACCCTGTGTGTTTCCCTGTGCTCCTGGTTGGCTGGTGCATGAGAGGCTGGGGAGAGACCACGTTCAGTGTCCGTTTGGAGGACCTTCTGTGAAACTTGATTTGTGTAAAATGCACAGTATGGAAACACTCTGCTACCCTGAGCTTGGCAAATAGTCAGTCTTTGGAGAGTGAGTGAGTAGCTGAGCTAGTTCCATGGCTGCAGCAGGTACAGCCATGCCTGCAAAAACCCAGTCAATGGTGTTAGTGAAAGGAATTCATTTGTTTCTGAAATGACTTTGTTTCTTTCAGCAGCAAGGGATAATTATTGGAATTTGCAGTAACACTTTCTCTAGTGGGTCTGGGGAGGCTATCTGAGTTTGTAATTTTCATCTTAGAACATATTTTGACGTGGCTCTGTTGTGTGGGTGTTGTGCAGCATCAAAGCCAGGGAACCAGGGCTTCTGTGCTGAGAGGGCAGTAGGTCAGTGACATTACACTTCTCTTCATCTTTTAATCACGAGCAAGCCAAGAAAGAGAATCTAATGCTTTTATGCACAACAGTGTCACCTTGTCAAGAGCATTAACTTGCAATTCTGTCAGCCCTTTGAGAAGTTTGTATGTATTGACAGAACTTTCTCTGGTCTGAACTCCAACACCCCCCTTGCAGTTGTAGCTGGGAGGTTCATCTGGCAGCTTCAGGTTGGGTGCACAAAATGCACAGCACGTGATCCGTGAGCATCAGTGAAAAATTTTGTTGGCTCCAGGTCATGTAAGAATTCTGCAATAGCTGCAGAGGAAGAATCCAGCTGGCCAGGATTGCACAACAAATTCATTCTTTTAATGGTTTTTAATTTGGTGGCAGGAATGGTGGAGACTTGGGACAAAACATTTTTGGCTGAATGAAGAATTCAAATTCATTGTAGTCCCAAGAGTTTGTGGAAATGTATCCTTTTGAGAGGGTAATAAAGGAGACCTTTGGGAACTGCTGGTTTCCTGCTGGCCCAGCTTGGCTTGGCAGTGGCCCATGGAGCCTCCACAGCACTGCTGTGGTCCCAGCTGGGAGCTTGGGTTGGAGGTGTCAGGACAGGGCTCCCTGGTTCCCAACAGGACCTCCCAAAGCCTGAGCCTCCTCTGCTTTCACCCTGCCATTCTTGATCCTTTTGAAAAGCCAGGAGTGTCCAGAAGCCACTGGTGACTCTTAGAAACCAAGCCTTGATTGTCATATATTTAAAAAACTATTTTGATTTCCTCTCCTTTGGGAAGTTTTGCAATATCAGTCTTCTTTTTCCAGAATTTCTTGTAAAAAAATTTTTGTTCCTTCTTTTGCAAATCCTGTCAATAAATGAGGGAGGGGAGTGACAACACTTGTGCTGTCAGGGCTGACTTAGCTGAGTTATGTTAATTTTTTTTCTCTAATCATATTATTCAGTCACATGCACAGCTTTGTTTTGGGTAGCTGGAGCAGGAGTGACCTGTGGGGCCACTTGCAGTGACACAAGGCAGTGGGCAGGTGACAGCTCCATTCTTGGCCCTGAATCACAATAATTTCACCTTATTACTTGCAGAGTGTGTGACTGAAGTGCATAAAAGTAGCATTATTCACAGTTATTCAGAATTCATTATTTTGCAAGGGGTTTAACTCCATGAAAAGGTTCTAAAGCCAGAATAATATGGGCTAGAGTTATGTCCCTTGCCAATGATATTTTACCGTACAGAAATTTTGTTCAGAGAACCTAAACCCATCAGTATTTGTGCAGAAACACACTTTTATCCTGGAGTGATGTGTTTCTGGAAATTTTGGGTAAGTTTTCTAAACACTCACCAACTCAGGATGTCCAGCACCTTCTGCTATTTTACCTTGATTTTGCACTAGGCTCAATGTAACAAAGTGAGTGTTACTGCTCTGAATATTTGAGGTTGTCACTGGAAAAGTCCCAGCTGGAAGGTGCTCCTTTAATGGCTTTTGTTTGGACTTTTTTTTTTAATAAAGAGACAGACAAGGGTGAATGTGACCTGCTTTGAGTAAAGCAAGAAGCTGAGAGGTTTTGGGAAATCTTTTATGGCTGTATGAACAATTTTTTCTAAATGTTTCTAAACTTTTCACTGCTTTAAGCATTAGGAGTTCAAGGTTTTTTTAGCACTTGAAGTAATATTTATACCAGGTTAGAGGTTCATTTATGTGAAAATATTGTAGAGCCTTGTTTCTTTCAGGTTTTTGCATATGGAAACAGGCACAGGAACATGTCACAAGGCAGGTACCAAATGCATGTGCCTGACTGTAGAACTCAGATAATGAACCTTTCTCTTGAGTGTAGTTATTGTTGATATTGTGGAACAGAAATTGCAAAGCATCCCAAGATATGTAGAGGTAAAGAGAGTTTAATATTTAGGATTTAATTGCTTTTTGTAAATTCTGTAGTGTTGTCAGCCTGTTACTTCCCTTCAATATTACATGTTCCAGCAGTTATAATTGTTTGTGACTGTTTCTTTCAATTTTATTTTGGCAAATTAGACTTTACCAGCTTCTTCACAGTGATCATGGAAGTTCTTCAATATTAGACTTGGTTATGCATTTTGAAAAAGCGTGGAGTCTGATGGAGGAAAAATTAATGTGAGTGTCCTGAACATACATCAGTGGTGCTTGATTAGGAAATACCTTTCCTGGTGAATCACCTTTTTGTTGCTTTTGTTTGGGTTCATTTTTTTCATTGCTCTTGTTTAAAAGCCTTGGTGACTTCAGTTAAGTCAGCTTGAGAATGGTTTAAAATCAATTTCCATCAGTTTTCATTTCCACCTTTAAATTGAAATGTGTTACACATCTGTATTACAGATGTAACATTGAGGTTTTAACCCAGGGAAAAAGCCAGCAGAGATGATAAATCTTTGAAGAGCTCTCATAAAACAGGTGCTTTCTCCAGGACCTCTCTCTTAGAACTGCTTTTACCTCTCTGGTGTAGAGCACCTCTGTATTAGCAGGCAGGTTTGAAATTTCACAGATATCTGTAGCTGCCAAACGTCTTATAAGAAAAGCAATAATTATTGTTATTATAATAGGAGGAAACATGAAGGGCTTTTCCCTTTGAAGTGTGTAAAGCTTTCTATATGATCTGATACTCCACATCAGTGGAACAGTTGTACTCATTTAGAAAATGTCTTTGTTGAGGCAGCTCTTTGGAGTTTAATAATACTTCAAGGTGGATCTATCTGTCAGCCTCAGCCCTTGTGCCCTGTTATTTCACAGACATCTCAAGGAGCCTTGAGATGAAGTCAGAGCATTGAATGCTGTTGGCTTTTTAAAGAGCTTTCCTTTTCCTTTAGAACTATTTCATTTCTTTGCTGCACTATTTGCAGACCATATTGACTTAAATCCCAAACCAAACAAAAGCAAACCAAACAAGGCAAGCCCATTGCTTTTTCTGGCAAAAAAACCTCCATCAGAAGAATGAACTTCAGCAGAAGTTCAAACTGGAATTTGTTGTTGGGGCTGAGGAGGATGGATGCAGCTCTGGTCTTCTGAAGGAGCCTTCTGTCAGACACTTAAGGATGAAAGCAAAAAACCCCAATTTTGTTTCCACAGTAGTTTTGTGCTATCCTACACCTCTTTTTCTGTGACATCACCGAACATTTACAGCCATGTGCAGAAATTGAAGGCAACCCCTGGGTAGTTCTCCAGGTTGTCCCAGGTCTGGCTCATGCTTCCCCTGCAGCTCCAGCCTTGGCTCCTGCTCGTGCAGACCCTTGCAGCTCTTTTGGAAGAAGGATGGGTTGTGTGTGTGCGTGTGTGAAAGGCACAGCCCAACTTTTTACCTTGCCTCATTGAAACTAAAAGCTGAGTGGGGTCAGAAGGGCCTGTCTGTCATTTGTTGCTCCGTACAGGGGTTGTTGTCATGGCAAAATTCAAACTGAAAAATTCTTGGCCAGCCCAATGGCTTGGTGTCAGTGCACAGCTGGGGTGGTTATTGCTGTATGCTGACAGCAGTTTAGTAGCTGATTTTTTGGCTACTGAGAGATTTGGCTTGCATTGCTGTGCTGTTTCACTCTGCTTTGGAAGTCAATTATCCAAACTGTCACACAGCTGGAGAGGGGCCGGGGCCACTGCAGCCAGAGCTGCCTGGAATAATTTAGCTCAGGTGAACTTTAAACCCCATGGCTTGGAGAAGACAGGCAACACCAGTTTTTTCCTGTGTGGGGATGCAATGATTTAGCAATCCATGTCAGAGACAAAGCAAAGGCTTTTCCCAGGCACTGGGAAAAATGATGCAAGGCTCCCAGTTCACCTCCCCCTGCTCCTTTGCTGTGACTGTCCTGCTCAGGAGGTTCCTTTGCCAAAGGAACCATTTACTGCCTGGCATTCCTTCTCCCAGAAGTTGTCCTGATGGTCCACGTCAATGACAGAGGTCTCATGTTTCCTGGACCCATTTGGAAGCCTAACTGATGTAAAAGCAAATCTGAACCAGAATAAAATCCACACAAATACCTCCAACAATCTCTCTTCACTCCTGCTGTTATATCAATGCACTATTGCCTCAAAACACATTTTTATTTAGCTTACAACTAAGTTTAATATTTTCCCTCAGAGAGTAAGGGATTGGTTGTTCCACGTGAGTAATCCCACAGCATTGCCATTTCATTTTCCTAGCAGTTGTGTAACAGCCAAGGTATTGTGACATTTATAATCAGCAAGAATTCAGATCTGCTTTAGGGCACTGGGCTCTTTTTTCTCCCCCTGAGTAAAGTAAGGTGTTTTTTTTCTTCACTACATTTTCTCTGATTTTTGGAAGAGAGGAAACATTAATGTTTGAGAAAGAGCACTCATTTTTTTTCAGCATAAAGCACTGCTTGAAAAACATGAAACAGGTTACAGCAATGAGTTATCTTCTTATTAATGGATGAGAAACTGTTCTCCCCCAGATTGTGCTTTTTGATGAGAAGATCATCTAAGGCTTTGTGATGTTCAGCACAACACATCTTCATCCAACAAATGAGGTATCTCCTTCTGCTGTCAAATTATTTTGGCTGATCAAACTTCCCTGGGCCTTGGAGCTGTGTGACAGGTGCTGCAGTGAGAGGGGTGCTGCTCGTGGCGAGGAAGCTGCTGTCAAACTTGGAAGAGAAAGGATTCTGGCAGGATAATTGGACCATGAAGTTCAGGAATGATGGTGCTGGAGAAACAGAAGGGGAATTTTCAAAAATTTCATTTTGGCCTTTATCACCAGAAGAGTGTGAAGGGAAAAAAATTTGCTTTCCACCCACCAAGTGTGGCATCCTGGTAGCAGAGAGTTTGTCAGCAAGGCGAGGAAATGTTCATGCAATCCTGCTGAACAGTGTGCTTGGCATGGCAAGAAATGCCAAAAACGTGACACTTGTGGCACAGCTCTATAGAGCCAGCACAGGGTGGTAGTAATGAAGTCATCCCAAGCAGATGTTTCTCTATATATGCTTGCATTTTTTGTTTTATAATTACCCATTCCTGAAAGTTAGAGGTAATTTAAAAACAAACTTTTAAACCAGAGTTTTTTGGTGTTCCATTATGTTTTTTTTAATGGCAGTATGATGGGTTAATCAATTTATGTGTTCTAGAAAGGGTTTCTAGTTTGAGTCACTAAAAGTAGTTTGTTTTGGCTTTAATTTTAAAATTATTTCCGTGCCATTAAAGGGTTTGAGGCAAAAACATTAATTATTTCCTCAATCATATATTTCTCGAGTTCACTTATGTTCTCTCATCATAGATTTTGTTCTGCCCAGGTCTGGTTAGAGACTGGAAAATACCAGTCATTGGATAATAGAGCCACTTCCAGTGCTTTTAGCTGAATTCTCAACAGAATAAGACATTAATGATCTGAATCTCCTATTTCTCTCATAAAAAGTGTTCAACTATTCAGTCCTTTTCTTTCTCCATTCCACCAGCCCCTTTCTTCCCCTTTCTTCCCCTTCCTTCCCCTTCCTTCCCCTTCCTTCTCCTTCCTTCTCCTTCTCGGTAGGATTTTGCCAGAGAACCATCAGAGTTGCAGCAGATTCATCTTGGTGGGATTGAAGTTGCAGGTCAAATGTATGAATCAGACACCTAAACCCAGGAATGTGCTCCAAGATGATGCCTAGAGAATATTTATATCTGTATTTATCACAGCTACTTGTGCAAGTGTTGGTCAATAACACACAGATTTCAGCTTGTTTTATCTCAGGTTTGATGCCAAACTAGCAAAGGAAAATGTTCTTGCTCCTCTCCCCTTTCCTTCTCTTTTCCCTTCATTGAAAATGTTGGCCACAATAATGAAGATGTCACCCCACAGGCTGTACCTGCAGCACGGTGCTCTGCAGCAACAGCAGCTCTCTATTCTTAGACAATAATTCAAGTGAAGATATAACTGTGGGTCATTTCCATACATTAGGTATATTTAAAAGCATATACGTACTTAATTTGCATAATTAATACTTATACAAAATTCTCCTTTTCTGAGCTCAAGTGTTAATGTTAATGGAGCTGCATTTGCAGGGTCCTGAGGGAGATGAGAACTGGGGCCTGATTGCTTTGATTTGTTGTGGAGCAAAACCCTCCAGCAAAAGCCTTTGACTTCCTGTGTGTCACTGCTGAAACCCTGCAGGAAAAATGCACTTTTTCTAAGCCAGCAAGAGCTTCATTTCTAGAGCCTGTACTGTTGGGATGTTTGTGAAGTCAGACCAGGAGCTGGGTTCTGTGTACTTTTAAGTGTGATAGAGAAAAGTTTAGTTGATACTTTATTAAAATCTTAGCTGCTAAAACCCTTCCAAGAAATGATGCTAGTCTAAAACATTTCCTGAATTATCTCCAGGCTTTGAGAAATAGTTAAATTTTCCTTGTTGTCAGACCTAAGGTGGGAAACTGGCGGTTGGCTTTTAAATTGTTGTTGTATAGTACACTCCTCATGAGACAGGGGTTTGTTTTGTATTTTAAAAGGTGATTGTGGTGCTTTAAAAAAAAAAAATTTTTTTTTCTTCATTAGATGACAGAAAGTCTTCCAGCAAGATATTTTTGGTATAATCTCTTAAGTAATTGATGTGTCCTCAATTAGTGTGTAAGTAACACAGCCAACAAGTCACCATACCAGCAGAATTTTAAAATGATGTTAAATGGCATTAGACCAAAATATTTACCCTCTTTCCTCAGGAATCTTTTATAAATAAATAATGAACAGTGTAAGTACTGAATGTCACTGGTGGGCAAACAGTAAATTTCACTTTGCCTATAAATGTTGCTTTGTGATCTGCAGATGTCCATCAGAGATCTCTTTGGTAAAAAATCTCCTTAGTGAGGCATGGAAGAATGTGAAGTAGAGGGAAGCAGAAGAACCAGTTTTGGTTTTTATTTGTAAAATACAGGTACAGCCCTCCATCAGGTGGATGGCACAAAAAACATCATTGCAGGAGTTCTCTGCACTGTCTTTCATGTGTCAGCCTTGCTTCAAGAAGAACAATGCCATTTATCTTCCAGATAAATGGAAGTTAACAAAACTGTGGGAGCTGCAATAGCAGGCGCTGAAGGCAATACTTGAAGTCTTGCTCCTTTTATATGATAAATTAGTCTGAGGAGTGTTCCCTTGGGCGTGGAAGTTTTTATAAACCCTTACAAAAAGAAGTGCCTCTTCCTAGGAGGTTCCTAAGATCTGAGAAGGGACTCCAGATACAGACACTTGTGTGTTTTCCTGGTGGATCTTGTCTCTTGAAGTATCCTGATTTGTGTCCACAGGGACTCTGTGTCCTTAAAACAGGACTTGGGCTGAACCTGGCACAGGTTTTGTGCCTTGCCCAGTGGGATTTTAGTTCCCTTTTGGATCCAGCCTCCAGCTCTTTCTTTTGACAGCGTTAGTGACTTTTCCCTTGAGACTGTGAGGGTTGGGAGGAGAAGGGTTAACTTGCTGAGGTGGTATTACAGACACATGCCCTGATTGTAGGTGCTATTATGAGAGTAAGGCTGAGCTGTGATGAATTAGGTAATTCCCTCTCACACGAGAAGAGGAATGAATTCTTAATAGCAGAGAACTGGAAGGCAACCTTGTTTAACAGGCAGAGGGAAAACAGGCTCCCAAGGACTGTCAGAGTCCTTGGCTTGTCACACTGTTTTCTGGAGGTGGGAAGCAGGTGAGAGTCTGATTGAGAAGCTTTTCATGAACTTAACCACAGCTGAGAAAGTTGAATCATGGCATTCCATCTTCCTCGTGGCTCTGGCTCTCTGACCTCAGCTAATTTTTAAAGACAAATCATTATTGATCCACCAGAATCCTCCTCAGGCATTATTTCATGTCCCCCTCATAAGGAACCCCTCACAGGGAGATTGTTCTGCATTGATTTATAGGCCATTGCAGATCACATGGACCTGCACGTGGCTCCTGCTCCTTTAGCAGTGAGAAGGTGGTTGGAGGTGGAGCTGGAGGTGGGCTAAATCCCTAACTGATGTTTCTCCTCAGGAGAGTGGTCTGCAGGGAAAAGTTGCTTCCTTTGTAAATTCTGATGTACTGTTATTGGGATGGGCTCTGGGGAGTAATACAGATGTGGTAGAAGGGCTGGAGGGGACAGCACAGAAAAAGCTTTTAAAAGCTGACTGGGAGCCTTGTTTTTGTATTATTTGGTGTGACAAGCAAACCTTTTCTTTGGCCATTTCTTAGGAAGAAATGAGTCTCAGAAGAATGGCAAGTAAGAGTCAGGAAAAATCTTTTGCAGTTCTCTTTTTGCCCTCTATTTCAGCCCTTCAAAACTTCAAGTTTATTTTTATCCCTACCTGGGACTCCCTATGCAAAACTGGTGACTTCTGCCTACTGGGGCCTTGCTCTTGTATTCCTTCTTTTGGAAGCTCTGTAGCCTCTGTAGGAAATGCATCTTTGTCTTCTGCATGGTTTGTACATTTTTAGGTGCTGACACAGTATAATTAAAATTGAAGAAGGTAGGGAAGGCATATAGAAACAGTAATTACTGGTATGTCAGTAACAAAATTAGTGGGAAGTGAGTGTGAAAAGATAAATCATCCTTCTGTGAGCAGCTTTGGTAGATGTTTGTGCCTGTGGGCTTAAAATGTTATGTTTGAGCTGCAGGACCACAGATGTACCTGTAGCTGCCACTATTGATAAAAAGTCTCTTAATCTCAGTGGGGGAGTTAACTGACCTCTCCTTAGCATATTAAATACTCATAAATTAATTGATCACACATTGATATGCTGGTGCTCATCATGCAAGCACGGAGTGGGTGGTTGCATCACAAGAGGTGTGGGCCATGAAAGCATCTGTGAAGGTTTGCTCTGGGCTCCCAGCACAAGAACCCCTCAGCTCTGCTGAATATGGATGAGCCTCCCTTGCTTGATAGCCTTAAGCCTGCAGGGCTGTTTGAAGAGTTTTGGCAGAACTTGGTTTTCCAGGATCAAAGAAACCTGAGCAAAAGCTTAGCTCTGCTCTGGCTGCTGGTTCTGCAGCGCTGCAAAGGAAAACAAATAATACTCCGTTTGCTTTCAGGCTCTGTAAACCTGCCTGTTGGAGCTGAGTTTCAAAATCAGTTTATAGTCAAGTAGTGTAGGACAATATGTGAAGGTTTTTTTGCCTTTTGTTGTTGTTTGTTATTTTTTTAAAGGAAGATGTTGAACATTGTCTACTTGGTTTTCTTTCTTCATTTTTTTTTTGTTTTGTTTAAATGGAGCTGCTTGAATCTCTGTCAGCTGTGTTAAGATAAGCACATAGGTAGTTACTGTGCCTTGATCATTCAGCTTTAGCAATCAAATCTTCAGAACTTAAAAACTGCTATTTTTATTTCAAAAAAGCTTCCAACTAGTGTTAGTAAACTATGTGTTTAAATGTACATTTAGGTTTAAAAAAGCTTTATAAAGACATAAAATGCTCTGCAAAAGCTATGTACTTCGAATTTTGAAGTCAATACAAGTCTTGACTGCCACTGCAGGGTGAGTCAAGCCTGTGTGCCTTAGGAGAAACTCTGCAGGCAGGTGGAGCAGCATTCTGAGAAACAAGAGCTGCAAACACGTTCCAGTCCAAATTCTGGTTGTGTGAAATCAGATTGTACACCGAAGAGGCTTCAAACCCTGAGAAATATCTGGTCAGCATAATGAAATCTTGGGAGCTGCTGCTCGTTTTGCCTCTTTCTGCTGTTGGAACCAGAGCTGACATGAACTTTGTTTGCACTGAATGATCCAAAGGGAAATGTTGGATTCTGACCCTGCAAAGGGTTTTGCATGGGCTCATTACCACTGAGACAGATGGGATACATTAGAGTTTCCATTTCTTGTTTCACTCAAGTAATAAATGGTAGCTTTTTTAATTGTTTATGTTCATGAAGCACTATGATTTTTATTGCACTTCAGTGAGATTTGCAAGCTGCAATTGAAATGAAAACCAAAAAAAAAAAAAAAAAAAAAAAAAAATGAGAAAGGG
>VXBC01007670.1:229240-283228 GCA_013399945.1 Ploceus nigricollis
AAAAAAAAAAAAAAAAAAAAAGCAAAAAATGAGCAAGTGATTGTAAAGCTGAAAGAAGATTTTAACAATATTCAGCCCAGATTATCTAAGATAATGTTTGATTTTGCCATTTCCCTTTCCCTGTTCAGCAACTTTTCCCAGGAGCTCGTGCTACTACTTTGTCTTTGGGCTGTGTGCAAACCACCCAGGCTTTGTGTTCCTCTGTGTGCAGTGATACGTGCAAAAGTTGGTATTCCAAAAGGAATTCTGAGATTTCAGGTGCTCTCCTCTTTCCTTTGTCTTCTTCACTGCCTAACAAATTCCCTTGTGCAGCCCTTGCAGTGGGTGGCAAGGTGAGTCACCTGCTGATGGTGTGGCAGCCGCTGTTGGTGGCATCACTGTGTATTGCTGATTGCTCCATTGTGGTGCTGAGCACTCCTGAGCAGGGGGCTGCAGGCACTCAGCAGAGCCTGCATCTCATCCAGACCTCCCCACGGGCACATCAGCCCTCCTTTGTTCCCTGGGTTTGATTTAAACCTCTCTGCTGTGCACTAAAGGTGCAGCAGGAACAATAACTTGAGCGAATCAGCTCGTAAAGCTGAAGAGTATTGATCTGTGTCCTGTAGAATTAGAAATTACTGGCTTGGAGAACAGTTTGCTGCTCTGAGAATCCCTGCTTTGTCTTCGTGTGCAGTGTTAAAGTCTTACCATGATAAATGACGGTTTCCTTCCACAACTCCCTGCCAGGAGGTTGCAGCCAGGTGGGGGTCGGTCTCTTCTCCCAAAAAACAAGCGGTAGAACAAGAGGAAACGGCCTCAAGTTGCACCAGGGGAGGCTTCTGTTGGATATTAGGAGAGATTTCTGCACTGAAAGGACAGCCAGGCACTGGAACAGGCTGCCCAGGGCTGTGGTTGGATCATCCATCATTCCATCAAGCCGTGTGTATGTGGCACTTGGGGACACGGCTCGGTGGTGTGACATTAACAGGCACTGCATTAACAGGTGGATTCAACGACCTTGGAAGTGTTTTCCAACAATTCTATGAGTCCTGTTGGTTTCTTGTCCCAAATCTCCATGTCTAGAAAAGTCAGACTATTCATTTCTACACTCTCCCAGTGAACGGTTCCTGTCACAAGTATCAGGTGTTGAGTAAGCTGTGCTGCTGCTTGAGTGAGAGCTTTTGTGTCCCTTGTCACAGCTCCTGTGTTCCAATGGGGGTGAAAACCTGGGGGCTGGGTTTGGATATATTATATTTACATGGTTTCTAAAACCACAACATATTGTAATGAGAGATAAAAAGCATCTTCAGATGCTCCAGGACAGTTTATTTTGACTATAAACTTGCTCTCTGAGAAGGCAACGTTTATTATTACATCACCCAAATTAGATATGTGGACTGTAAGGAAGCAGATTTCATTTAAAAAAAAAAGAGAAAAAAGGAGGAATCTTTTTTTCACTTCTAAGGCAAAATGTCTGCTTCATACAGAGTATTCCCCTGTAACAGGATCTTGCTTATAGGATAGTACAATAAAATCCACGTTTTCCATTTGGCAGCAATGAGTATGGGTCACTCTGGAAATCCCTGAAAGCTTTTTATTTTGCTAGTTTAAGGGGAATGAAAGCAAGTAAATGAAAAGATGAAGACCAAGCCTGCTGTAAAGCTTGTTACTGATTTGAAATGGTCATTTTGAGACAGTTGAAAATGGACTTAAAAACCCCAAACAATCACCTTCTCCCCTGTTCATCCAAAAATTGGCCATTTTGTCCGTTTATGAGTGAAGCTTAATCTCAAGCAGTGAGAGTGGAGTGTAGCAAGACAAAATGTCCACTATTAGGCTAAACATGTAAGTACCTAAAATGGGAATAGAGAAATTTTAAATGAAGTTAATGCATCCTTGCTTTGAAATGTGGGGCATTCTGTTATGTGTGACTCTGGTGGGAAATTTGATATACTCCTTTGGCCTGTGGAAATAGGATTGGTGAAGAAATACACCTTTGTGTCAGAATACCTGGGTTCCCTTGTTAACCCTTTTACTCCTTAAACTCATGCTGGAGATTTATCTGGAGACAAGAGCCATGTGTCCTCAGTGGGAAATAATCAAACTGTCTGACAGAAATGTTTTGAGTCCAATGGTTGAATGGACTATGATTAGTTTGGTCCCCTAGGGATGGAAAACTTTATGGCCTTTTATATGCTGGAAATAAATCCAGCCTTTCTCATAAGCGTGTATTTAGTGTGCCACTATAAATGTATCAAATAGTAAATATAATGTGCTATTCATATGAGAAATATTTTGGGGAATATGTTCTTTGGAGCCCTTGGCACTTAACACAATATAGGAGGTTCTGTTTGGGAGTGAGATTTACTGCTAAGGGAACAAGTAATTATGAAAGTCTGCTAAGATTAAAAATATTTAAAATTTTGTTGCTTTTTGCCATGGCAATTTGTACTTATGGTTTTCCCTTAAACAACTTGAGCAGTTTTGTGCTTTTCTGTTTGTGGTTTTGGGTTTTTCTTTTAAAGTTGTACCCCAAAACCAAACAGAGAAGCTGCCAGGAGACCTAATTGGGCTCTTCCAGTGCCTGAAGGAGCCCACCAGGAAGATGGAGAGAGACTTTTTACAAGGGATGGAGGGACAGGACACAGGGAATGGCTGCCACTGCCAGAGGGCAGGGCTGGATGGGATATTGGGCAGGAATTGTTCCCTGTGAGGGTGGGCAGGCCCTGGCACAGGTGCCCAGAGCAGCTGTGGCTGCCCCTGGATCCCTGGAAGTGTCCAAGGCAGGGTTGGACAGGGCTGGGAGCAGCCTGGGACAGTGGAAAATGTCCCTACCCATGGCAGGGGGTGGGACTTGTTGGAACTTGGTGATTTTTAAGGTCCTTTCCAACCCAACCCTTTCTATGATTCCATCCTGCTGCTTATCTGGAATTGCTGTCTGACATGAGGACAGACCATGGCTGTTGAGTGCTGCTCTTTGGCCTGGCTGTGGGAGCAGAACCCATCAGCAGCATCCTGCTTTTGGGCAGCTTTTGTTTTGTGAGACTGCTCCCAGCCAAGGATGATGCACAGAGATATTTCCCAGCTCCCAGGTGGAAATGATAGCAGAGTTCCAGAGAAGTAAATGACTTTGGGTGGAAGTGAAGAAGGGCTGTGCCTTGCTTTTCAGGTGTGGATTGCAGTGGTGTCACAGCTGCCTGGAAAAGCAGCTCTCTGGGGTCTCTTTGCAGCCCTATTAGAGGCTGCAGAAATGGCCTTTCTGGGAGTGCTGCAGTTGTCTGAGGAGTCATCCTCAGTTCAGGCAGTGAATCAAGCCAGACTGCAAAACATAACCAAACCTTGCTTGTGTTGCACATTCCAGGGATTAGAGGTACCTGGGAGTGGGGCTTTTCCCAGGGCTCATTAACTGGAGGAATGGTGACAGCAGTGGGCAAATTGTTGTCTGGAGGGATCCATGTGGGGAAACCTGGGATAATAATGATGCCATTACTTATAAATAATAGGTAATGCCCAGTCATACCAACATAAGCAGCTTCTGCAGGGGTTCTAGGCTGAGTTTTGGTGGCAACCCTTGGTTCCAGTTTATTTCACTTGCTGCAAGCCTGATGCATTTCTACCTTTGCCTGCAGTTGCTGAAAAATAGTTCTGATGGTTTGCCAGCTGGTATTTGCTGTCTCATTTCTCCATGTTGTGAAGACTAATAACGAAGTTTTATGTTGGTTTGCAGCTTCTTTAATTTGGCATGTGGGTGCTTGTTGTGTAAAGTTAAATACTTGCCATCAAGTGGAATTTGCAGTAATCTTAAAGCATTTTCATCATTTAATCATCACTGATAAATTTCTCTGAGCACCCTGTGCAGGCCTTTCTAAGATTCTGTGAATGCTGAAGCCTCTGAGGATCTGGATGTTGAAGGTCTCAAATGAGGGCCAAAAATCCCTCAAAAATATAATATGTCACTTACAATTCTTTATATCACATCTCACAATGTGATATATCTGCATTTATTCTGTGAATGACACATTTTACCAAAAAAGGTTATTCAAGACCTCCAAATCACTTTATGAGTAGCATTTTTGCATGTATTTGCATTTAATATCTCTAATCTCTGGTACAACAGAAATCATGTTACATTCTCTGTAGTTGATGGCAGGGGTTTTATTCCCTTGGATCTGTCTTCCATTTTTCTCTTGTCAACATGCATACTATATCAGAACAAGAAGACAAATATATTACAGAGCTAGACCATTTAAAACAGGATCATTTTATGCCTGTATTTCCTCAAGCACTTATTTATGTGGTTAGATATTGTCTTGAACAATGGTTCATGCTGCTGCTATATACCCTAAACTAGAGTTTTCTCTGCACAGAAATGCATTCACTAAACCCCAAGATCTCTAATCCATGGCAAGGAATACTAGTGTTTTTGCCTCTGCTCAGAAAGACAGTCAGTAAAACCAAGAATCTCTAATCCATAATAAGGGAACTTTTTTAAAAAAACAAGATGTTTTACAGAGGTAAAAAAAAACCTTGTCAGGGGAAATTTAAGCTGAAATGTCTTTTAATGGTTGTGAAAATAGTGGTGACTGATTATGAAAGTATGTTAAGAATGAAAATACAAATTTTGTGGCTTTTTGCCATGGCAATTTGTACTTATGGTTTTCTCTTAAACAACTTGAGCAGTTCTGAGCTTTTCTGTTTGTGGTTTTGGTTTTTTTTTGTGTGTGTGGTTCTTTTCCCTAATCTATAATAAGGGAACTTTTCTTTGAAACAGAGACATTTGACATAGGTAAAAACCCCTTGTCAGAGGAAACTTAAGCTGAAATATGTCCTAATGGTTGTGCAAATAGTGGTGCCTGATGGGTATCTTGAGATAAGGTGAATTTTGAGAAACTCTAAGGTAGCATAATCATCTTTTGTGCTACTACCCTAAGGAATAAAGTTATTTTTTCCCACTTTCCTCTCTTTTTCAGTATAGTGAACCCCCATCAGAGGGGAAGCAGCACAGTTGTCCTACTTTTGGCTGCTGGGACACACTGGGAACACCTCCAGAGAGCAGGATGTGTTTTGGGGGCAGCCAGGGAGGAGCTGGAGTGGGATGGAAGGAGCTGCAGCCACCCTGCTCCTGCATCCCGGGCTCAGGGAGCAGCTCCAGAGCTGCCAGTGGGAGCTGCTGGGTCCCCAGAGGGGATCCTGCCAGTGCCACCACCGTGGGCAGAGCGGGGACGTCACCCTGGCCGGGAGAACCCGGCTGATCCAGCAGAGCTTTTCTGGAGCTGTGTGTGGGTGGCTTCCTGCTGGAGCCTGAAGAGCTGTCAGCATTGCCTTTTTGTGACAATGGTGTGGGGGAAAGCTGTGCAGGAGACAGGAGAAGGCTCCAGAGCTGAGGAATGGTTTAAAATCCTTCTCCTTCACACTGTGCTGAAAGAGCCCTGCTCTGCCTTCAGCCAGGTTCTAATCACCTGCTCTGTAAAGGGAGGGTTTGGTGGCATGCTCCAGGGAATTCTTTTAGGACGGTCTTGCAGGAAATAATTCGACACAACTTAAAATCCCAGTAACAAACCAATATTTTTCCAAACAGCTCTTGGAAGCATTTTTTCGCAGGTCCATCCACCGAAGGTAAAAGGAATAGTTTAGGAATGGAGTCACCTGTCAACCACCAGCAAGTTTTTTTACTGGCATCTCATTATACTTGAATTGAAAAAAATGTCCTGATTGCTTTTGAATCAAAAGAATTCACCTTGAACCACTTCTGGATGTGCCATGGAAATAATTTCAGTGTGTTATTTAATCAGAGAAAATTTAAATTAACCTTTTCTTTTTAACTTGTTTGACTAACTGGATTACCCTGGCAAGATACCTTGCAATAGTTCGAGTTGTAACATGTGTGATTGATAACAATTTGTAATGAATAATTAATGTGTGCGCTTACTATAAGTGATGGGGAAACCAGATATCACAATTACATTGAACTTAGTTTGGGAAAATGTTGGAAAGCACCTTGCATAAATCACCTTGCCTGGCAGTGTCACCGTACTTTCCTGATGCTTTGGAAGACCTTAATAGAGAGAATGAATGAATTTGCAGATAAAACTTTGTCAGAAAAGCAGTTTAACCATAGCTATGTGACAAGGGAGGTGTTAAACCCTTTCTCAGATCCAGGATGTTTGGATGCACTTGTACCCACCCCTGAAGGAAGGGATATGGATAAAATAAAAAGCAGAAGTGTTAAATCTTTGTGGGAAATGCTGAGTATGCTGCTCATTCTCTGAATTCCCAGTGAGGTGCTCATGGTTGTGGTAGGGATCTGCCTGCCTGGCAAACTGCTGTAATCTGTGTTTTTATAGCTCCTTTCCAGTGAGAGGGGTTTAGCTGAGCTGCAGGTCAGCCCTTGGCAGGCCTTGCCCATGGATGTGACCTTTCCACAGCAGGATGCATGCTCTGCTACCCTGCAAAATGAGATGGGAGCACAACCAGAGCCCTTTTTCTGCTTGGGCTTGACTCAAAGTGAACGCACGGCTGTCTCTGGTGCTTCAGGGAGATTTTCTCTTGAATGAAGTTATTTTCCTGTGTGCATCACCTGAGAAGGAAGGACCAGAAAGAAGCACCAAAAAAAGAAAATTCCTGTTGTCTTTTAATACCTGAAAAAGTACCAGCACAACCCCAACTCCCTGATGGCACGGCCCGTGCAGCCGGAATCGCGGATGGCCGTGTGAGCTTGGGCTGGAACAGTGAGCAGAGAAAGAGCTGAAACCTCTCTCTCCGCATTTCTGAAAAGGTTAACAGCCTCACTACACACTTTGGGGTTAATTTAAGGCTGATTCATCTTTCTCACATGAAGCCTTGCAGCTCTGCAAGCTTTTGAGATGTGGCCAAGTTCAGCACCTAAGCACACACTGAACTGTGGTGTTAAACTCAGTGCAGTCCTTTTTACAAGAAGAATGCTGCAGGAATTTTCCTTCCTGTGTACATGGCAGCATTCCTTTGTTGCAGTGTCATAAATGTATTTACAGTGAACTGTAGCTAACCCAAATTTTCAATACATAATTTGTTTTTTCCTTGGGAGGGGACATGAGTGATGCATTGCTCAGCAAATCTTTGAAGCTTCTGAAGAAATGTACTTTGATCAGCATCATTCAGGGAGGGTAACTTCTTTCCCCCTCATTAATTCTCTCTTAAATGTGGATTTTAATGAAAAACCATGAGAAATGCTTTTGGCTTTTTTTTTTTTTTCTTTTGCCTTCAGTCGGTCATTTATATTCTGCACAGACTAGAATAGTGCTGTGGGGGGAGCACTTAAATAGGGAGAAGATATTTGTCATCTGTCACACTCTGAAATTAAACTTTTGATATCGAGTTATTGCCTTAGAAATAACTTCAAAAAATTTACATGCGGAGAAAAGTACATGGTGGGGGAAGCTGTTGAACCAGTTATTGCATAACACTGTGTTAAATCCTCTGTCACCGAGCAGCCTTTAAAAATATTTCTCCATGAATAAATTAAAAAAATACATTCATACAATACACATTTCTATGACCACTTACATGGATTTTTTTTTTAACAAAATCACAGAGAGGACGCTGAGATTTCCAGAGCTGCTGCAGAGATTTCTAATTAGAAATTGATATCAAGTTTTGTTCGGTGCTTTAAAAATTCTTGTAGTACATTTGCATATATTAAGGAGAGAATGGGGCCATGTTCATTAGAAAGCTGAGGAATTAAAGCTCAGCAGTACCAGTGGCAAGTGGTACAGGAAGGAAGTTAAGAGAAGTATTTGCTATTTCATAATGGCTACAGTGGAAAGAGTGTTTGCACTCTGGCATGATCCTTCTGCTTTTTGGGAAGATGTTGAAGGGTTATAAATGAGTTAAAACAGCTTCTCCACAGGGTTGGGATAATGGAACTGTTCCTGGCTGCTGAGTTTAGGACCACTGAGGGAGAATGATGGACTCCTCCTTCCCAGAGCCAGTTTCATTTCAAAATGCTGTCTAAAAGCAAATACCTGTTGGTGCCTCTGCTCACTAAACCTGTCATTTACTGGGACAAGTGAACAACTTGAATTTTTGGCTAAATCAAGTTCTTTGCTTTGTGGTTTTGCTCATCCCCCAGGAGGAGCCTCTGCTGTGGTGCTGGAGGCTTGGAGGCACTGCTATTCCTAAAGCAGGGCACAGAAATCCCATTTCCTGGGATCCTGCAGAGACAGATGTCCTGTCAGCAGCAGGGACAGCAGAGAGGGATCACTGCTGGGAATGCTGGAAAAGCAGCATTTTGTTAGCTCTTGACTCCTGCTTTCAGATATAGGAAAAGATGTGGTTTTCCCTAAAAACCCCTGTTTTTCAAACATGATTTATGTTTTCTCAGATTTTATAAGATGATTTGGTTTTGAATCAGTTTTTATGGGGGGTTTATTGCACAGCCTTAAACTGTCGAAAAGTGTCATTGGAGCCCTGAACTGATCTCTGGGAGAAAACATCCACATATATTGAGTACAGCTGTAAAGCTCTGTAACATCACAGAGTTATTATCTGAGGATTCTTCTGGCCTAGATAATCTCCTAGAATCAGAAAGCCAAATTATTAAAGGGATTGGCAATAACTGTAGTTTATGAAGAGCTGGTAAATACAAACCATGAAGGAGTTTGCAGATAAGCTGCAGATATGCAAGGGTCATAATTGTTTCATATTCTTTGATAGTCAAGTTCTGCTACAAATCCAGACCCATTTGTTAGAAATAAAAGGGAATATTTAGAAAATATATGTCTAATATGACTGATGGAAAGCTATTACTGTGCCTTTTGAGCTACTGCATTTTCTTATAACCAAAACAATTTCAGAAGAACAAAAGTCCCATCTCCTGGGATGTGTGCAGGCAAATGAAGGCTGGACATCACCCAGAGTCCTTTGAAATACACAGCTTTGATTCCAGCATGTAAAATCTTAAATCCCTGTTTCATTATTTATTTTGAAGCTGAATACCTCTAGGAAATAAAATGTTTATTGTCTGAAAGACCCTTACAAGGTTTTTTTTCCTATTCTAAATCTATAATAAATGGCCTTAGGATAAAATAGATGCACCAGCATACCTTAAGCCACTAACCACACCAAAGACAGTGCAGATCAACATCTAAATCACACTGTACCTAAAGAAATTTGAACCAAATTTGCCTGGATCTATTGTGTGATTTTGATAGAGTTGCTCATTCATGTGTTTTACGTTAAATTAACATACAGAATAGTCATTGTATGAAATATTTGAGGATTGAAGTCACTGAAGTTTCTTAGGTGATGAATACCTTTTTTTAATCATTCAAACTCTGCACCTTTAAAATAAAGACAAGGTAAAGAAATACAGAAAGAGGGGAAAACCCCACCCAACAGAAAACCCCAAGCCAAAACCCAATCCCAAAATTTTTTGCCCCTTTCCTCCATCAGAGTAACACTTCCATTGACCAAACCTCCCCAGAGAAAGTCCCCAGCACATTGTGATGTGTCAGTCAGGACTCCTGTGTGACAGAGGCACTGCTGGGACATTGCACAGGAACACTTTTATCTTCAGCTCTGCTGTTCCTTCCTTCCCACCCGCTCAGGCCGCTGGTGGACAGAGTCACCTCAGGTCTGCAAACAGAACACATGGGATGATTTTAAATAACCATCCAGAACTTCCATGACCAAGCAGAAAAGCTGTGTTGTCTGTTTGGTGCCTACAACCCTTTTCTAGCTCCAAGAGTGACTCAAGGTGCCTGGGATGTCACTTTTATTTTAATGTCAGTAAGTTTGTTAAAAGGTTTCCATGTTCCAAAATCTGAGCACTGTGGGGCAGTATTTTCAGCTTCCATTTCCAGTGAGGACTTGACTGAGAGTCAGAAGAACCCTTCAGAAGAGCATCTTTGATTCATTTGGTAGAACAAGGGAAGCCATCACTTGCTGATTTTCAGTTCTCCATGCGATGAGAGCTGACAGTGGCTGTGGCACAGCCCCTGAGAGGCTTTGCTGCCTGTCTGTCTGACAGAAAGAGCTGTCACTGTGCTGTCAGTTTGTTTTGTAGTGCTGTAATTACAGATACTGAGATCCTGGGGACTATAGGGAGCATGAGATGCATTTCACACTGGGAGCTAAACTGGGAATAATGCTGCACTTACAAAAGGTGGGAGCAGCTGAAGGTGTGGTAGAGGTGTGTACCACTATTGCAGGGGGGTTGAGGGGAAGACAAAGCTCTCAAAATGCCCATGTAATTGAAAAGCAGTGATTTCTCCTCCTTCCGTGCATCATTTGTGAAGCATTTTCCAAGTATCACTGTGCTTTCTCTCCTGTTGTCCTGTCTCTGGCTTTCAACCCTTGTGATTTCATTTCTCCACCAGCTTGAATTGCAGCTGGACAGTTCATGATGGGCTTTTTGCTAATGCCACACTCATTCCATCTTCAAACATGAGTAAACTTTGTCCTGGGATGCCAGAGCCAAGTGGAGCAGGGTTTTGAGGTCTCTTCCACTGCACGGGACGGAAGGATGGCCAGCAGGACACTTTTCCTCCTGGAGGTGTCCTAACACAGCTGACTTTTATTTATCCTTGCATCACCCAAAGCTCTGCCACCTTTTATATTGACAAAAGTGCCTGCTTGATTCAAAATCTCCATCCATGCTCATTTATAAATTGAATAAATTCAATTTGTTTTGTTTATCTTAAGAAATGGTACTGTACAGCAGCAGCATTTGAGGACATTTAGAAAATAGAAATTCAGTGGTGATGCAGTGAACGTGTTACTGGAATTTGTTGTAAATTGAAAAACACAGCAAAACTGACCAAGCTACAGTTTTAATTTTGGCTTTGTTCAGTGTCATACCAAATACATTATGCTCTCTAAAATGTAACAAAATCAAACAGATCTTACAGTGATCATTCTCAATATTTATATAAATATATGTTGATGAATGACATATTTTTCAGCTGTACCCTCATGAATTTGTGCACCAGGATAAGGATCTCTCATTCCAGCCTTTGCAAATCCCATCTTAGGTATCTTTTGTGAGCAGAATAGTTTGGGTTGGAAGGGACCTTTAAGACCATCCAGTTCCAGCCCCCTTCCATGGACACCTTCTTTGTCCACTGGCCGAAAAGGTGCAAATCAAATAAAGGAAATAATGGAAAATCTTAACTATCCAACTGCAAGGGTGCACATACTGAGTAGTGGAAAATCCTGCAAGTGGAAAAGCTCTTTTTAGGTGTTGGAATAATTGTACGTTGCTCAAAACACGCCTAGAACAGTTTAAACAGTTATTAAAGAGTGTTGCCAGATTTTATCACTGCAGTCATGCATATAGATCAGTGATCCCTGAGCAGCACTGGGAAATGTGTGAATGAGGTGCACTTGCTAAAAATAACCCTACTGAGTGCTGCTCCTAATTGCCACAGAATCCTGGGGAAATGATCCCATTTCAGCAGCACAAAATTGACTTAAAGTGTTTGACTGCAGCATTGCACGTGGGTTCTCAAGAGATGATAAAATATTTGCTAGACCTTGGTCATCAGCATTTAAGAAATAAAGCAAACAATCACCATCAGATTCTACCTGGAGCTGTTGCAGCTCTGTTCTTGTCTCACTTTGGGTCCTGGTTGAGTGAAAACACCTGGCAGGGCTGCAGCTCTGGGCTGGGAGAGGCTGGAACTGCTCTGCCTTACCTTGTAAACCACTTCAGCAGCCACAAATATAAAGAGAAGTATCTCCGAATTTGTTTTTAAAGTAAATAAAAAGTTCTCAGGATGTTTGGCAGCAGCTGAGCATCCCAGAGCTGACTGACAGACAGAAAAATGATCCTTTTGTTTCCCTCCCCTTTTAGAATTTTCTTATAATACTTAATCAAGTTTCCCCCATGCCCTTGTACCCCAAAGAGAATCTATTTTCCTGTTCATAGGAAATGGGTTTGTTGATGAAGAGCCCACCATTACCACCTATGTGACTCTTCCAGATTTCTGGATATTAGAGAAATGTGAACTCATCTATTTCGTTATAATTTTGTTACATATTTTTGTTACAATTCCATCTTCACTTTGAGAAGGTGAAAACTTTCCCTCATCAAAACCAGTCTTAAAAATCACTAAGATTCTTTTCTTTCTAGCAAATTCTTTGATTATCCATTTCTTTATGGTTATTCATATTTTTAGGCAGCTGCAGCAAATGACTGATTTGCAGGCATTCTGAATTTCTGCTCCAGCAAGGGTTTAAGCTATTTAGGGAAATGAATAAAGCACAAAGGTTTTTATTTAACTATAAATTTTCTATGACTTAAATTTTTTTCATGAGTGACTGGCTTTCTTACATCAAACTCCTTCACAGGGAATTTTACAGCAGTAGGCAGTACCTTTGGCAACTATAATTTTCTAAAACTCTGGGAAAGCCATATGAAAGAATAAATAAATATTGATCTGGCCGAGGTTTAAGTAATCCCTGATTAAAGTAAAAAAGCATTTTAAAAGTAGCATTGATTACTCCTGGACTTCAGTTTTGTTATCCTTCCCAGGCTGAAAATGTTGAGTCTTTACAGAGTCAGAGAAATATATTGAGAGTACTGATGAGACATTTATTTTAATTTATCACCCCAGTGTTTGAGCACTTTTATGTTATCCTCTGAATTTATACTCAAAATCAATCTCACAGAAGTGGGACAACTTTACTGCTGAGGCAAAGGGAGGCAGGAGGTTAGAGGACACACCTGTGTTGCTGGGCACAAACAGTTTTTACAACTTAGGCCTCCAAGGGTAGGTGTTGGAACTGGGATTTAGTCAGAACAGAGCTGAGCGTTCCCATCCCTGACTGTATCGAGTCCTGCTGGGAGTCCCCTTCTCACTCATTCAATCAACTTTGTACCATTTCCGTCCCCTCTGGCAGAGATGTTCTGACTTGCTGTACTCCAAAGCTTGGCATTTTGGGTATTTCCCCCTGCTGTATCTCCTTGTTTGCTGTTTGATTCCTGGAGTCACCTGCTGACTTTTGGGACTGGGTAGAGGGATTGCATTGTCAGCTCCTGGAGGAGATGGACTTGCTCTTTGCTCAGCTCCAGCATTGTGTGTGCAATTCAGAGTGAGAGAGCTCTGGCTTTTAGCTGTTTCCATGTATTCCCACAATAGGGAATCTCTGGAATAAATGTGCTAAAGAGATGTTGGTAGCCCAGGTGGCGGAACAAGATGTTTGACTCGGAACTCCTGCAAGCACTTCTGTCAGCTTAGGATGGGAGGGAGGTATTTTTATCACTTGTAGTGCTTACATGGCAATTCAATCAAGTGGGTTAGGCTTGGTTTTTTTTTTTTTTTTTGGCCAGATTTCAATTTAATTCATGATATATCACCTCCCTAAGTCGGCTTTGGCTCTCAAAGAAGTCGTGTTGTCCTTTTAATTTCTGGCCGAGCAGTTGCGCAGCGGAACCCAGAGACTCCAGGAATTCCTTTTTGGCTCTTAATAGCACAAGGTCCATTCTGTTTGTGCATCCCTCTGCCATGCTCTGAAGTGCTTTGAGGAGTTGGGAGAGAGATTGCTGTTGAATCCCCGTGTCCCAAAGCTCTGAGAGGGCTGGCACTGCTGTGCTCCTGCATCAATCTGCTGGTTCAGGAGACATTCCCCGAGCAGCGTGAGGGGCTGTGCTGAACTGATTGCTTGGCAAGTTGTGTCTTGACGAATGTGCTGCACACAGGAGTCTGTCTCTGCTGACGTAAAATCACCCCCAGAAGGGGTTGAAATAGATTCTTTGTTGAAAATTTCATCCTGGCATTAGATTTGTGACACCTGCGTGTTTGTCCTGATGTAATTCTTGGAAGAGATGTTTGTTTTCATCTCCAACAGGAAGGGAGGAAAACTTTCATGAGCCCTGATTCATGCTTGTATTTATTTAGTAAACGTTTTCCCTTCAAGATAATTTGATTCTGAGAAAAATTGAGGTTATCAGTTTTGTTGAATACTTGTAGACCTAAATGCTACTACAAAAGAATTGTAAGTGGCAACAAGTATGATAGCTTTAGTGTGCATTGTTAGTTGGATTTTTCTGGAATTAGGCAATATTAAATGCTTCAGTTCTATTGGAAGGTGTGTAATATTTTATTTTTTGAAGGTGTGTTATACTTCATTTTTTTAAGAGTCACTTTTAAATTTTCTGTTATGGAATAACGCAAAAGAGATGAGCTTGATTTTATTAATTGTGCAATAAACACATTTGGATTTAAATGAAACCAGCTGCTTTTCAATGATTGAACTGCCTTTGTCTTTGATTTTACATTCATTATAACAATTATTATTTAAATTTCCAAAACATAAACTGTTTTCTTTCTTTGTTTTTATCAGGTCTTGCATGCTGTGACACAAAGATCTCATCGCCTGGTGCGCTATGTTCATGGTGAGCCTGATCTCCTCCTGTTGTCCATGTTGTCATTCCAGGGATTATTATATCAAAGGGGTATTATGTTATTTTAGCAATCAATCGTTGGAAATCATCATAAACACATGGGAATGAGTTTAGTCTTTGTTTTTTGCTGAATTAGTGGCAAATATCCAGTTTTCTACAACATCCAATGAAAAATGAGTTTTAAGAACTTGTGAAGGATCTGATAATGGCCTCAGAGTTCCAGTGGTCATGGTCAAAATTGCAGGTAAGGCAGGATGGGGCCAATTTAGCAGTTTCAAGTAATCAGTGGCATCAGAATTCCTGACAGGTCCTGGAGATCTACAAACAGCAACACAAAAGGCCCAGCCTGGGTCCAATGAATCCCATTTTGTCCTGGCTCCAAACCCTCAGGCTCTTTAGCTATGCTAAGGAATTCTCTGTGGCTGCCAACTTTTTGGCACTTCTTAAAATAACTCAGTTAAATATATTTCATAAACTCATTTTGTATAGGCAAAAGAAGCCCCTGTGCTGCTCCTCAGCAGCACATGTTCCTTCTCTTTCCCTTCTCCTCCAAATATTAGCAAATTGTCCCTTTTATAATGATATGAAAATAAACCAGCTTTTGGGATTAGGCCTCACATTTATCAAATGGTTTCCTACTGTGTTCTGCTTTTTTTTTTTTTTTTTTGAGGGCTTAAGTAGCAAACACTTTCTGTATTTCTGGGTTCACTGATACATATTTTAAAATTGATTATTTTCCCTCATGCTTTTAGCTGGAAGTAGGCAATCCTCATGTGGTTCCAGTGTTCCAGTGCTGTTTTTTTTCTTTTTGTCCCCCATTTTACTTTTTTTTCCCTCCTAAGTTCTCCCTTACCTGCCTCAGGATGTTTGAGCTGCTTGATGACCTCCATCTCTGAGAGCAGAAGTTAATAAACAGCTTTCCCTTGCTGATGGGATTAGGGATGTCAGAGGAGCGGCCAAGGCTTTAAGGGACACGGATTTTTAATCTTCTTCCCCAGTTCACCTCAGCTGAGTCAGCCATTGGGATCTGCCTGGAGCTGTTGGGATAATCAGTGGCCACGTTCAGCTGAGCTTCCTGGTGTTTCTGAGAGCCATAAATGTGCTGTGGCTTCCTGGAGGAAGTGTTCAATCCTGGGACATCCACTGGGGTTTCAATAACCATCCCCAATTCCCAGGGAATCCTTTGCCTTGCAGGGTCTCCAGCAGCCCTGGTGAGGGCTCTGGGCAGCTTTGGGATGGTGACAAGGACAAGCCCTTGCTCAGTTGCACATCACTATTGTGGGAAATCTAGGGTTTTTGAATAACTGACTAATATGATTAAGTAGAAGTTGTTTATTGTTTACATTATACACATATTTATAGATTCTACAAACTACTAAGTATGCACTTTTTGATTGCTGCTTCTGTCTTGTTTACTCGTTTTCTGCCTGCATTTCTCAGAGTATATGACTGGTTACAGTCCAGGTGTTTCACAATCTTCTGTTGTCCAGTTCTTGTGGTCTTGGTATTCGGTTTCTCAGCCTCTTCTTTCTTAATTTAGCACAATTTATGTTCTAATAGCCTTAATGAATTCTTGAGGCTTTGATAACAAACTTAGAAGCAGGCTGGCTGGTGCATACTGTGGCCTAACCCTTGCAAATACATTGCAACACATCACATTTAATTACTCAGTACTCTGCAAAGGGAGATGATGCAAGAACAAAAGCTTAACATCTGTCAGGGCTTTTAATGCCAACATTTCTTTATTTCCTTTTTTATTTTTTTCTTTTCGGTGTTGTTTTCTATACTTTTCTGACATTCTGGCAGCTTTTCCATGTAATGCATGACTTTTTTCCCCACAGTGTGCTGTCCAACATGGTGATATTTGGAGCAGTTCTGCAGGTGCTTGCTGGAGGTTTGGAAAGGCTGTGAGGATCTTGCACTGACTCTGAATTTAATTCATCAGGGAGCCCAGAGAGACAGTTAATGGCTCCATCAATAAAATATTAGACCGGTGTTTTGAGGTAGGATAGGAGTGTCCTTCATTTTGGGGTCCCTCTAGCAGGGATCCCCTGCAAGCTCTGCAGATGTTCTCTGAAGCACAACTTCCTAATTTTTCTTGCCACAGTTACTGCAGAAGGCCCCAAGCTTGGCATTGCTTGACTAAAATATTTTTTACAACAAATACAATAAACCACTGGCATCTCAAGGGCTTACAGTTAAATTTTACTGATGCAAATTGCTTTTGAGTCAGGCAAGTCTGACAGTGTTATTGTTTGTCTTTTAAAAATACATTTTATCAAGGCTAGCACAAACCCCCAGATGAATTGAACTATAACTTTTTCTGATTTTGATGGAAAAAAACCATTTTATGATGTTCAATCTTTCTGTAATGATGTTGAGAGGGAGAAAATTATGATTAAAATAGAGTATTAAAAATTCTGCCCACAAAATAATTTGTGAAAAGGGATTGCAAATCCAGTGGCAAGAAATCTTTATAGCCAGATAAAACTGCTTGGGGCTTCCTTTTGTTTCTAATTTATATTCACAATAATTAATGAGGATAAAGTAGCAATCAGAGAGATCAATTAAAACTATCAATACAATTGGTTTTAAATCAGTTACCAGTCCATACTTTTGAAAATATTGCAGCCCAAGTTTTGTGATTGGATTCTCTTGGCAGAGTTCTGTCCTGTGTGAAGAGCTGGTGCAAATAGAAATGGCTTTTCAGGAAATCAAGGGTGAGCCACACATCTTCACCATAAACACACAGCTCATCTTTTACTATCTAACATGTATTCACTCTAGGTGATGATGGACTTTTCAAAATAGTTTTATCAGGTTTCAGTTGGCACTTTCCTTGTGCCAAGATCCTTCTTTGGGGATCCCAGGGCACCCTGAATTGGAGCTGGCATTATCATTCCCCTCCTGGTGTGTGGCTGATCTCATTAATGTGGGGGCTGTGTTGACTTTGACTCATTTGTCATCTTTTGTCTGCTGTAAATTTTTATTACATTTTTCTTGTCGAAAGCAGTTTATGTTGCTGAATACAGAGGGAATAAAGCATTGCTGAGGCAGAGTGTTCCTCTACTGCATATTCCCCTTGCTGTGTCCCTTCCTTGGACCCCAGAAAGGCTTCTGTGGCAGGACGGGGCTCAGAACTGACCTTTAAGAAATGCTGTGTATAAATAAGAGTTATTGAACTTCTGCAGAGATGGGGTTTTGGATTGCAGGTGTTCATAATTAGATTAATTTACAGAGTAGATCAAGCCAATGAAGGAGGCATGGAAAACTGATGGAGGGCTTATCAAATTAGCTAAGTAGAGCAATTAATCAGGCAGGCCTTAACTGTTTAGTTTCTATTTTTTGGTTATCAGCTGGAGCAGTTTGCTTTCAGCTTGCATTGAAGAAGGCATTGAGTGCAAGGCTGTGCTTGGGGAGACACTTCCCTTGTTGTGTCCTTGTCACCCCTGTGTCACTAACGTGGCACCACTCAGGGATCCATGGGCATTCCCAAGGCACAGAGCAACCTCCTGCAAACAAAATAATTTTTTAAAAAGTGTTCAACATTCCCTGTGAAAATACCAACAAAAAAGCACCAACAGGGGGCATGAGATTTTATCTAAACAGTAACTTGTCAGTGAAAGGGATCAATAGGCAGCTCCTCAGGAACTTCTGGCTGCAGTATGGTAACAATTATCTTAGAGGTGTTTAAAAGCACCTTAGAATTATGATTTTAACAAGTTGTTTTTATCTCTGATTGAGTTCATCCACTTTGGAGAGTGTTACACTTATGGACACATTTTTTTTGCTTTTCTGACTCCATTTGTAAATGATCTGGTATTTTTAGATGGATTTTTCCTGCCTTTCACTGCAGCAACAAAAAGAGAGTTCCATAAGATTATCCCAAGAATACTTTTCCTTGTTTAATTTCACAAGAAACCTCTCTGGTAGCTGTCAGATTTGGCCCTGAGAAATTGGCCTGAGGCCCCATAACGTTGACATGGAATGGGGGCAGAGATCTCTCTGCAGACATGGCCCCCCCACTTCCCTTTTCCTTCTATTTAAGAGGCCAAATAATTTCTTTTCCCACATCCACAATGAGTCTTAAAGCACGTCAGAAAATGGGGAAGAATGGAAATTAGCACTTCTTCCTCCAAAGCTGAAGAAAGATGATCTGATGAGAACAAGACCTTCCTTCAGATCTCCCTAAATACTGAACTGCCTCTTGTGTAGAGGTTAAATATAGGTTTAAGATAATTCCTTGTGCCTTCCTTTAAAAAATACCCAATGAACACTCTGGCACATCAGCTTTGGGCATTTATATTTAGGAATCTTATCACAACTTAAAATGCTGCTGTAAAACTGGTTTCTCCTCTCTGTAAGTCCTCAGCCATTTTATCTTAAATATCCAGAAATGAAAATCTTAACCAGGGTTATCAACTTGGGTCAAGTTTTGAAATTCCTTTTAAACATTTTGAGTGATATTTTTCATGCCCTTAACACTGACTACTTCAAACCCCAAAATGTCCTGTGCTTAAGAGTTCTTTTGAAAACTGCAGAATCCTTGAACAGCTGAAGATTAAGAGGTTTTTTGGTGACTATTTCAGGATTTTTTTTATAGATTTATCATCATGTTTGCCTTAGGAAGATAAAGGATAGATCTAAAAGCTGATGCCTGAGATGTGTAAAGCTGCGTTTTCTTTTATATCTCTGGAAAAGTAGCCTCTGATTTTTCTGATGAATTTCTGTCTCTTGCCTTGATTTTTGAATCACTGAAAATAAGATACAGCTTCTGTTTTAACCAATATGGGAAACTGCTAAAAAGCCTGTAAATAGGAGTAATTAACACCCACCTCCAACGTTTCCTTTTTCTGCTTATTTAAATACAGGATTTCTAGGTCTAAAAGCATGTGAAAATAGTTCAGACAACATATATGTGCTTTCAACGTGCTTGAATCCAATCAGTTATTCCTTGGGAAGGCTGCAGGGCTGTGCAAAACGTGATCTAAATTGCTCTGGTAGTGATATAAACCCAGGAAGGATTTCATGTGTTTATTTGGAGCCTGTGAAGCAGCCAGGATGTGACTGATAAATGGATCAAGAGAGAGGAAGGAAGGATGGATGGGTTGTAAAGCTAAGCATGGCTCCTGAAGAGCTTGTGCTTGTACAAAACCCTGAAGTGCAAACTCGAGGAGGGTATTTTGCTTTGTGGAGGCTTGAATTGGTTGGTTCTTTTATTGTTCTGTCAAACATTATCTGACTGCTTCTCTCCTAAAATACAGTCTTTGTGGGAAAATGTTTCTTGTGGTGTTGGTGTCAAGGTTTAAACCCACTAATAAGACATATCTTAGTTAATAAACCATAAATACTGGTGTGTTGTAAGCTCTGTTTCTGCATTTACAGTCTGGGGGGGGCTCAGTTCAATGCACCACTCTGTGAAAAGCAGCAGCATTTCTCACTGTGAGGATGGAGCAGCTCCCACAGCTCTGGGGCTGCACACATCAGGAGCCCTGACAGCACACTTGAACACCTGATGGGAAATGTCACTGAGAAATGAAGACACAAGCTCAGAGATATCTGTTATGTGTTTGTGATGGTTTCACTCCTGGTGGCATCAGCACTTACAGCTCTGATCCAAGGGAGCACCAAACCCTGAGCTGTGCTGGGTGAGATCAGAGCAGAAGCAGCTCCCAGCAGGTTTTTGGGAGGGGGGATGAGCAGAGCTCTCTGATGGAGCTGGGCTGTGTTGGTTGCAGGTCTGGCCACAGGGGCTGGTGCCTCTTGCAGGTGAGAAAGGCTCTGTCAGCTCAGAAACCTCCAATTCTCTCCTCCTCAGAATTCCTCCCCTGTGGGGGAATCAGAGGGGTCTCCTGCCTGTGATCCAACACAAGGCTTGTTCAGACAACAGGCAGCTCTCAGCATGGTTGAGTGCTCTGGAACTATTGGATTTCTCCAGTTCCTCCCCCTGGACATCTGGGGCAGCTCCCTGATTGCTATTCCACAGGGTACTGTATCTTTCTCTTTGATGCAGAAAGAGTCTGGTCATGAATTTGAAACTACTTCTGCCCTTTGATTTTTTTTCCCAATGATGTAATAAAATATTTAAAATATCAGCTTGAAGGAAAGACTTGAGAGTCATAGGAATTAGGGAGAGAAATCATATTGTGCAATAATAATTACATTTATGATGTTCTTTTCATTTCATTGACTCCCTGCCTATGTTCCACTGGTGGCAATGTTCTTCTACCATTCCAAGTAGTAAAGCTGGAATAGGGGTGATACATTGATGGCAGTCAGGAGTTATAATCCTTCTGTCTCATTTCTTACAGCACATAAGCCATTATTTGCAATTTTGTTCAATGCTTATAATGTAAGTTTGGTATAACTGTTTATTATCCCATGGTCCTTTACTTCTAAACTTGTTTTCACAATATTTGTGTATCATACAAAGGATGTATTTTGCTCAGGATGCTTAATCAAGGTCATTGTTGTTTTTGGTTTGGTAGCTGGGTTTTTTTCTTCTCCATTATTTTTCTTTGAGAACCTTGATGTGCTGTAGTCAGTAAAAAGAAGGTGGAATAAAATCCCCCTTTTTAATGGTCTGAGTGAGGTTCATGGTATGAATACATCTATTTTAAGTTTTTTTTTTTTAACTTACTGTTTTCTATCAAGTAAGAATGCTTTTACATTTGCCTAAACTCTGCATCAGTATTTCCAGCAAAATAATTCTTTTCCTCAAATTTCCTATTTAATAAAATACAGCCTCTTTGAACTCCACAGACCTCACCATCTGTTACTCAATTTTCACTCCATAAAATTTTGCTGACATCTGTTTAATCAAATATATTTTTATAGTCATGGAGAAATTTAGTTCAAACTTGGTATTATCCTGTTTCTATATGCCAAACAGAAAATATGAAAATAATGAACAGGAACTTATGGGAGAGGAGAGGGAAACATTAAAGTGGAGTCTGTTACTACTTAGGGCACCTTTCAGACCTGGAAGTGACGTTCCCATTGGTCCTGAGGGTCTCCTCAGGCTGTGGAGCTTGGTGTTCCCTCAGCTCCTGCACTCTCCAACGTTCCTTCAGCTCCTGCTTTCTCCAGTGTTCCTTCAGCTCCTGCTTTCTCCAGCCTTCCCTCAACTCCTGCTTTCTCCAGCTTGGCCAAACCTGGCTGTTCCCCATGGCTGGAGTTTCGGAGCACCTGCTGGGCTTGGGTTTGGAAAGCCAGGACTAAGCTGATCAGGTTTTACCAGCCTGCCTTCATTCCGTGCCCTCGCTGTCCCCATCCTTGTGCTTTTGTCCTTTATCCCTCCATCCCAGGGATGTCACTCCCCCAGGAGCTGCTGGGACTCCTCTCCTGGGCAGGCAGGACACCCCTGTAGGGAGTTCAGTCACATGGGGAGGGGAGGCAGATGCTCCTCTTGGATCCATCTCTGTGAGTTCTCCAGGGGTTGTGCTCGCTGGATTTATTGTTTTTCCATCAAATATTGTCGTGCTGAGGTTTGTAAGTGCTGCCACCATCTCTGGAGGGGATGTTGTGGTTGTTGTTAGTGACCCCTTCCTTTCAGGCTGGTTTTCCAGAGGAAATGAGGCATCTGCAGTTCCTGGCTGTCGATCTGTTGGTTTGGTTTTCTGTCGGGTTTGATTAGGAGATTTCCATCAGGATTGTGCTTTGACAGACCCTTCCCATCTCCCATATGGCATTCAAAATGAACATCTGTTTAAAACAGTAATTTGTAACGTTTGATAACCAAATAGCAGTCTTTGCACCTGTTGGTTATCACCACTTTTTGTCAGTTCTCTTGGTTTGTTAAGGTACAATATGTTGTACCACATCTCCTGGATTTTGGAGAGGCCGCTGCTGTGGCTTTTCTCTTGTTTATTTTCTCTGTTGCTATTGGGGTTGGTGTTTAGACAACTTCCAGAATGATTGAGCTGTTTACTGCAGATTCATATTGCTTTGCTTGGAAACTGAATTGATATTTACAACTGAGTAATAAATTTAGAATATTGGTTTTTAATTGAATCTGCAGCAGAATATGCTGATTAACTTGAATTTAATGATGAAGAGCAATGCTCTTTGAATTTTTCATGGAAATCCCATTATCTGCACATGTAGTATTTATTAAATTGAAATTATCTCATATTTTAAAATAATTTTTTGTTCCCTTTCACAAAGAAGAAAGTCAAGTTGTTATTGTTGATTTTACTGATTAGGTGGACAAAATCAATTGAGATGAAACATGAGTATAATTTTGTAATACTTAGAGCCCTTCCCTAATTCATTATCCTCCAAGACACTATTTATCTACCTTGAAGTTTTCTTTATTCAGGGTCATTTAATAAGGTATGCTTGAAAGAAAAACATCTGGAAGCATTCTTTGGTTTGTTTAAAACCTTCAGTTTATTTGGAAGGAAACTTCTCAGCTGGTCTTTCCAAAGCCTTGAGAGCAAAGCGAAAGCAAAGTTGAGATGCCAATGTTTATTTCTTTGTGGTTTTCTGATGGCAGATTACAAGGGGGGAGTTTGTTTTCTGGCCATTTTGCAGATTGTTTATGGTAATGAACATGCTGTATAAGTTTAAACTCAAATTATAAGCAGAAGAGGTTTTGGCTGGATGTTAAAATTTAAACACGCTCTTTGTTTTGTGACTGATAAAATTAGATTGCCCTCGTATTTGCTTATGATGAGATCAGCAGGCTAAAGAAAACAGCCTCTCTCTTAGCATGATCTATGCATGCTGCTCGTTCAGAAAGTATCATGGAGGGAACTGGATTGATTTTGGGTGCTAGTGTTGCTGTGAGGGTTTGGGAGGACTGGAAGTGCAAACCCTGCAGTGCAGCAGAGCTTCTCAGCCTCAGATGAGTATCTGAGTGTGGGATCACCTGGCAGCCCCACCCAGGCTCTGCTGTACATCAGGGAGACAATTTTATTTTTTTGCTCAACTCTATCTTTTGCTGATATTTAGAACCAAACAAATTAAACTGAGCCACGACAGGAATCTGCTGGGTATCAGGTATAAACTCAGGCTTCCAACGGACAAAGAACCAGAGGAATAGCATTTCCTGGGGTCTCACTCCTGTCCCCAGCACAGGCACTTGGGAGGGTCCTGAAATGTCTCCCCGGTGACAGGATTTGTGGGTGCAGGAGCAATTCCTGAGGTGCAGCTGATCACTCTCCCCCTCAGCAGATTCCTGCTGCTGCTGGAGTCACTGAGGCAGAGCTCAGACGTGCTGCATTGCAGGTGCAGGAATTCGGGTCTGCTCTGCTCTAACCCCAGCTCACCCCAGTTCTCCCCTTGTTCTGTTCCACTCCACTTCTCGCTCCACCCTCTTTCCAGTTCTTCTATTCTGCTTAAGATCACAAAGAAATCTTGGACTTAGATGTACCATGCTGATAATCTTATACCTGGGACAGGAGAAAATGGAGTAAGAGTCACAAGGAAAAGCAGCTGATTTGGGGATGGGTTTTTGGTTTGTTTTGGGATTTTTTTTTAAATTTTTTTTTTTTTTTTTTAGTTTGACAATAAAAGAAGCTGGCCTGTAGAAACTTTCAGAGAGTCAAGTAGTGCAGCAATCCATAGGTAGGAGAAGTCCAAGCAGGACAAGGAGCCCTTGGCACCATCTCTTGTCTGGGTGACATGCAGTGGGACCAGATGTTTAATCAGTGTTCCATGGTGAAGCTCTTCAAGGTTATTTTAAGACAAGGCTGCTGGTACAGAGGACTTTCTAATGTGGTTTGAAGTGGCAACACATGGAATGTCACCAATTCTTGCATTTCCAAAATGCCAGCTGAGCAGCATAAGCAGATAAGGGAAAACAAGACATTTCAATAATAAACATTTAGATTTATTTTAGGATAGTTTGAGGGAGACGGCAAACAAGCAGAAGGAACACCATGATCCAGCAATTCTGAGTGTAAAAACTTTTAGCTTAGAAAGATAAATTCCCATTTCCTTAAGAATACAGGCTATCACAATGAGAGGATAAGATACATGATGAATTAAAGCCTAATTAGAAATTAGAAATAAAGTGGGAGAATTAAATGGCCTATTACTAATGCTGCAAAAGTGCTTTTAGGATGCCCTGGGGATCAAGGCTTTAATGATGATTTGTTAGTGAATTGCTGAATTTAAGAAAAAACTTCGAGTTGCACTGGGAATCTCTTCCTGCCACTGCAGAATTTTCCCTGGAAAAGTGCATTTTCAAGGTTTTTGTTTTCAGATATTCAAAACAGACATTTTAATAAGTGTTTTTGTAATTTAACTCATTATTCCTGCTTTTGATCTTGGCCAATTTTTAACACGCCCTCTGCATTTTGTATTCATGTAACCCATTTGTTTATTAAAGCCTATTTTCCCTGATTTTTTCTTAATTAAGAGCCTGTTTTTAGACTTGGTGAGCTTGGGGTTAAAAATGTGTAACCATCTGCTTCCCATGGCATCCATGCAGAGAAGGGATATAGTCAGTGCCACACAGTGATGTGAGAAGTAAATTACTGTGAGAAATTCTTTCCTGGGTGCTGCTGTCACTACAATTTCATTTTATTTCGCTTGTTGCTTTGCCATGACATCAGTGATCTCATTCTGGGCTTTGGTAATTTGGCTTGGACTTCATTAGGCAGAGGGATATGCTCCTGCACTGATGGAGAGATTCCACCTTGCTGAAATGCTGATCCTGCACTGCACAGATGTTTCTGGGACACAGCTGGGCCCAAAGGTGGCAGCTGTGACTTCCTTAGGAGGCTCTTGGAACTGGTGTTTTTTTGGAGGAAAACAGTGGTAATACAGTGACAAAATCGTTGGGTAACAGAAATCTGTTTTCTTCCCCCTCAAGTTTAAAAACAAAACCAGGGTCTGGATTTCCACACTCCATGGTTTGCCAGGTCTGAAAGTGTCTTCAAATGGTGCCTCCATCATAAAAACTGTTGCAGCGAGTCCAGGGGAAGGCACGATGTTGATAAGAGGGCTGTGGCACCTCCCCTAAGGAGACAGGCTGGGAGAGCTGGGGCTGGTCAGCCTGGAGAAGAGAAGGTTGTGTGGACACCTCCCAGCACTTTCCAGTGTCTGAAGGAGCTACAGGGAACCGGAGAGGGGCTCTTTGTCAGGAACTGGAGTGACAGGACAGGGAGTAATGGCTACAAATTGACAGAGAGGAAATTTAGGTTGGATATTAAAATGAAATTCTTTCCTGTGAGGCCCTGGCACAGGGTGCCCAGAGAAGCTGAGGCTGCCCCTGGATCCCTGGCAGTGCCCAAGGCCAGGCTGGACAGGGCTTGGAGCAGCCTGGGACAGTGGAAGGCGTCCCTGCCCATGGCAGGGGGGGGCACCGGAAGGCATCAAGATCCCTTCCAACCCAAACCGTTCCATAATTCCCAACAGCAAGAGGAGCTCTGAGCATGGTGGTTTCCTCCTGATTTCTCTTTATTGTTAGAGGTCCATGCTTAGGTGCTAGGGAGGTGAACTCCATAGGGTGGTAATACAATCTCCCCATGGAATAAATCAGGCATGGCTCTCTTGTGATGCACTGACTTTGGAGTATTAAAGAATTTGGAGAAGAAAATGGCTCATCTGCAGGAAGAAAATAACATTTAGTACTGGTTTTACTCAAGTTAGCAAATTTCACCTCAAAATGGCACATTGACCCTGTTGCATTTCCTTTGTTAGGCTGTTTGAAGAGCCAAATGAAAATCTAGGTAGCAAAAACGTGGAGAGAGAATAAGGAAGATAAAAGAAGAGAAGAAATTTTAAAAAATGACTGTCTTTGGGCTTAATTTGGTCTATTTCTAAAATATAAAAGCTTGCAGAATGATCTCACTTTTTTTTTTGTTTAATTTTCCACCCCAACTTTGGCCACAACTTTTTGTCAGGTTTGACACAAATCACAGGATAGTTTAAAATATAATAATTATTTTCAAATGAGTTAAATTTTATGGACAGATATTTCCAATTTTTATGTTTCATGGCTGATTTTAAGACTTTCTGTTAAAAGTGAAGTTTAAAATATATGCAAAAATATTAAGTGTCCTTTTTCTTTCTAAAGTTAATCCAAGGTAAAATTAATGGAAGGTATTCACTTTACGCTTAGGTGTGGAAGAGAATGGGAACAGTTTTCTTTTTTTCTATAAGTAGTAACTTCATGGGATTATAATGTCATATTTCTTGATAATACATAAGTGCTTTTACTCCTACATGTACTTTCACACAATGTAAATTTAGTGAGTCACAGTCAAAGTACCAAGGCACTGGGAGTTTGAAAGATTATTTTGCTTTATGCAGCAGAAACCATTATTTGGTATCAAGCCTCCAAACTTTTAAATCATCAAAGTTACAGAAGTCTTGCAGTAATTATAGTAAATACTGTGAATAAGCTACTCAGTTGATACCTAAATTTAGTTTATGCAGAGAATTAATAGACATTTTTGTTTTACATTTGTAGAATAATTTTAATTAGAAGCAATTAAGTAAAATTACATCACTCCAAAGCAAATTGCTGCTTTCTAAATTTCTTTAAATCTCCTTATATTCCATTAGTATGTGAAAGCTTACAGTAATTAAAGTTTGACTTGTTTATATTCTATGAGAAGAGCTAGAGAGGAGTTCAGGGAACCTTTCCACGGGGAAGAGTTTTACCAGATTGCAGAGTGCTCTGATTCCTCTTATTTGGAGCATTTTTGCTCCAAAGCATTTGGTACAGCCACTCTTGGAGCCAGGAGAGAGAATTAAATGGACAACTGATGAAGCTCTTCTTCCAAATCTCTAATTAGGCTTCTGGTGGTGGTGTTGTCTCGATGTTTTATGTGCCTGATATTTCAGCTGGAGCAAATATCTGAACCAAAAAAGGGCTCCTCGAAATGTCTGCACAGAAAAGGTTCCTGCTGAAATTTTTACAGCCTGGTTATAGCACTGCCTAGGTTATGTCCCACATTAAATCCCTCCCTTTTCCATTACCATTTTAGCAGCTTGCTTTTGCCATAAATCCTTGTAGGAACAGCCCAGGGACAAAGCAGTCCCCCGAAAGCCTCTTCCTGTGCCTTGTGACTCAGGCACAGATCCTTAACAGGACTTTGTCGGGACTTTGTTCCGGAGCAGCATCCGTGCACACGAACAATGAACGGAAAATAGGAGGTGGGATACTTGGAATTCACTTTTATGGCCTGAACCAGTGGAAAGAAATGAATTGGTTCTCCAAAAGCTGTGGACAGGAGGAGGCAGCTCCTGCTGCCAGCAGTAATTACAGCTCAACCAGGTCCTTGCCAGTCACCCAGGGAAGGGAGCTGGCCCAAATGTGTTGGCCACCACTCTTAGGAGTGCAAGAAAATGTTGTTTTGGCATGTCTTGAATTGCATTTCCCTCTCCCTGAGGGGGGATTGGCAAATGAGCTTGTACATAGCAGGCTTTGAGATGAGCAACAGCATTTAATGCACACTTCAACTTCTTTTTTGGGTAAGTTTTCAAGGTTTTAGAGACAAAAATTAGGTTTTCACATGAGGAAGTTTGGTTTTTCTAATGGAATCATCACCGCTGTCCTGTCTTCTCCATCCTGAGGCAACAGACAGAATCAAATATATGTTCTTTACAAAATACTCTCTGCAGATGCCTGCATGGACCAGTAGTGGTGTTAAGACCCAAGTGCTGGGAGATCCAGCATGGAAAATGAATATTGCAAGTGTGATTGTAAATATCATTAAGTTGGCTTTAATATTATAGATTCAAAATCATTATTATGGGGTTTTTTATTACAATTTTATATATGGTTTAATATTTTTTCTTTTCTTCTTTGTGATTCTTGAATATCCAAAGCCAAGAAAGAAAACAAAAGTAAGAAGAAAAAAAAATTAAGGAGAAACAAATTAAGAAGAAAAAACAATTAAGAAGAAACAAGTTGGCAGCTTTTTTATTGTGTAGAGAAAGGAACTTTGAGATCTATTTTGAGAGAATTTAGATTTTTTTTTTTCATGTTTCCTTTTGCATTCTTATAGTGGGTCATGGTACCCTTCTTGGAGCTGATCTATGTGATATTTTTAAAATTAGTGGCAGTAAATTGTCAGCTGTCAAGTTCTCTTTAGTCTGTGACAGCTTTGGAAGTCTGATCCTGAGGCCACCTTACTTTTCAGACAGGATGACCTGGAAGGAGAGTGTGTAAAATAACAGTAAATTAACACACACCTGGGCTTTCTTTTGCTTCTATGTCTTCCTGAGTTTTCCTTGGCTACTCTATTCCAGACCTAACTCATATATGTACTCTTATATATATTTTTATACTTATCCCCACTTGTTTTACCATGTAATATGCTTCAACCAACACAAAGGAATTTTGAATTATGAAAGCTGATGATGTCTTCTGGTATGATCATCATCTCTCTATTTAAAGAGAATTTTCTGACTAGCTGAAAACATGGCATTTAGTTCTTGCTATGTTCAGGCTGCGACAGGTCCAACAGCTATTTTATTATAGTTTGTTTTTGAGGCTGGTAATTAAAATAAATCAAATCCAGGTATGATAGCTGGTAGTAAATCTACTAAAGTATTTTAAGGCAGTAGGCAGACAGATATTAAAGTGCTATGGACAATGCAGGTATTTCTCCAATGTAAAAGTGGGTAAAAAATGCTGTTTATGCATCATGTCTTAAAAAACATCCATTTTTCCATGACAAGCTTTGACTTGAGAAGATCCAAGTGGGGATGATGTTGCTGCAGGAATACCAGTGTGGAAGTTTGCTGTGGTTCCTCTTTAGTCCGTCCTGGCCAGGTGAAATGGGCACCCACCTTCCTGACAGAAAGGCAAATTTCCCAGTCCAGGAAAAGCAGCCCAATCTGCTGGATATTTTAATGGTTTGGTCTGCAATCCCCATAACTGGACATATAAGTTCAGTAGTGGAAAAAGCCTTTTTATTGTATAGCAATATTGAATATTCTCATTAATTTAAGGAAATAGAAGTGTTAGGAATTTGCATGGGCCTCTGGTGATGCAGGGTCACTACGTAAAAGACAAAAAGGCTTCTCACCAGAGTTCTAAACAGCTCTTCCCAATATCCTGTTTTTTCTCCCTCATGGGAATGGCTTGTGCCAAGCTGCAGAAGAGCAGCAGTTCCATGTATCTGCCCTCTCTATCAAGTACATGAAAAAGGAGGTTTATGTTTGGGCCTGTAAGTTTAAAAATCTTTCTAATGTGATTGTGGATGTCCTTTGTGTCATGTATTTCATGTACCTGAGTGCACTTTGATATTGTAGTGAAATCTGTTATATTTCAGACTGTTAGAGAATTGAAGCTTATTTTAGTCACTTGACAGCAGGATTTTTTCACCTACTAGCAACTAAAAAGTCTATTGCTCAGGATTTATTATTTGAATATTATTTTTCTGTTTTTTAGTACTAGAACATTTTCCATGGAAACTTAGATTTTCTTTAATAGCTTAAGGATTAGAACCAAAAAATACTATTTCAAATTGATGACTTTTATTCTTATTACCTTTCTTCTTGTCAAGTTAAATGTGTTATGTATGAAATACAAGTAAAATTGAAAATGCCCAGATATGTTTTATTTCATATTACTTTCTGTTGCATTTGGTGCATGTTACATAAGAGGAAATTAGGCAGGCTGTCTATATTCACTTTCAAAGTGTGAAGAAAATGATGGTTAAACATCTCTGCAAATGAAAATTTCAGCAGCTTTTATGTACTGGAATTTAATGCCAACCTAATTACCTGTGTTTTGATAACATATAAACTAAGCACTGGAACATAAGGTATGCCAGACTAACTAACAAGAGGGGCTTTTTTTTGTTTTCAATATTTAAATCTTTTCATAGTTTTGATAAAATTTCCTCAAGATTTATGTGAAATCATCTTATGTTGGTGGTGCTGGTAACTCAGGTTAACTTTATCTTCCAACTCCCACCTTAATAGAGTTCAATTTTCATTTAATCAGAAATGAAACAACATCTGCATATCAAGTGTCCATTTTTGGCCAAATGAAACCACTTCAGGTTTTTCTCACGTTTTTTAAAAAGAAGAAATAATTTAATAATTTTAATAAGACATAATTTTGTAAACCTAATCATGATGCTGCTGGAGCTTGACCCCCAGTGTCTGTCACAGTCCTGCCACCCAGACAGTGCTGAGTTGTCACGAGCTGAGGGTTGGTTTGAAAGAGAAAAAATCTGTGTAGTGCCCATTCCTCTGTTTAACAAGTGAGAATGGAACACCCTCAATTTTTGGGCTTGTTTTGAATGTCCAGCAGTAAGTGAACTTGAAACAGAGTACTGTTCTGGTTTGAAAGCAAAACTAGTGAGAGACTTCAAGTCAGAAATACAATTTATTAGGAAAAGGGGAAAAGAACCAAATACATGCAATAATACAAAACAAAAACCACTGCCAGAGTCAGAACACAGCCTGACACCCTGTGGGTCAGGGT
Organism: Ploceus nigricollis; assembly: GCA_013399945.1. Classification (NCBI taxonomy): domain Eukaryota; kingdom Metazoa; phylum Chordata; class Aves; order Passeriformes; family Ploceidae; genus Ploceus; species Ploceus nigricollis. Next base: position 260,005 of record VXBC01007670.1, read on the forward strand.
GTTGGTGGCAGTCCAGACTGGAATGGCTGCAGTCCCCTGGAGTGGCAGATGTGGTTCTGTCAGAGCAGTGATCCTGTAGAAGGGTGGAGTCTTCCTCTGAAGGTCCAGTGGAAAAACCCAGCTGTTCCTCTTGGGAACCAGTGGAAAGGCTGAGTCTGGTGTCCCAAAATCTCAGATTATATCCAGGTAGGAATGCTTGGCTCTTCCCTCTGGATGGAGCATCTCCCAATGGGATGCTGTGACTTTTATCAGCCATGCAGGGACATTCAATGGCCCATTAACAGCAGGTGTCTCCTGGGGGAGGATGGGTTTGTGGGAGAGATAAAGAAAACTGCCCAATGAACACAAGGTAACTGCCCCACCTCTGACAGATGGCAAATAGAATATATCTTGCCTTGCAATCTAGGACAAGTACAAAGGGAAGCCACAGGTTTTTGGTCAGCTTCCATAAGGAAGGCTGGAGTTTGGAGGTCTCAGTGAGCAGAGCCTGGATGTCCCAGCTCTGCTGTGCCTGGCACCTGCCCGTGTGCCAGCCCTGGGTGCCCAGAGGGAGCACACCCAGGGCTGAGGCAGCTCTGCTGCTTGCAGGGGTTTCTCTGATAATTGAGCAGGTGGGTTCCCTGTGAATAATCACTTTTGTCAACAGCTCATTGTGCACCAGGGGAACTCACCTGGGTCTGGAAACATTTCTGGGGAGGTTCCAGCCAGTCACAAAATCATTGTAATCAAAGGGTATGATAGGGAGTTAGAAATCAGAGATTTTTGGGGGAATGAAAGGAGATCGGGGATGAGAGGCCTGTCTTCACTATGAGGATGCTCATCTTGAGTCTCATTTTGCATTTTCTTGATGACCTGTCCAGAATTCTTTCACCATTTTCATCACTCTGCCACCTGTAGTAGTTTCTGAGCAAGGATCCTCTGAAGAATCCTCTAAAGGCTCCCTAACCTATTTCATAGTCAAGGTTATCCTTGAAAGTTCTCCTTGTATTACTTTCTTTTAGATTTCAGCCAGGAAATGAACGTTCAAGGAAAAATCACTTCAGAATGATGGAGGGCAAATCTGTATTTATAAATCAAGGCATATATTAGGCTACTCAGAAAGATTTAGGGAAATGAGAGAAACTGGTTTAAATTTTCTTTATGATGACACCGCAGAACATAAGAATGGTACAAAATAGAAGCTCACAACTAGTCTGCATTATTTTATATCTGTAATTATTGGTAACTTAATCTGTTGCACTGCTTGTAGATAAATACCTCTCTTTGATTTGTTCAGTCAGTGCTTGTCTCAATTGATGGCCTAATGAAACTCCAAGATAAAATGGTGCTTGATGCCCATGGCAAGGAACTTTCTGTGGTGCAGTTTCTTCTGTGGTCACATTATGGACCCAAAAGAAAAAAAAAGAAAGAAGTACCCTCCTATAATCACTCAGCATTTAAAGAGGCAGCTCAAGTTCCATTTTCCATATTTCAGCCAAATCCATGTAGATTTCTCAAGTCTACAGAGGCTGCAATTATCTTCCCAAAAGGGAGAAGATGCACTTAATTAGTTGATGATATTCTGATGTCTCTAATAAACCATTCTGGTTCACTTCTGGTTTTGTGTGTAACTGGGGGTGTGGGGCTCTATATTTGTATTCTGTTTTTCTGTTAAGCACCTGGTATCTGTTCAGAAATAACAGAGGCAGTGATACTTTCACTAAACCTTTATCTTTCATTATTTCAGGGTTTATACGTGTGTATAGACTTCCTGTGAATTTCAGCCTCCTTAGAGCTTGATTATTATCTTCACACTCCTGTGTAAGAATCACTCATGCAATTCCATGCCTGCCCTGTCAAAGGCAAACCTCCTTGGAAACGTTCTCACCCTGATTCTGGTGACCTCTTTTCTCTTAGGGAAGACAGAAATGGAAGCTTTTCCCTTGAAGAACTATACACACAGTAATCTTAAAATTATCCCTGCATTCTCTTAGCTGGCTCTTGAAATTGGAACTAAAGAGAAATCACAGAATGGTTTGGGTTGGAAGGACCTTAAAAATCATCTCATTCCACATCCTACCATGGCGGGGACACCTCCCACTGTCCCAGGCTGCTCCAAGTCCCAGTGTCCAACCTGGCCTTGGACACTGCCAGGGATCCAGGGGCAGCCACAGCTGCTCTGGGCACCTGTGCCAGGCCCTCAGACTCACACAGGGGAGAAATCTAAAGAAATCTAAAATCAGTATTGTATAAATGCTGTTCCTTCTGCCCTGAGATGCTGAGGGTTTGGGCAAGACTCGTGTTCCTCAATGAACATTAGCACTGGAGCAAACCAGCCCTTTCCTGCTCAATTTAGTTGGTAAATCACTGACAGGAAAACAAAGAATCCCTCCCAAATTCCTTGGTTTAGGTTCCAATCTGAATTTAAAGTTGTGTGTAGATAATGTGGTGTTAATGCTTCTGGTGACACAAAATGTGTGTGCATTTTTATGTAACCACACAAAAGGGCACTCATTCATGCACAAACATGCAAATGTAAGTGGAGTGTGTGCTGGCATCTAGAAAATGATGACAAATGATGCTAAAAATTGTTAGCACTTTGTCCTTTCCAGCACTAGGTAAGCCTGCTGAATTAGTATAGGGTCTTTCCCTCCTTGAGTATTAAAGTAGCACAATCTAAAGGTGTTTAGTTCAGCTTAATTTGTTGTGGGGATGGTGTTTGAGGTTTTTTCCTTTTTAATACCACTACTGATAAATGTTCTCACATGTCCATAGTGGTGGAAAGGAAGAAAATGTTAAGTGACTTAAGATCAGTTACATTTTTACCGTATCATCACAATTTCAGGAAATTTGTAGGTCTTAATGGCAAATTATAAACTCCAATCTGCATCAGAGAGTCTGTTTTAATGTACATCCTAGCATTTCCCTGTACAATATTTCAGTGTGTATCGCAGGATTTGCCCTGCTGCTGGATCATTACAGTGTTTTGCCATCTCTGAGTAGGGAAATCCTGACTGCTTGGTGAAGAAACTAATCCAGATAGGAATTCAGGATTGAGGATGAGCTGAAATGTTTTGGGTTTTACAGAAAAAACATATTTCCAATTTATAGAGTATGAGGAAGCCTTTTTGATCATAGAACTCTTTATGTTAGACTTCTGAAGGAGCTTTTTTCTCCTACTGCTCTTATGTGAGCACTGATGGGTGATTAGGAAAAGGAGCAAGGAGAGCAGAAGAGGCTGGAGGAGCTCAGCTTGGCATTCAGAACATGGGCAGCACCAGGAAAAGTCTGTCATCCTTTGTCTTCAACACTTCCCCCTTCCTTGGTTTCTAAAGAGAAGGACAGTTGCTGATTTTATTTTTTTAAAGAATCTCCTGCTGAGATAATTTTTTTCCCTCCCCTTGGTGCTAGGCATAAACTATGCCTCTTTCTATCTTCAGCTTCCCATCTGTTAGCAGAAAGTGATGAGTCTGAGGAAAACTGCTCTGGAAAGTAGGGTAGCTTCCCCCACGAGGAGGTGCTGGGAAGGCTTGACAAGTTCGTTGTGACCATTTGCCTTCTTTGTCCTCATGGCTAATAATCAGCAAATGGCTCAGTTTTAGCTCCTGCTAAGTGTTTGTCTTTTAATTCCCTTTTCCTGGGCTTAAAATAAATTGACTTTGTTGGGTTTTCTGTTGCATATGTATGATTCCTTGCTGAGTTTCCAAAGAGGAAAGAGTCTCATGAAGAGAAGTGTTGAGAAGGTGATTCATTCCCCAAAACCCAGATTCCTTCTCCTGACTTGCTGCTTCTGAGTGGGGGTAGGAGAGGGGAAAATGCAAAGCAAGGAGCTGAAGTGACTGAGGAGGAGCTACAAGGATTTGGCAGTAGCTCCCCTTGGAAACATTCAGACCAAATCTCTTGGTGTGTCTCAACATTCATCCCTTTTTCCCCCCCACACTTCAATAATTCTTGAGTCCTTGGGCCAGGGTGAGTCTATTTGGCAGGCAGGTAGGGACAGAAAACAGGGAGCTCCTGCCAGCAGGGAAGCAGATGACCAGGCTGAGGGGAAAGAAAGCCCTAAGAAAAAGGCTGATGATCCCTGCTGAATACCAAAAAGCTACTGGGGAATAAGATCTCCTGAGACGTCACTAATCTGGGAAGAAAGCTCCATTTTAATCTTGCATACAATTAGACAGCAGAGAAGCAAGTGAGGCTTCAGTGGCTCAGCCAGTCACAGAGGGGGTTTCTTGATTTCTTCCCCTCTCTGTTGTGTAACCATTCTCCATTCATGGTCCCTTCTCAGTGGCTTCTCATTACTGGCATTCTTGTCTGGCTGAACTTTTAACTTAGCTTGACTTAATTTATTTGGACTCTTGCTGCTGTTGCAGCAGAGTGCAGAGCTGTGTCCTCAGGAGCAAGAGCCATGGAAGGTCTGTAGCTTTCCTAATAATCAGAAAATCTTGACAATAGTGCAAATCAGAAGTTTACTTGGTTTTGCATCGAAAGCTTGGACCTTGTCTTGTATTCTCTTATATCTTTTTCTTATTCCAGATCTTCTGTTATTTTATCCATGGGCTCTAGACTACACGCTGGACTTTAATTGCAAAAGATTGTTCTCTGTACAAATTTGGATGCCTTTAATAATCCTAATAATTCTTTTGTCTATCAGGGAGCAACTTTTTCTTCTTCTGTAGTTTCCACTTCATGTTTTCTGAAAATAATGAAAAAATGAAGCCTTGTTATTTTTCATTATTTAACACAGATATCTTATAATTCTTTTGACAAACCCAATTTAATTTTGTTTTGTATTTAAAACTGTTTAACCCCCAAGACATGGCTTAATTAAAAAAAACCCCCAAAAACCTCAGGCTTTTATTTATGGATTAATTATTTTTAATTTATTTAAGAAACAGAAAGCCATGTTTTTATATCCACATTTCTGACACACTGGCAGCAGCCATGAATTATCCATATTTGGTGTGTGCTTTCCTTGTTCTTGTATTTAGACCATTATTTTCCTAGTGATGGGATGGTATTGCCTGCATTTCTCTTATATCCATTAAACAAACGCCCAATTTCCTACTTACTGGTATCTTTTGACATCCAGACATTTTCCAAATTGCATCACCTCACGGAGTTTGGGGGTTTGTTCACGTGAGGGAAATGTCTGTTTCTTGACAAGTTGTTTGTCTTCATGTTGTTCCATCCTCAATTTCCTAAACTCTCCCGATGCTTTGCTTTCCATATTCTGGTTTATTGTTTTGTCACGGTGCTTAATGAACACGGAAAGGGTTGCTTGAAATATTTCAGAGTTTTCTATTTGACCTTTTTAGGGAATATAATTCTTCCTGGTATCTGATCTTGCTTGAATTTTAATTCTGTTTAGCAGTTCACTCACAACAACTGTTCAGCCATTGCAAAGATTTTAAAGAAGCTTTAGATATTTTGTAAGGACCTCTCTCTTGATTAACTTTCATGTACATTTAGCATTTGTAAAATACATCAAATTAAGGGGGTTTTTGCAGTAGGGACCCCGCACTGTGACGAGTAATGGAGTTCAGCTACATCAGATGCTGATACCTGGTGTTCAGAATAAGAAATACAGGGATTTTTTGAAGTGGTAATCAGTGCTCATTTGGACCTAAATACCTCCAGTATCCAATATTGGGTTCCTGAGGACTACTGAAGGCCACGGGTGTTTGAATTCCTAAATGAAAACGTGACTGTGCTTCTCCTGGCTGCATTTACAGGAATATCCTCCAGCTCAGTTTCGCCTCTGCAGTAATCCTCTGGTCCTTGTTATCTGCTTTGATAATTTAAAACTCTGATGTGCTGGGTTTTTCAGCTCTGCAAATGCTGTTCCACCATCAGCCTGCTCACCAGGAAACCTCTTAGCAGGACATCAGCTGCTCTGGCAGGAGCTACCCAAGGCTTTACCCTTTTTCTATGCCAGGCTGTGTCTGGGCTCCAGCAGGTTTGTGAGAACCCTGGCATCATTTCCACTCAGGCCCCTACATCCAGCCCTGGGGAAAAGCCTTGAGTTTGAGATTGAAAAGCCTTCTGAGATTGAGTTGGGCACTCTGGAGACAAATCCCTGGGTCTGGCTGGCAGCTCTGCCCTGGGCTCCCTTCTCCACTGGCACACAGCTCACACCTTGCTATCAGACACAAGCCTGACTTACACCACTTCTGCACTTGCTTTACATTTTTTACATTTTACATTTTTGTATTTACATACACACCACTTCTGCACTTGCTTTACATTTTTTAACTTTGTGGTTTATTTCTCATCTTATGCCCAGTGCTAGAGAGTACAAAAGATTTGGTTTTATCAGGCATTAGGACTTAAGACTTAATCCAGTTTGAGCTCTTTAAATATATTTTGCTATATTGTTTAAAACAGTCTTCTGGAAGTGGAATATTCACCTACCATACAGGCTTGGGGTCATGTGAGGTTCCCACTGGCTTTTGCTATGTTTTTCATCATTTTGCTGCAACTTTGTCACCTATGTCCCAAAGCCAACTTGCAGCAACCCTGTATTCCACTTACATAAACTTCATTTTTATATTTAATGAAACTTGACTTCCTGCCCAGAGATGAATCTTTGATGCACTCTGACCTGCCTGCATTTCTATTACCTGTGTCTGTAAAATCATTGCTTAATAGTAGGAAATAAAAAAGAAAATCCTTGTTGAGAATATTTGCTCAGTGAGCAGGGAAATCACTTTTGACAGCTAGAATATGCATTGGACCTTAAGGCAAACAACCAAAACAAGATGAATCTATACAGAAGGGCTTTTCCTTTCTCTCCACTTCTGTAAGGGAGGTCGATGGGGGAAAGTACAGATGAAGAATACAGTTAGATGGCAAGATGCTTTATGTGGCCTAAAGCACATGTAAGATTTACTCATAAGAAATAGTCAATTTAATTATGTTTATAGAAAGCCAGGCATGGGAGAGATAATGAATCCATACAGTGGCCAAAAGAAATTTCTGTCTAATCCCGAGTGGTAATTGGTTTCCTTTTCCTAGATGGTCACTGTGAGTTACTATTTTATTTTGTAACTTTCTCTTATTCACAAGCTCCAGAATTAGGTGGTCTGCAGGCTCCAAATCTCATTTTCACTGCTTGTTTTTTCCCCTTTGTTCCTTTCCTTCTTCCTGTCCCCTTGTGCTTACCTCACTGCAGCTCTGTCCTGGCCAGGCAGTCTGGCCAAAATAGCTGCAGCCATCTGGAGCAGCCACTGGGAACCTCTCAGTGACTTCCCCTCCTTGCAAATGTCAGCTTGAATCTTCTCTCCTCTGCTTGCTGCTCCTTAATTTTCTTTTCATTTTGCTATTCATTATTCAGCAAGGTGACTGTGCTGTTTGATTGTGGGGATGTACAGTGTGCATGAAAAGTGCTGTGCAGGGGAGAGCTCTGCTCTTCCCCATTATCCTAATCCACATCAGGGTCTGCTTGCCACTGATATGTCATCTCTGCTGTGAGAACCATCATGATCTACTGCAATTATATTTAGATTCAATGTGAGTGCAGAGCTGTCTGAATTCTCTTTTAAAAGATGCAAAGAAAATAAAATTCAGACAAGCCATTATTTTTCAATTAAGAAAATTTTTTTCGTATCATTCCCGACACATTTTTGTGTTTTCAGATGTTTGGTGAGTTGCTTTATTTCTGATAAGCAAACCAAGCCTTGCTTTCTTTCCATAATGGTTATTCCTGCCACTTGCAATTAGATGGGAATGTTTTCTCAATTTTGTTCTGGTTTTAAATAAGCTATGCTTCTATTTGTACAATTGTTTGAAATCATTCTCTAGGATCTTGATAAGGGAAAATTAGGAGCACATTAAAAAATAATCCTTGCATTAAGTGAGTTTAACAGTGATTTTAAGACAATCTTCTGAATAAAATGATGAATGTTTTAGGTTGCTCTTCAGGTGAGTGTTAGGGTTAGGACAGAGCCTGACTCGTGGTTCTGGATGGTCAGAGCTGCCAGCACGAGGCTCTTGGGCTGCATTTGGCTGAGCAGGGTTTAAGCAGTGAGGACTAAATCCACACAGCTCTGCCAGCAAAGCTGAGCCCAGGGTTCCTTGGGGGCAGCAGTGAAAGAGGACTCCACTGTTTGGTTGCTTTAATGGTCTGAAGAGCAAAGTGATTTTTATTGCTAGACCTGTTTTCCTGAGTATTTGCACAATCTTCAAGTTGAAAATTAATAATGCATCATATGTACTTTAGAAATTCTCATTTTGTTGAAAATTGACGAGTAATGTGATTGCCTCTTCGTCTTTTTAAGTCTTTCTCCTGACCTTTTGAGTTCTCTGCACTTTGGCAGCATTCACACAATCCATCCAATGCCTCAGACCATAGCTGGAGCTGTCTGTCATTTCCCAAGAAGAATTTTCAGGGTGTAAAGCAGATCCATCATTTACAAAGGGCTATTTCCATTCCAGCTTTCACTCTTATGTGAAATTCATCTTCTCTGGGTCCAAACTTTGAAAGCAGAATGGAGTTAGGGACAATAAATGGTGATGAGAGAAGGTTGCTACTGAACAGAATTTTTGTTCCTAGGGCAAATCTCGGCATTGAGATGTTCCTGCTCGGGAGGGGAGTTTACAGAATCAGTATATAGAGTATATAGAAAGCTAGAATGGGGCAGGGACCCCTTCCACCAGCCCAGGTTGCTCCAAGCCCTGTCCAGCCTGGCCTTGGGCACTGCCGGGGATCCAGGGGCAGCCACAGCTGCTCTGGGCACCCTGTGCCAGGGCCTGCCCCCCCTCACAGGGAAAAATTTCAATTTAAATTCAGTTTTCTCTGCTTCCCAAATGGCTGTTTGGTGTCTGGCTACCTTCACCAGAGAAGAATTTCATCATGACCTTCCTGTCTTTTCTTCCCAGCTATAAATCCTTTGCAGAGAAATGTAGGCCTGACAACTCCAGTCAAAACTTCCTCTGTAAAAAAATGGGGTTGCTTCAAGAATTAGGAGCAAGTCCTTGAACTGCTGCTGGAATTGCCTGTGAGAGACTTGCTATCCCCCTGCTGTGTGACAGGGATGGACACCCTGGAGAAGGCAGGGAATCCCAGTTTGTACCCCCTGGAGCTGGGGTCTGGTGTTCCCCCTGCTCTCCAGCCATGCTGAGCTGATAACCACAGGAACCACTGCGCGGACAGAGCTGGCCAGGCAGCTGCAGCTTCCCAGCAAGCTGGAAGGGAGAGGGCAAAGCCACAGCCTGTTTCTCACTGGTTTTGCTGTACCATGGATGTTCCGTGTGCCAGCTGGGGATAAACTTAACCTGATGGTTTGGGGATCTTCTGTCTGCTCCCTGCACACAGAGCTGCCCTGAGCACAGCTCTGGGCTGTGTCCTGCCTGGGAGAGCTGACACACCTCCCACTGCTGCTCTCTGTGTGCCTTTTTGTACCTTGCATGTAACTTTTAAAAATCTTTTCCTCCTGGAACAAGGTCAGGAGGGTTATTTTTTTATCATATGCCCCATTATTAGATTTCTTCACCTCATTTACAGCAAAGCCTTGAGAAGTTAAGCAGATAAGGAAATCCTGCAGGATATGGAAGATGTTTTTTTAATTTTAGGTGCTAATTTTAAAGGAATAGACATTTGGGCAAGTATTATTACTTGTACAGAGACTCTTTCAAGTACTAGAAATCTGGAACTGCCACTGTTTCAGAGGCAAATAAAATTTGTGGTTTTTTTCCTAAGCCAGATTGAATTAATTGGAAAGAAATGAACCCGTTATTTCTGACTGATTCAGATGGGCTTAGGAAGGAGATTTTGAAGGTTGGTAATTCTGAGAGGGAAGTAGGATGGCATTTTGCATGAAATATCTAAATTATTATTGGTGATTGCAATATCCAAGTCAGGCTGATGAGCTTTGTGCAAGGCCATCATTTAGCAATCTGCAGCAGCTCAGTGAGCAGTTCGTGCTTTATTGGTGACTTTGGGGAATCGTGTGAGGGAAAGAAGGGTTGCAGAGGTGCAGAGCACACAGGAATGGCTGCAAAGAGGGAGGAGACAATGAAAACTGCCTTGGTCTCAAGGAAGCTTCGCAGAGAACCTTTTAAACTCATCTGTCACATTTATTCACACACTGCTGGTGCTGCAGTGCCCAGGATGTGCTGCTATGGACACCCACGGTGACAAAGTCTGGAAAAGCACCACAACCAGGGTGACCCTGGACTATGTGAGGATGAGAGAGCTCTTGGCTCTTTGGGAGGATGCTGCTGCTCAGGGCTGGGACAGTGCCCTGCTTTTCCAGGAAAATGGTGTCAAACACTTCCTGCAATCCACGGAGTCAATCAACTCGTGTGGGACTCCCTCCTCTCAGTGGCCTTTTCAGTTCACTTGACTGGAGTTAGAGGGAGATGAGGAGTTTTGAACTCAGTGCCTGCTTCTTCTTTTATATATGGAGAATCTGTCCTCTTTCTTTAGCTCTCTGGGTGCTATTGAGGGATTTATCTTTTTTTATTCTTATGTATTTGCTAGATAAGAAGCAAAAAGCATTGCATCTGATATTTTCAAATCAGAGAGCAAAGAGTAAATATTTAATGTCATAAACAAGTATAAATACTGAATATAATGGGTTTGGATTTTTCCTTATGATTTTTTGACTGCAGTTGCTCAGACGCCCTCCTGCAAGGCTTCAATATGGATGGTGCTGCAGGATGGTGCTGCTCCTTCCCAGCATAATAATCCATATTTAATGTGTCACGTCTGAAATGATAATGTACACATATAGCTGCTGACAAATGCACCCCTTTTGTTTCCCACAGTAACAAGTTGTTACACTGGTTTCATATTTATCCCCTTGATCTCTGAAAATAATGAAAAATACTCTTGCAATCTAATTTACCCTGGCAGAAGACAATGCTGAGAGCACCTGTCTTTCTCCCACCACTGAACACCTGCTGGGGGGGTTCATGCATCAGCTTTTCCTCCTGAAGAGTTTTCTCTCTTTTACTTTTCTTTCAGCATGCCTGCCTCCCCAAAGACAAGTGTCACTCTGCCCTGAGCAGCGTGGGTGTGCCATTGTGCTTCCTCCAATCCACAGCTCCAAGAACATTCCTGCTACTGAGCCATTGTCTCATTTTCCCACCTGCTCTTTCCTTAATTGCCATAAACTGCAGAATTACACTGCTACAATGCTGGGTTAGCACCTCAGGGCAGTGCTTTAAACACCAGCACGTGGTTCTGGGCTTTACCTGTCCAAGCAGGGAGGTGCCTTTTAAAACCCCGGAGCTTCCCTGGCTTGGGAGGGACATTAAAGCCTATCCAGTGCCACCCCTGCCATGGCAGGGACACTTTCCACTATCCCAGGGTGCTCCAAGCCCCATCCAGCCTGGCCTTGGACACTTCCAGGGGTCCAGGGGCAGCCACAGCTGCTCTGGGCACCCTGTGCCAGGGCTGCCCACCCCACCAGCCCAGCTGTGTCCTGCCTGCTGTGGGAGTTTTGTTCCTCCATGAGGAGTAACTCCCAACTTTCACAGGACGGGGAGGCTCATACCAGGCCTGTGTTGGTCTCTCCTTTGGTGCAGTAGAAGTGTTAAACTCACAGAGTTTGGGTCATTTCCTTGGGTGAGTCTTGCCTGTTAATGCTTATACATAGAAATTCCTGCATTATTACGTTTTTAGCATTATCACGTATCAGTTCTGCTTCAGTCCTGCCAAGCATGAAGGCTAATCCAGGTCCAAAAAGCAAGTAAATGCCAAGAAAAAAAATTGACATTTACAACAGAATCGTCTATACAAATTGTTTATTTCATCCAAGCATGGAGCTGGATTAAAAATTGCTTAAAAATCCTGTTGCAGCTGGCTACTCAAATAATGCTTTGGTAAGGTTGACAAAGACTTGGGTGCTCAAACAATGCCTGGGGACAGGTGGCCCCTGCTGCTTGATGGGCTTCTTAAAATCACTTAAAACTGAAAGTTTGCAGAAAGAATTTAAGATTAACAGCACTGGCAGCAATTAATGGAACTGTCTTAAACATCTTTGTGTGAGGTAGAGGCCGAATCCCAATCTCCCTCCTCTTTCCTTTTGGCATCTGTTAGGAGCTCAGAAACAAAGCTCTGTTTCTTTTGTCTTTATCATTTTTCTCTCAAATAGTTTTCCTCCAGGAATTTACTTCCATTATTTCCATATACATTTGAAATTTTTGCCTTCCAGCTGAAATTTTTACGGTGCCTAAATCAAAATGGCCCCATTATAAACTTACAGCCAGTTTGGTAATGTAACAACTTAATATTGTTATATAAACATGTTTCTTGAAAGAAAATTTGTTTTGAGTGAAACCATATGCACATGTTAATGGGAAATATTTTTCACACTTCTGCTTTTTTTGCGATTCTTTGTATTTTTCTCAATACTTATTAATAGCATCCTTCTGAAACTTCTCTGATGAGACCATACAGCAGATTTTTTAAAGCTGTAACTGGAGTACAATTTTAAATGTCTTGGATTTGATTCCAAACAGAGCTGTACAAGAGTAAAATAACATGCAGTCCCTGATTGATTATATAGCTGTAATTATACTTAGGGACTGATATTATATAAACCAGTGGAGCAAAGCTCCCTCAATAGATAAACCATCATTCACTGTTTTATGTGTAAATCAGTCCATAAGGACTTCTCACTGTGGAGCTTCTGCTGGGGAACTTGATGGAATGATCTTTATTTGAGTTCACATTGTGTTCTTTGGAGAGGTTGCAGTACTCATTTGGACTCTTTCCCACCTTTTTCGTACGGTGAAGCAATTGCAATTCTTTAGGGGAGGTTGAAGTTGTGAATTTTGACAGGTTTGAGGTAACCTCCATTACTTTCCAACACGACACTGCATTTTGTTTATCCTGTAAATCATGTCTCCGAGGAAGATCTGCTTGGCAAGCAATGCTTCCTGGAGCTTGGTGTCTCACACCTCAATTTCCTGGGAAATTTAGTGCAGATGATTGTTTAGCTGTCAGCACTGGCTGTCCACTTGATTTTAAAAATACTGCTTCATCATCAAGAGATTTCTGACCAACCTACAGGCAGTGAATTGTGGATTAGGAATGGTTGGGGTCGGGAGGGACCTTAAAGATCATCTCACTCCACCTTCCACCATCCCAGGGTGCTCCCAGCCCCAGTGTCCAGCCTGGCCTTGGACACTTCCAGGGTTCCAGGGGCAGCCCCAGCTGCTCTGGGCACCCTGTGCCAGGGCCTGCCCACCCTCATGGCAGGAATTCCTTCCCAATATCCAATTAACTTTACCCTCTCTCAGTTTGCAGCCATTCCCTCTTGTCCCCAGTCCCTCTCCAGCTCTCCTGGAGCCCCTTTAGGCACTGGAAGTGGCTCTGAAGTCTCCCTGGAGCCTTCTCCAGGCTCTCTCCATGGGAGAGGTGACAAATAATTGGCTGTTTTTTGCTCTGTGTATTTGTGTGAAAATGGGAGGGATGTTGTCCCATGTAAGGCCATGTTTTATGTCACTATTTTATCCCAGCCTCACTTCTCAGGGGAGGGATCAGCTCAGAGCTCCCCACTTTGAGCAGTAAATGTAGGGTTTGTTTTTTCAGGTGCTTATTGTAGTGCGGGGACTTGTGTTGAAATTCATCTGCTGCCTCAATGTCCAGCTGCAGCTGGAAAGGTCTTTTCACTCTTCCCCATGGCTGCCCCTCCTCACTTTGAGGAGGAGCTCTGCCCCTTCCCTTGGCTCTGCTCTGTTCCCTTTTCCATGTCACGTTCCCTGGAGAGCTCTGTGGTGTCCACTGCAGGGAGAACTGAGCTCTGCTCCCCACATTGGCACCAGATTTTTCTGAAAAGCAAAGGCCTTCTGTATTATCTCATAGTGGCTTCATTTTCATGTGACTCCCTTTGTGGGAGGCAGTTTGGAAAGCCTACAAATATCTATTGGATTTTAATTGATGCAAATATATGGATTTTCCCTCATCACATGTAGCAGGTTGTGAGCCATGACTTCCCTTTACCAAAAAGGAAAACTTTTCTCCTTTTTTATTAATGAAATATATTTATCTATAATGCCTAAATNTATGTGTTTATCACTTGGTGCAATAATTTCTTTTTATTTTCCTGGTATAGGTGCTGGGATTGCTCATTTGTATGAGCAATATATAGAATATATTACTGTATAAATAGTATATAATACTTCTATATCTGCTATAACTTAAAAAAGAGAAAATAATGACCCTCCCACCTCTCTCTGCTGCTCCAGTTGTCTGCACTGGATAAATATTCCCTGTCTCCTGTTCAGTGCAGCTGCTGCCTCTGTACAGCAGCTTCTAGACCAAGTTTGCTCCTTGCATGTTACACACAAACTTACTTTCATAAAGTCATTACTGAAACTCAAAATGTGGCCTCAAGCTTTAAAACATCTGGAGTTTTCCTGGGTTTAATCTTTTGGATTTTATACTTTTGATACCTAACAGATTAATTTTCCCCAAGTCCTCCTCCTCCTCCTGTATTTCTTTTTAATCCTGCTTTTCCATGCAACATTCCTTTGCATTTTTCCCCCCAGATGGAGAGTTTTATATGTTCTTAACTGTCAGGTTTTGTTGTGCAGGGTTTTTAGCAGCAAGGTCAGTCCACAGGAAGTTCTGTTATTCCTAATGAAGGATAGGTGGCACTCTTGTTATTTTTGTTTGGCTCCTGAAATAAATCAGGTGTATGTACTCTCAGATTTCTTTTTATAGAGTAAGTGCTTTAGAGAGTGTTCTTGAACATGAAGAGGATTTGATTTTATTATTTTTTTAAAATGTGAACATGTACTTCAGTTGCCTGAGTCTGTGGCTGGATTACAGTACTCTCTAGAAAGAGAAAATGTTATTTTCATGAAGACCTTAAGGAAGAGTGCTCACCTATATGGCACTGCCTCATTTTACTCACAAAATTTTGGATTGTTTTTTCTATTTTCTTACTATTTAATAAGGCACAGAAGAAAGCCAACCAAGCCTTTAATGTCATTTAAACTCCAGTTATTAATACCTTTATACTTTGTATTTTCTTGTTAGTTTGGGATTTGAAGCAGAGGTTTAAGCTGGCGTGGTAATCCTAGCACTGCACGTTAGCAAGTCCTAAACAGTGCAGAGAGCCTTTATTCCTTAAAGCAGGGGAGTAAATCTGTCTTGCCCTAGTTCTATCAGTTCATTGTAAAATTGGATAAGTTTGTGAGTTTGAATGTTTTCTCTCAGGCTCCAGAAATCTGAAGCACAGCACAGCACATGCTGGTAGAGGTATGACATGTGGGGGGTGTTCTGGAGCTTTACAGGAAGATTGGAGTTTTAAAGCTCAGCTCCCTGGGATGTTTTCCCTCCTCAGGAACATGGTTCTGTGGAGCTGTTTTAACCCTGATGCTCTCTTGCTGCAAATCAGAGCAATGCCATTGCTCCCCTGGGCTGATTCCTCTGGCTGAGGCCAAATGCTCTGCTGGCCTCAGCCCTGCTCCTCTTGATCCACTTGTCCATCCATTGATGCTGTTCGAGCTCTTCCCAGAAAGAGAAGAGCTCTTGCCCCATGGCTGAAAGGATGAGCAGAGATGAGAAAAGTTTCCATCCTGCCTCTCTCCAAGAGTGTGACTCTCTTCCAGGTGAACATTTAAATACTCAGTATTTTGTGGCGTGTTCTGGCCATGCGAACATCTCTCTGATGGGGCCATGGCTTCTCCAGGGCCACAGACTTTTTCCAGGGAATTCTCAGCTGAAGCCCTCAAAGCAAAGCCATTCCCAAGCTCTGAATCTCCTGTAAAGCTGCTTTGGTTGTGCAGTTCAAACAGAAGGTTAAAGAGTTAATGTGGAAGGAAAAGGAGATGTTGATTCCAGACAAAAAAACCCTAAAACACCTGTGTGGATTTCATTGGACATTGCAGAATAGGTATTACTCTCTAAGCATGGCAATAATGTGCTTTGTGGGTTTTAATATTTTTTTTTCCCAAGCTTAAATTTTAGTTAACTACAGTTTAGATTTCTGGACTTGACTCTATGCTGGGATGGTATGAACTTAGATGAAAGCAAATCTCTCTTGAAAGAATTTCCAATCTAATTTAGTTTTTACGTATCTTCACTTTAAAATATTTAGTTAGTATATATTCACTGGGGAAAGA
Source organism: Ploceus nigricollis (assembly GCA_013399945.1). NCBI lineage: Eukaryota > Metazoa > Chordata > Aves > Passeriformes > Ploceidae > Ploceus > Ploceus nigricollis. Next base: position 276,064 of record VXBC01007670.1, read on the forward strand.
GTGCTTGATTTTAATTTTCATGATGATTGGATTATGGAATTAAAAGTTGATTGAACAAGTTATTTTGTTTCCTTGGGTAAAGGAACATAACTCGGCAGTTTATTTTGCAGTTTATATTTTTGGTGCCATCTCATGTAACATAGGCTCGTGTATTACTCATCTGTCCCTTCTCCTGCAAAGCCTTTTGGATTTTTTATTTCTCTTTTTAATTTCAATACCCTGGAGTGTTTGAATTGAAGAGTCTCAAATAAAAATCTATTTTGGGGCAGGAAGTTTTCTTGATGTTTTGGACAACATTTACTTCTACTTTCTAATGCCAAATCATCTTTCAAGCTGATGCCATTAAGGCAGAGAATTTTGTGGTTTGTATAATAATACAAGTCCCAAATGGTGGCAGTTATTGAAGTTAACACGTTTTGCCCAACTGTGGGAGTACCAGCATCTTTGAGAGATTCCAATTTTGGTTCTTATTTATGCTTGACATTTAATGTGCTTGACATTCTGATTCTTTTACACCTACCTAATTTCTTCTAGCTCCAGGGATAATGACAATATTTTAAGCATCTGTGAAGTGTAGCTGTGTGTTATGGAGCAGGTGCAACACTACAAATGGAAGGAAAAAGTCCCAAAACTATTTCTGAATCATTGTTTCTTTTGTGTTGCATATCTCAGGGTCAGGTAGAGTTTCTCACCAGCTTGGTCTGGTTACCAGCATTAGCTTTACTAATATTTTATATCCTGTTATTTGGCCATATATCTATCTGTGTGTGTACAGATATAAATAAATCCCATAATGTGGAGTGGGTGCTCACATGGTGTCCTTTGTGATCTAGGGGCGAGGCATTAGAGAGGGAGTTTCCCAAATTGTTACTGGAGAATTATATTTTCCCTAAATTTTGAATTAAAATAACATATTATAAAATTCAGCCCTTTAAACTGAGCTCATGTGTCCATGGCACACCTTTAGTGTAGAACTTGGAACTGTGTCTTGGTTTATAGATAATTGGGATATAACCTGAGAAATGAAAATATATGGGGAAAAAATTACCCAAATGATTGTAAGTACACTCTGTGTAAAGTCTTTACCCTCCCTTTGCAAAGTAATTTTATTCATCTTTTTGAGTTGTATTCCCATTTATGATGTGGTTCCCTGCAGTCGTGTCAGGTTTTAGGCTCTTTTGAAAAGGTTAAACTGGTTATCAGGGAAAGAGGGAGCAGGATGAAAACAGTGGGAAAACCAAGCTCTTCAAAGAAGAGCAGATGGTGGCCACAATTTCCTTTTTCATGTACTGGGAATCTCATGTTGCATTTGACTATTGACTACATGAAAAGTGACAAAGAAAAGTTAAAGTACTTTATTTTATGGACCATGTGGGTACATGTTAAATACTTGCCCAAGTACTCCCAAAACAATCACCATGGCCCAGCCAGGGGTCCTTGAAGCAGCCCTGACTGAACGGGTTATAGGAACAATTTAAAAATTTCCTTTATTTTGCAATCTTGCCACCTGGTGGTACAGCCTGATAATAAATATTTGGTTAGAAACCTGTCCCAAAAGTCATATTTTCTTTGGTAGACAAGGTCTTGAGACTGGAATTTCAGACTGGATCCTACAAAGGTTCCTGTTTTTAGCAGGCAGGTTCAGTGTGTTCTTCCTCTACTGTCAGTGCCCTGTGTTGGGACAGTGCAAGGCTGTGCATCCCTTGGCATTAAATATCACAGAGTCACATCAGAGGCTGGATTGGGTTGGAAGGGACCTCAAAGATCATCCCAATCCACTCCTGCCATGGCAGGGACACCTTCCCCTGTCCCAGGCTGCTCCCAGCCCCAGTGTCCAGCCTGGTCCTGGGCAGTGCCAGGGATCCAGGGGCAGCCACAGCTGCTCTGGGCACCTGTGCCAGGGCCTGCCCACCCTCACGGGGAAGAATTTTTACCTAATGTCCCATCTAACCCTGCCCTGCCAGTGTGAAGCCATTCCCCCATGTCCTGTCACCCCAGGCTCTTGTAAAGAGTCCCTCTCCATCTTTCCTGCAGCTCCTTCAGACCCTCCAAGGCCACCCTGAGCTCACCCCAGAGCTTCTCCTGCCCAGGTGAGCAATGCCAGCTGTGCCAGCCTTTCCTCCCAGCAGAGCTGCTGCATCCTCTGCTCCTCCTGGAGCCTCCTCTGGGCTCTCTGCAGCAGATCCAGGTCCCTCCTGTGCTGGTCCCAGGGCTGGGGCAGCTCTGCAGGTGGGTCTCCCCTGAGGGGCAGAGGGTGGAATCCCCTCCCCTGGTGCCCTCGCTGGGCCCAGCCCAGGGCAGAGGATTTGGGCTCCCAGACATGGCTGGGGCATGTCCAGCCTCTCAGCCACCAGCAGTTCCGAGTGCTTCTCCCCTGGGCTGCTCCATCTTTGCATCCCCCAGCTCCCACTGATTTCCTCAGACATGAGAGGAGAGGAGGTCTGGAGATGTTCTGCAGTCCTGGAACACTGTGTTATGCATTAACCTTCACAATACATTTGAAATGTAGTTTACAAAGGAATGGTGTCCATGTCCTGGAAGTCCCAGATAAATAATACAAACAGAACTGACCTAAGTTTGAGTAAGAATATTTAAGGGATGCTGCTATGCCTCAAACAAGTCCTACAAATGCCAGCAATATGGAACTTAAATGTGTTTGGATAGTTTAAATGTTCATTTGGGCACCAGGTGGATACTGAATAAAGCTCATGATGTGCCAAACTGGAAGAGCTGACACTTAGTGGCAGGAGCACGGGGAAGCTCACTCCTTTATGCTAATCCAAGATGAAGCAGATGTGGTCCTACTGGTGTCTGCAGGGAAATCCTCATTTATAATGAAAGATGTTTTCACATGGTGTTCAAAGGGCCTTAAACAATCCAGTTTTTGCAAGCTGAATCCAAACATGATTTACTGAGGGGTGTGATGAATTGATCATTAGCTGGAACTTACAAGTCAGAAGTGGATGTTTGCTCTCCCAGGAGTGTCCCCTCCGGCTCTGCCAGATGCTGTGGGTTGACAACAGAGGAACCCAATGTAATTCTGTGCTTGGGTCAGACATGGCATCGTGCTGGAGCACCACGGTTCCCTTTCAGTACCAAAACATGAAAAATGGATTTCTTTTTGTCTGTCCTTACAGTGTACTGGGGACGTGTTCCCACATCGTGTCCAAGGAGGGCCTCTCCTTGCCTGTCATTCCCTACTCCCTCCTGAGCACCTCTTATGAAACCAACCAGAATGTCACTTATTCACCATGACATCTCTGTGCTGACCTTAAGACCTCTCAATTATTCCCTTCCAAGTTCTTATGTCATGCAAGGAAAACCAGGGGAATGTCTCCCCTCTGCTCCGGCCCTCTCTGCTGGCCTTTCCCTCTCACACAAACACAACACACATGGAGTTTTCAGTCTCCAAAAACATTAAAAATCACATTTATTTACAAATATGGGAGGCCAGAGGGCTACAGTTCTGATAAATGGGTAAGAAGAGATATCATTGGGACTGTGTTTTCAAGCTTTTAATTCACATCTTTGGTCACAGAGTTGGAACTTTTTAATCACTTGATTTTACTGCAAAATGTCCCTAACTATTTATGACGCTGGATGTTTGCTCTTGGATCTGTTTCTCCTGTGGGGCATCCTTTAGATCAATCCTTGTTTGTTCTATTAATTTGCTTAATTCTCTGGGGTTTGTCAAGTCTAATTATCTTCTTTCTTTCTTCCAGTTTTGAAATCAAGATTGATTAGCCAACACGAGAAGATCCAGCTGGTTATGTGATTCAGAACCCTGTTCATGAGGCACTTGCTTGTTTTGACAAGACAACTGTAAGTTGCCTCTTTTTCTTTTCCTCCCTCAAATTAAAAATCTACTGTTGTAACTTCATAGAAATTCTGGAAAATTCTTGAGGAATTCACTTTTATTGGTAAAGACAATCTTGAATTTTGGCTTGGTGATGCCAGTCAAGGACCCAGACATGCTCTATTCACTTTACCAGAGATTTTTTCCACAATGTGATGGTTTTACATTGTTTAAGGAGAGATTCCCTCAGCTAGGAAGACCAATCTGCTGTCTCTTTATGTTGTGCTATGTGACACGTGGGATCAGGGACTGTGACAAACCTGTTTTGAGTGCACTGCTGGTGGGTTGTGTGAGGAGATGCTGAATCCCAGCACGGAAGTGGTGCACGAGGAGTTGGTTTCTCTGCAGGCAGGTACCTCTGGCAGAGTTCTGCATTCTCCCACAGCCCCCAGACTCTGGGTTTTGGGATAAATAATGCTTCCTCTGTACTTGATGTAGACAGGGGTTTTTTTCCACAATTATACATTTGTTCTTCATAAGGCAAAACCTCAATCTTACTCAAACTAGAATTTCTCAGGTAAAGTATCAGTTCTAGTCTGGAATGCAACTGTGGGGATGCAGAAATGAAAGTTCCAGCAGTAATAGTGCATGGCTTAATTATTTTTTTGATCTGTATCATGAGCTAGGTTTTATAAGCTCAGCTTAATAAAATTATTAGATCCAGGTGGAGTGCTGATATGTTTGTCACCACGTTTGGTGCAGTGTGAATCTAATTTATCATTTTTCACTTGTGTGAAAATGCTCTGCCTCAGCAGTGATGAGACTAATTTCTGTAACCAGGTGGTGGGGGGTTTAATTATTAAATTTTGGGAGCCATACATTTACAGGGTGTTCCACTCAGACGAGCAGGAATCCAGCCAGTTCTATTATATGGGGCAGCATCACAATATCTCAAGCTTTTCTTTAGTTATAACTGCACTGAAAGCCAGGCAGGCTGGGTTGGCTGAACTTCGTAATCCTGTTAAAATGGCATTGCCCGACTGCCACTGATTGTATAAAAATTCCACTGTTTTGTACAAGCTGGTATTTATTCTGAATTTTCTGTTGAATAGCAAGTGATTCTAGTAACTTGCAAGTGGTGATACAATGCAGGTACAATCTGTATTTTCACTTGTTACCTCTCTTGTTGCTGAAGGTTCATTAACCAAGGAGGGAAAATGAGGTATAATAGTCAAACTATTAGAGAAAAAAGGAAAATAGCACTCACTAGCAAGTAAGTTTTGGGCTTATGAAATAGTAGAACCAATAAGGAAAAATTAGTAAGTAGTAACTGTGAAATAGAATTTTGTAGAGTGAAGTATAAGCTCAGTATTCATTTTTATGATTGCAAGGAGATGTCTGACCAAATTTGCTTTATGGTAACAATAAATATATTCCAAAAATATTGAGATTATTAGCAAGTTATTAGGAAAGAGTGAGAATCACACACATTTTTCGACAAGCAAACATGGCAAACAGAAAGATAACAAGAGCACCCTGTTGCTTTATGTGTCTGCTCACAGAACTCTCCCTCTCCTATGATGTGTGTGGAACAGACTTAAAGCTCAACAGGAGGAGGACCAAGAATGAATAACTCAGACTAAAAGGCTTTGCTGGTTTTCTGTGGGTAATGAAGGAAGCTCTCCATAGATTAGAGCTCTGAGTTCTGGGTAGCTGCTGTGCAGAATACTGCACAAACTTGTTTTAGATTAATTTTTCTATATTGTATATTGAAAAACCTAAAACAGCAACTGTTGTGTTAGGAAGTTGATAAAAATAATATTATACAAAGTGGCACTTGCAGAGATTTAATGCATTCAAAATATTATGTAATGTAAATGTGGAGAGAAATTACTCAAAGGTTTGCTCTCTTTTTCCACTGCTGATTTCCACATGGATTTCCACTCAGGTGATGAGTATACCTATGGTTCTCACCTCCATGTAAATGTTTGATGGGCTCTTTTAACTAAAACTAACCCAACTTCTATCAAAATGTTCTAGTGAGTGCCTGTATTTTTTCAGTACAGAGCAGAATGAAAACATGGTCATAATGACTGTGTGGGCAACTGTACCATCAAATATTGCAGAGTGCTCAGCATCACTTCTCCCTGACAGCAGCAGTTTGTCACTGGTGCTTTAATGAAGGTTTTAATAGGTGCCACAAGCTGTGCAGACCAAATATTGTGCTTGTCTTTCAAAGTAATACAGATTTGAGCTTCATTTTCCCCCCAAACTCTTAAAACAAGTAGTCTATAATCTATTTGTCAGATATTTAAATGTCTGTAAGAGACTGAAAAGTGAAGACAGATTTACTAGAGAGGGAACTTTCTTAGTCATTCAGCTATTAAAAAAAGAAAAGCTTCCCGAGGTTTTTGTCTTTTTTTTTTTTTTTTTTTTTTTTTTTTTTTTTTTTTTTTTGCAGAGAAATAAGCAGAGTTTGAAATACTGTAATTTTCTCTATTTCTCAGTATAATAATTTCAATTCCTGTTGTGGAAGGCAAGCTGCCAGGCACAACCACACAATTCAGTGAGCTTGTAGAGATAAAAAAAATTGTAACCCCCCCAAACAAACCTTTCTAGAGCCTTCAGCCTCTCCCATCCCATTCCAGGATGAAGTGGGCTGAATCCCTGGATCCCTCAGTTTAACCTCCCTCCCAGCCAGAGCTGAGGCTGCACACATGGAAGGTGCTGCTGCCTGCACTGATGAACATGAAGCACCTGCTGTGGTCAGACCCTGGCAGGAGCTTTAGACGAGAGCCAGGAGGTTGCAGTGCTCTGGGAATGCTCTGGGAATGTGTCTGCTGAGCCCAGGAGCTCACAAGGGTTTGCTGTTCTCAAAGGCAGCTGCAGGTGTTGTCCTCTCCTAAAGATGTTCCCTTCATGGTTTTGTTTTGTCATCCCTGTGATTTATTGGAATTATTAAGGAGATACTTTGGGCTGTGCTGTTTTTTCTGTGCTGCTCAGCACTGAAATGCCAGCTGGAACTGGGGATAGAAAACTGAAAGAATGGTCTTATCTTGTGTAGCTGCACCTGCTTTCCCCTCCTGGCCTGTAAATGCAGGGCACTGGGAAGCCACTGAAGCTTTTCCGGTAGAGAGATAACTTTTGGCAAACAGCTTTTGTCACTTGTGCCACCTCCACTGGAGGCAAACAGCAAAGCATGCGGCTCCCTTCACTGCAATTCCCAGCACAAATTATCCAGAAGCTCATCCCAAACAATGAGAGGTGTCAGCAAAGTCTGGTTTGCAGATGTGATGTCAGAGACAACCCCATCCATCCATCCATCCCTCCATCCATCCATCCATCCATCCATCCATCCCTCATCCATCC
>VXBC01007670.1:283991-297098 GCA_013399945.1 Ploceus nigricollis
TCCATCCATCCATCCATCCATCCATCCATCCATCCATCCATACATTTCTGTGCTACTTCTGTCCCTGCATTGGAAGGGGAAGAAGAGCCTGTTCATTCTTCTGGCACTGGTGAATGTGATGATGCTCCTTCAGAGGGGCTGTGCAGAAGCAGAGCAGATCTCTGCCTGCAAAAACCTGTACATTCATCTTTTCTGTGCACAACTAAATTAAATATAAAAATATCTGTGAATGAATCTGAACTCTTCCTCTTTTGAAGAGCAAACTTCCTTTAATTAGTCTTTCCCTACTGTCTGATGTTAGTGACATTTTATAATCATACAATTACTGCTTCATTTCAATTTTATGTTATTTTCAGAGGTCAGGAAGGGTAATATTCCAACATAACCATACTCAGTGAGAGGGTAACAGCTGACAGGAGCTCTTGCATGGGGTTCTCATCAGTAGATCTTGAAGTGCATTAGAAAAATATGGATTTTATCCCTGTTTTAAAGGTGATGGGAACTGAGGCCCTCTGAGGCTGTCCAGCATGGCTGTGCAAACCTCTCCATGTGTTTTATTGCCTAAACATCCCATCAGACTCCTGAGCAATAGATTAAAATACAATGTGGAAACACAAGAGCAAAAAAATTTAATGGAATCTTAATGGACTAAAATTAGGATTAAAAAAAAAATAAACCTGAAAAATTGAACATATTCCTGCTGAATTCTGTATTGTGTGTTTAGTTCAAATAATCTCTTGGATGGATTAACATGAATTTATTACGTAATGTCAGTTAATTTTCTAATTAATGAGTGCTACCCTGGGATTTAAGCAATTCTCACCTGTCTTGGTGTGACCTGACTGCTAAAAATGGCAAAGAACCTCAGTGTCAGGGCCTGCTTTTCCTTTTCCTTTTCCTCTCTGGCAGAGAGAACAGAGTGTTTGTGCTCCCCAGGATTCCAAGGAATTGAGCAGTTTCGGGGAGGAAGAGTCAGGTGAGACTTCAGAGCCTGCTCAAGGAACAGGAGGAAATGTATTTGATTTATATCAGTTTACAAATGACAGCCTGGCCCTGGTTTGGGTTCTGTGTGGCTCTGGGAGCCAGGCAGGAAAACTCCTGCCATGTCCAGCAAGTAAAGTTTCCATGGAATTTTCTTGCACATTAGGACATGATTGAAAGATTTTATTTTTTAAATCACATTTTAATACTCTCTTACTAATTACTGTGTCATTATTTTTTTCTTTCTTACTACTTTTGATACACTTTTCCGATTTAAAAATCTTTGGAAATATTGAATGTAACTCAAAAGATAAGAGCTCATAGTAACGAAAGNTTTTTTAGTGGATTTGCTTCACTGTCACCAAAAGAGCTGCTTTGAGGATTGCCAGGGAGTGGTTAATTGTATATTCTGAGTGTTTCTCTGGGGTGTTGCTTGGTAATTTTTTGAAAAAAGGCATTTTTCAGAATTTCTGCAGTGGCCACCTCTGTAGGCACAATGGGAGATCCTTGCAGGTGCTGTTGGACACATTTCCCTCTCTGAGGAAAGACAAAGTGCTCCAGGGAGCAGCTGCAAACGAGAAATTCCTCCTGACTTTGGAGCAATCCTTGGTGATATCAGTAAATTTCTTGTGATCAGTAAAGAGCTGCTGCCCACGAAGGGAAACTCGTGTGTGCTCTTTGTGCTTTAGGGTTTTCCTTGACAGGCTCTTTGATGGTACAGGGTTTGTAGGTGCGTTCCTGGATTTTTGCTGGCTTCTGGCTCTTCCTGGAGCCCACATTTCTGCAGGTTTCTTCTCATCCAGAGCATAGAAATGGGAATTTTCTTAATGTAACACACAGAGGGCTGAGTACAATTCAAATGCTAATATGTAGAAATCAAATCTCACAAAGGAGTGTGTTAACATTTGTCTTTATTCGCACTCTATTTCAAAGGATATGTGCCAAGCCTTCCTCGACACAGAGCATTCTACACTGTACAAGTTCATCCCTGAAAGGCAGAGAGAAGCATTTCCTTTTTGCATAGTTTTAAGTCTTTTGATTCCATGGAAAAGTGAATTTTTCCTTACATGACCCCACCTGAGCCTGCTTTGCTGATTCCTCCACTTTCTCCAGCATTTCTTTGTTAAATTTCCCTTTTTAAGGGAGAAACTGAACTGCATATATCTGGCAGAGTCTGGATAGGGGACTTTTTTCCCCCTAGCTGATTTTATTGATTTCCTGGATGCTGGGAAGTCTCTCCTTGACTTTGGTGTTCTTTCCTCTCTTTTCCAATTTACCCTGCCAGTAAATCAGCCTGAGCTCCTTTTAGACAAAACACAAGTTCCTTTTTTCACCTGGTCCTTATCAGAATGTGTATTGAGCTCACAGATCCTGCTGGCAGCTTTAAGCTCTGTGTTTTGCCTGCTCTTGGTCGTGGCTGTTGGAATTCCCTTGAATTCAGGAGTTGTGCTCTCTCACAGCAGCACAGTGGGTGAATTCTCTGCTTGCTTTCAGTGTGCTGAGCCAATCATTTCCCATTGCAATCCATTTTTCCCCTGGAGAATTCATCTAAGCCAGGGATATTAATACCTATCCTGAATGGTATTTGCTACTTCCCAGCTTTTGCAGGGTTCTGTGATCAACTGCCCTTCCTGCATGGCTTTCCCTGAGCTGGAAATTCCTTTAAATGCAGCTGGAGAGAGGTTTGTGACTGCTCCAGGATGGGACCACCTTGGCCAACTTCAGGCTTGGCCCTGACTTCAGGCTCCTGCTTTGTCCCTTACTTGTCCCTGTCATATTCCAATGCACATGCATAGATTAAAACACAATTTGGAAACACAAGAGCAAAAAAATTTAGTGGAATCTAAATGAAATAAAATTAGGATTTTAAAAAAGCTAACGTTGAATTCTTTCGCTTCTCCATCATTTGCACCATTTGGGTGGACTGAGCAGCTTGTTCCTGAATCTCGTTTGAGATTTCCCCATCATCTCTCCCTGCAGATGTTGGTGCTTCAGTGCTCAGTGAAGTGATGCTTTGCTTTTTATGTTCTCAAGCAACACATGGTCTGCAGCCAGCTCCTGAAACTCACAAAGTATTTAAGAATGTGTTTAAATGCAAGGTCTTACAGAAAATGCAAATTTATTACTTGTCACTTGATTCTCACCATAGATTTCTGGAGAGTGCTCTGAGGCTTTTTTTTATTGGTGCTATCACTACTTTGCCTTCATGCTTATGCTGATTGTCTTTCTTTGCCAGAGCCCCATAGCACTTGTTATCAGTAGCTACAATTTCCTGCCACCTGTGGTGGAATATATTTCTTCATTATGAGCTTTTTGCTGCTTCCTCAAGTTTTGTCTTTGATTAGCTGCTATGGAACTTTTACACATCATCATCACTTGTCCTGCACAACTTGATTATCTGATAAATATGAAAATTGCTGCTTCCAGCTTCTGTTGGTCCAGATCATTTAGTGCCAGTTCTGAAACCAGCACTGACCTGAGCTGATGCTAAATCCAGTGTGAGAGAATGTGGTGGAAGGCTGGGTTTTGTAGGGTTTATTTGGGATTTGTGGTCGTGTTTTTTCCCCCCTTTCCTTAAAGTGAAAGAGCACTGGAAATGCTGAGGCTGGGATCAGTGACTTACCTGAGCTGGGCTGGAATATAGCAGAGATCATAACTTTATAGTTTGAGTTTGGTGAACATTTTCTTAATCTTATTTGCAGCAACTTTACACCTCTGTTTTGGAATCTGTTATAATTTCAAGTATCTCTTTATAAATGAGAACAATTTAGCAGAGGTTTGCCACTCACTGTAAAATTTTCTGGGAATGATGTGCTGTGAATCCTTCTGCCCAGACCCAAAAAGAAGAGAGCATAAATTACATGAGCTCCTGGCTTTATAAATGCAAACATGGATCTTGGTTTTGTCCATTAAATGGGTTTTTATGGACTCAGTTTAAAAAACCCACACTTTTTATTGCAGGAAAAGCTGTCCAGCTTCTCCTCTGTAGCAGGTAGTTTCTTCTCTCCACCAGCATCCTCTGGGTGAGGATAAAAACTGAGCTTATCAGAGTGTGATAAAAGGAGCGTGTGTGTATATGAAGGCAAATGTAAATTTCCAGCATCAAAAAGAGAACTTGGCAACTGCAGATGTGTGGCTTAAACACTGTAGGAGGAGAGGGAAGGAAGGGTTTTGTTTCTTTGTGCTGAGCTCTGCTGGAGCAGCTGTGTGAGCTCTGCAGCAGAGCTGAAGCGATGCCGTAGGTGAAGCTGCTGCTCTGTCTGGGATGCAATGATCCAGCTGATTCTGCTGGGAAAGCACTGCCCAGGGGGAGTGCTGAGTGAAAAGAGAAGAATCATCTCCTATAATCTTTATTGGCATTTTTATCTTTACACTTTCTAACCTTACCAAGCCGCTGGATATAAATTCCAGCTTGGAGGGAGATGAGTCCGTGTTAGTCTGTAGAAATTTGTGTTAGACAGAAGAAGCCTAAAAGCCTGGCCATGAAATGATCCCTGGCACTGCTGGAAAAGCTGTGAGGATGACCCAAATGGGTGTCATCCTTCTCCCAGGTACTTCTGTCACCTTCTGGGCTGCTCTGGCTGATGGCCTTTCAGTTTTTTTGGTTATTTCCTTGGGGGTTTTGTTTCAGGTTTGTTGTTGTTTGGTGGGTTTGGGTTTTTTTTTCCAAACCTCACAGCTGAGGAATCCTTCCTTTCCCCATCATCCCAGAGGTTCCTAGAGTGCCCAGTCCTGCTGGAGCAGGTGGTTCTCCCCTGTGAACCTCTCTGTCAGTGGTGCTGGAGAAGCAGCACCGAAATGGGAATTTGGTCAGTGCCCATCCCAGCTGAACTCTTCTTTTTGGCGTGCAGGCGTTCTTCCTCTCAGTGTGATTCCTGGGGGAATGACATGGCCATGGAGCATGTGAGACTCAGGGAGCTGCTGAATCCTCATTTCTTTTTTTTTAAATCAAAATTTTTCCTAAATCCCATCAAGTAGCATTCTTGAAAATTAGCAATGTATAATTTCCGAGGAGAATTAGCAGCAGGTTCTTTCTTTATGGTGAGAGTTTAACAAGGAAACTTCTTTTTCCATATCCAGTTCCAGACTTTCAGGATCAGAAGTGGCATTTGAACCAGAGCTTGGAACCAGTAGGAGTGGTTCCTTTGTAGAGAGGATTCAGGGAATTGTGGAGAGAGGTTGGTTGGTGGATTTTACAGGGTAGTGGGGTTGCTTTGTGTGAACAGATCAGCCCAGGTCGTGATTTTTGGGAAATGTGGTGAATGGGCACCCAATGAGGCCTTGTCAGAACAAAGGGTGAGTGCTCCAGCTCACCAGCCCAAGGCAGGGTCCTCTGATGGAAAGAAAAGAAAAAAAGAAAAGAAAAGAAAAGAAAAGAAAAGAAAAGAAAAGAAAAGAAAAGAAAAGAAAAGAAAAGAAAAGAAAAGAAAAGAAAAGGAGAAAACCAACCTGAGGCAATCAAATTACAGACCCAGCCCAACTGTTGTAGTGTTTCAGAATAAAGGATAGCAAACTGGGATTGCAAATGCTAAAGGAGGAGATGGCAAGAGTTCAAAAATGAGGTTATTAAGGATCAGAGAATTTTCTATCTTGTCTTCATGGAATTTAAATTAATTTTGGTAAGATATGGATGGGTAAAGAGTAAAATTTAAAAAAGGAGAACCTGAAAAAAATTTTTTTATAGTAATCTGTATCTGAAAGAAAAATGGCAGAAATAGAAACCCCTCCAAATCATCATTTCACTTTGAATATTGAGGATATAAAGAGGGCTTTAAAGCACTGGGTTTTTTTGCAGCTGTGTGTGTATGAATACACAGGAGGGTTGGTGTGCCTGCTCATACATGCACTGCTGAAGTTCAGCAGCAGCCCCAAGGTACAGCAAGATTTAAACCTGTGAAAAGCTTCAGTTGTTTCCCATCTGGAGGCTCATTTGAATCGTTTGATTTTGCTGCAGAAGCCTTGACCCCTGTGATGGTGTTATTTATTTTTCCATCAATTTTGTACGTGATGAGGCTTTTGTTATTTCTGTGGTCAAATTTGAGTAAAACAGATAATTTTCATACTACAAATTTAAAAAGCACATAATTTAGATTTTTATTTTTCACTTTCCTTACAAAATGCTTGTTGTGCTCACAAAGCTCTCTCTCATTATATGACATTTTAAGTTTTTGTAATGGTGGCTCAGTCTTTGTCTGTTAGGATCTGGATGCTGCTTTGAATGATTCATTTTGAGCAGCTATTTTGGGGGTACTCACATCATCTTGGATGCAGCTCCACATGAAATGGATGGGAAAATGGGAGTTGATATCCCTCCTCCACCTAGCAATTTAAATGAAAATCCATAACACTTGAGCAGGAGACTGTCATTGGGATCTATTTGGGAAGAACATGCTTTAAAAATACAGCAGGGAAAAAACAAGGCAGGATCCCAGGAATGAGGAATGGTGGGAAATGGAGGAAATCCTGTGGGCTGTATCCAAAGTCCCACTTGGCTTTAAGTCACAGATGTTTGCAGAGAAAATCAGCCAAACCAGCTCCAGTGAAATTAAAACTGCAGCAAGGCAGGGGAGAGTCTCTGCTTGTGTTCTCCCACACTGAGACAGAAGGATCTGCTCCCAAAAGGGATTTGGGATTGTTTGCCACTGTTGGGAAGGATGGAGGAGGAAGGGAGAAGACAGGTTTGTCATTAGAGCTCTAAAAGATAACCAGAGAGGTTCACTTTCCAAAGAGAGGAGTCAGATGTTTTATAAAGTGGGATTTTAAAAAAGAGATCAAACTTTTGCACCGAGTAGCAGTCGTGTCATTTTCATGGCAGTGGCTTCTGGCTTGAAGTTGCTGCCAGTCTGTTCAGTAGAGTGTGAAATTCAGTATTATGAGCAAATGAACTACTGTGACAGTATTTACATGAATATTTCTAAAGTGCAGAAACAAAATGCACTTTTGCTCATATACAATCAAAATGCAGTAGTGTATTGAAAAAGGTTTATTGCAGCTTTGAATGAGCAGTGAATTTAATGAAACTTTGTTACACTGGGCTTGGTTCCTTGTTGATTAATGAGAAATAATCCATATTTCTCAATGCAGGAAGAAATAATGTATAAAAATGCAATCTTAATAATATTTTTCATGAAAGCTGTGAATAATACAGTTTAAGGGTTTTGTTTCATCTCTGTGCAGTGTTTTTTGGTGGTTTTGTTTTCTTTTTTTTTTTAAATCAGCTGGAAGTGTTTTTTTTTCTTTGTTTATAGGCTGGAGCTGTAATTTAGCCCAGGCAAAAGTCCTGCAATGTTACACTTGCCCAGTTTGACCAGTCAGCGATGAATATTCACTTGTTTTGTGAGCAGATGGGATTCCAAGTCTGTGCAGAAATCCTGTCAGAAGTATTTCCTTTTGTACTTCTTATGTTCCGGTTCTTTTCACAGCTCTCCTTCCACTTGGGACATGTTTGGTGTGGGAAATCTGTGTTCTGACAAAATATTGAGAGGTGAACAAAGAGGGAGTGGAAGAGGTTTGTCTTCTCCGCACTGTGAGGATGCCTGACACGTTCTTGGTGTGCTCCTGTGCTCTGGGTGGGGATTTCTACCTGGACAAAAGGAAGTTTGAACTCCTCAGAATTTTGGTGGGCAGGGACTAAGGTTTGCTGTGTGGAAAGCAGGGACTGGTCATTGAGGAGCAGCTCTGTGCTCAGCTTTACCACCAAGAAATGAGTTATTCCTACCTAAGTCCTGCATTGCTGTAAAAGAAAGGTGTTATCCTAATAAAGCTTTAATAAAGCCAAGGAATTCTTGCCAGTAATTTTACAATGCCAGTCCCATGGAGCTCTAAGGCAATGCAATCCACAGTATTTATAGAAATTCATTAAATATCACACCTGTTAATTCCCCTTCAAATTGAGGACAGGGAACCAAAGCAACTCAGAATGAAGAAAAAACGTTTCTGCCGTGAGACAGATGATTCTTTCCATGTCTTGAGAACATTCCCTGGGATTATTCTGCTGATTTTCTACCTCTAATTGTTTGGTAAATGAACTTACAAGGTGGTGCTGTACATTAGACTGGAAATTGTTTGGTGCTGGAGTTGTCTGGTTGTGTGAATTTTGATAGACAAGACATTATTCACCATAATATCATTTGTATGTCTGGAGTAATTCTGCCATCCAGGATTTAACAGCTCCTTCTAATAGATCACTAAAATTTCATTTTTGTGATTTTTACCTTTTTCTAAAGTAGTCCTTTCACTCATATTCTGAAATAGAAGGAAATTTTCCTAGAAGCAACTCTTTATGAAACTCTCTTTGGGGAGAGCTCCTATTGCAAAATGTCCAATATCTTTACTGCAACTGATTTGAAAGTGCAAAAGGTCAAAAATGTCCTAATGTGGTTTGGCAATCCACCTGTCAGCACAGCACATTTCAGAAGGGCTCTTGGGGCTTTGTAGAAATTGCATTTTTCATTTTGATTTTAATTTTATACCTGGAAAGGATTAGGGGAAGGATTCAGCTGATGGCTGAGTGGTAAAACAGATAATATTTTTAGAATGGAAGATGCATATTGGAAAAGATTTGGACTCAGAGGGATGTGGTATGAGGAAATATTTATAAACTTTAATTCTGAGTATTAGTGAGTGATGTAATTAGTAATTAGTAATTAGTGAGTGATGTAGGAAAAACATTTTTAGTGAATTTTTTCTATCTACAATGCCAGATCCCCATGTTTATTTTCTCCTGGTTAGTGTAATATTATTCCTGACCTTGTTCCCTACTGAAGAGATATCTCACAGCAGAGTATCATCCAACCCAAAGTATCATTTCCTAGAGAGCAATATTGAGTCATTGATTTAGTTACTCACTCTGCCTTTCCATCACCCATCATTTTGCCAGAGCTGCTCCCTGGTGATGGTGACCTTGCAAGATGACAGATTAATTTCAGTGTCTGGGAATTTGTGCAGGCTGCTCTTTTACAATATGTGTATACAAAATACAATATTCTTTAATTCATTAAAGCAGTTTAACTTTGTCCAACCCAAACTCAAACACAGAAGAAGCTTTAAAAACTCATCCTTTTTTTTTTTCTGCTCTCTGCTGTTAAATCCCTCCTGTCAGCTGAAAATCCTTTGCCTCCAATCTGTTCAGTGGCACAATGAAGCAGCATTCACAGAATTCTTATAGTGCCTGGATGCAAGATCCACACAAAACGTGTCACAAATCTCACAGTGAATGAGTCTGTGGGGTCCAAATGTCAAATTGTTGGTGTCACCTGTCAGGAGGAGCTGCCCAGAGCAAAGAGCCTCATTTCAGGGCAGTGGGACTGGGCTCTCCAGGTACCTCTGGGACAGCTACTTCTATCTTGCTCTCTATATATTACTATATTCTAAAACCTTAAACTCTAAGTTTTCCATCCTGTGACATTACACACTTCTAATCAACTCCACACCCACAATCCCAGTGCTATCATTCCATTTTGGAAGCTTCTCCATGGCCTCAGGTCAATGCAGTGCTCTCTTGGGGGTCAGAGTCTGTCAGCACAGAAGGTCTGAAATTCTCAGCATCCAGAACTCCAACAAGTACCTTCAGTGGCTGCTCTTAGAAAAGCAGCCACAGCACCTTCAGTCCTCCTGGCTGCTCCCCAAAATCTCCGTGACAGCTTAACTGCTTTGATTTTCATCAAAATGGCTTCTGGGAAACTGCTTCCCTGTCACTGATTAATGTGGCCATTTTAAAATGGGATTTTTAGAATGGAATTTAGGGAAATTTGTAAATATTTTCACAGCCCTGATGAAAACCACTCTGGAGTTTGCAGCCAACCTGTTTTTATTTGGGTTTGTTTGTTTTTAACTGATCCATATGGTTGTTATAAATACATGGTCCACAAGATGCTGAGAAGAACATATTAATAACTGGGAGCACATGAAAGATTAACTTTGCAGTTTTGACTGTGTCCATGCATATTCTATTTGCTATTGTGGGAAATATTAGTGAAAAGCTGTGAGAAGTAACTGCAAAAAGAAGCTGTAACTTCTGAGGGATGCAGAGAATTATCTTTTTGTGCACACTGTGGAGTTTCCTGGGCAGAAGGGATTTAGGTTTGATTTTGCACAGAGAATATGCACCCTACATAGAGATGTTCTCCACTGGGACACTTCAGTTGAGTTTAGCAGCTTGAAATCAGAGACACTTTGTGATCAGTGAGGAATCATCATCTCTGGCACAATTACCTTCTTGTGCAAGGGGATTATTGACCTTTGTGAGGTTTGGTGGGGTTGGGACATGTGGTTGTTGCAGGACAGCTTCAGCTGGTGGAAAATTGGGGTTTGGCCCTTTTGGTTTCACCTCCATGGGCCCAGCCCTGCCCTGCTCTGGCTCCTGCACTCACCTTGGAGCTGATCCAAGTCCTGCTGAAGCTTCAAGGAGCCCATACTGGGAACAGCCTGTCCAATGCCTAAAGCTCTGGAGTTGAAGGAAAAGCACCTAGAGAAGAGTTTCATTCTTTAAAAACTAGGATGGAGCTGATTCTGTTAAAACTCCTCAGTGTAGCAGCTGTGCTCCATCCTTCCCAGGCACAGCAGACATTCCATAAGATCACAGGTAATTTTAGCATTGGGATTAATACCCAATGAATGTTCTGTGGTTAATGCACTTTCAGCTACATTTGCACTAAAAGGAAAAGCTTTAGCTCTTCATAATTTATTTCATTCTGTTTTAATTTTTTTAAAGAGGAGTCATTGCAGAAAGCAAAATCAAAACTTGTGTCTTTGTGAACTTAAATTTGCATTTGAGCTGTTGCAACTGTTGACTTCCAGTTGGGATTTTCTTATTCCTGGAGCTGATGGAATACCAGCACACTTTGCTTGGGCAGTGACAATGGCCCAATGGAGTAGTAGTTGAAATTAAGACCCATGAAGGAATATTTGTTGACAAAAGCAGAAAAATGATCCCGTTCCCTTCTCCTTGAGCATCACTTTCCTGCAGTTAACCCTGCAGAGAGCTAGTTTGGGAAGGAAAAAAAAAGCAGAAACAGAGCAAAAGCTGAGCTTCAGGAAGACAGAAATGAAATTTATGTAAACCCAGCTCTGTGAAATGAATGTCTCTGAGGTGAAAACAATCTCCAGTGGTCCCACACAGAGAGCAGGAAGAGGCTGCTCTGAGGAGGAGGAGGAGGATGTGCCACAGCTCCTGGATCTGCTTGGGTGTGCTCCATTCTGCCTCCAAGAGATGCTTACCTTCCAAACTGAAATGTTGCATGGTTTGCATTGTCAAAGAGTGTTGAAAAGAATCTGGAGAATCTGTATCCAAGCAGAAAGACTAAATGAAACAAAAATTCACAGTTGTTCTATCGTGGGATTGTTCTTGGATGGGGGAGCAGCGTGGGTCTCACAGAGACATTAATTTGGATCATGAGGTTTATTTATCACCTCTGAGTGAGAAATCTGTGTGGTCAGAGACTCCAGAGAAGGAGCAAACTCTCAGCTCCATAGGGCAGAGTTGTGCAGAGGTTAACTTTGTGAATCTGGCCGGGGCTCATCTAATGTGATAATTACCTGCGGCACCTTTGTGTCTGGGCCTAATTCATCTCGCAAAGATAAAGTAATAATTTGCCACTCAACCTCATTCTCCATGTTCCAAATAACACAGTTGTACAATAAAGACTTAGATGTTGGGGGTAGGGAATGGAGGCCAGTGTCTGGGACAAAAGCAGTATTTGGACAGGAAAATATGCAGGAGTAGGTGGAAATTTTGCCTCAAAACAAGTCTTGCATGGGGATTTTTAGTGGTGAACTGAGATTTGCTGTGGCGAGACGTGTCCCATTCTCCAGCAAACATTTGTGGATTTCCAAAGAGGCCATGGTTCAGGCAGTATCTCCGTGCCTTTGGTGGCATTTTATGGTAGGCTCTGTAAAGTTACATGCGTCTGGTTAATTTTTAGTTTTGTACTGTGGCTCAGACACACTTTGTGCAAATATGCTTTGATAGAGGCTAATATCCCCAAACTCCAACCTGAGGCAGTCTTTAGTGTATTTGAAATAGGAGTGGCACAGGTTAGTCCAGATAAAGAGGGGAATATTTAAGAATTCCCGAGGTGAAGGAGTCTGTAATTGCTACCTGGCACCTGAAGAGGAGATCTAAGTGTAGTCGATAGCTGTGTTGATGATTTCTCCATTAACTCCTGTGTGTGTGAGTTCTGTTTACAGCTGAATAATTGTTTATATGTAAATAAAGCTATTGCATCTTTCTTTCCCTCTATAAGGACAGTTGTAGCTTAATTACGTCTGAGAGAGATGTGTGGGGAGCTGGGGAATGTTCATCTTGTGATTCATTTTAAATTTGTTTCCTATTTATTTGCTACTTGCTACACTTAGTTGAGTTTTTTTGTGTTTGTGGTGTTTTTTTAATTTTATTTTTATTTTTTGGTTTTTTTTTCTTTCTGCATGGAAAAATGTGCATTCTTTCCTTCTGGTTTTAATCTGATAGGTGATATTTTCATTCTTTCTGGATAATTAATGAAGGTGAACTGTAGCTTCTTTTCCAGGCACCCGAGAGGGCTGAGATACCACTGTCACTTGTTGTTGTGTATGTTTGAACAACTGTAGAATCACTTTAGAGTTAATCGTATAGGGCTTTTTTTACGGTGTGAGAGAAGAGAAATCATGAATTAATCTCTTCAGCGGACCTTGGCTCCTCTCACAGCAAAGTTTCCCTCCTGTAAATGCTCGGTATTATGTCAGCTCCCTAGAAGTGCTCATTATCACCTACACACTGGGTGTCAAGTGCTGCTTTCTAAAGAGATTAGTACCTTTTCCTCCTCCTCGTCCTCCTCCTCCTCCCTCACGCTTGCTCAGCTAAGGAGAAGAAAATCCAAATTACAGCAGCCATCCAGGATGGGAGCTGGAAAATAATGCCCTGATTTGGTTGCTGCTTCAAGGAGAGAAATGAGATACAGGATGTGATTCCTCCTCAGCAGCGCCTTTGTGCTGACCTAATTTCACCTGACGTCAGGAGCTCTGGCACCATCGGGATGAGCTTTGGGTAGGGCAGAGCTTTGGGTAGGGCAGAGCTTTGGGTAGAGCTGAGCTTTGGGTAGGGCAGAGCTTTGGGTAGAGCTGAGATTTGGGTAGGGCCGAGCTTTGGGT
>VXBC01007670.1:298353-312235 GCA_013399945.1 Ploceus nigricollis
GGGTAGGGCAGAGCTTTGGGTAGGGCAGAGCTTTGGGTAGGGCAGAGCTGTGGGTAGGGCAGAGCTGTGGGTAGGGCTTAGCTTTGGGTAGGGCTCAGCAGAGAGGGGCTTAGAGGCTTCCAAACCCTCTCTGCATGCCCGGGGTGCTTCGTTAGGGAAGCAGGGGCTGTAAGCGAGGGAGGCAAGAAAAGCCAGGTATTTTCTCCCTCTGGGATAGGAAAGGGAAACAAAACTGCAAGGACAGTAACAATAAATCAAACCCTAATCAAAGGGGATCTTGAGCCACTAGCAATTTTTTTTTNCAGCAGAGAGGGGCTTAGAGGCTTCCAAACCCTCTCTGCATGCCCGGGGTGCTTCGTTAGGGAAGCAGGGGCTGTAAGCAAGGCAGGCAAGAAAAGCCAGGTATTTTCTCCCTCTGGGATAGGAAAGGGAAACAAAACTGCAAGGACAGTAACAATAAATCAAACCCTAATCAAAGGGGATCTTGAGCCACTAGCAATTTTTTTTTTTCTCTTTTTCTTTGTGGCTTCTGTAATACACTCACACCTGTGAGAAGGTTTGGCTAACTGGGCCCTTCCCAGTTTTTTGCCAGCCACCTCTCTCTAAGAGCAGGAATTTGGTGTACTTTACCAGACAGGACTGACAAAACCAGACAAGTGCAGATTAAGCAGGAGGGAAAAAAAATGGAGGAAAAATTCCATTTTCTTATTCCACTGTTGATATTCCCTTGGACACTACCTGTGCATGCAGTGAGGATACCCAGAATGAGAAAGGAAATGGGAAAAAGTGAATAAAAACATTCCAAGCAAAACACACCTGTAAGCAGTAATGCCTACTTTTGTAGAACAGGAAGAATAGCAGTGTTCTTTGATTTCAACTCTGTTTACAGAGGTGAAAGAGAGACAATAGAATGAGCTTTTGGGAAATAGGACATGCTGCCACATTGGGAAAGTGCAGGGAGCAGGAGGAGGAGCATTTTCTTTCCCATCTCTTATTTTTTTAAAATTTCCAGCCATGCTAGCTAAGCACTCAGCCTGGATCTTCCTGCTGGAGTCTGCACTGACATAGTTCTGAAAGCTTTTATGTTGTCTCTGCTTCCTGTTTAGAATCACAGGATCATTAAGGTTGGAAAAGACCTCCAAGATCACGGAGTCCAAATGTTGAACACCACCTTGTCAGCCAGACCATGGCTCTGAGTACCACGTCCAGCTGTTTCTTGAACACCTTAGCATTCCTTTGAAGCAAATGACTGGGATTAAGATTCTCTGCTTCTGTCTATTTCTGCTTTAAGCAGGCTCCTGCAGCCAGGATTGTGAGGGTTGTTTGGATAATTCATCCTAATAGCTAAAAGGCTGTGTTCCTTAGGCTGCAAATTCAGTTTCTGTGGAGAAATACAGTGACACCAGCAGTCTGGGCAATGGCATTTCAGTCTTTTCCATGGAGTTTCCATGTCAGAATGTTTAATAGATTTGTCCCACTCACTTTTTCTGGAGGATTTCATGTTTTTGGAGCAGAGGTTTTCTGGCTGTAGCACTGCTGATGGGAGTTGGTGCCTGTGTGCAGGCTGTGCCTCTGCCTGGTGGCTCCACCTGCTTTGGTGCTGTCCCTGCAGCAGGATCTCTGTTTTCCCCCTTTATCCTGCTGGACCTTGCTGCTAGGGAGGCCACCAGTTCTTGGTTGTGGGCAGCTCCTCCAGACAGGCCAGCGAGCCCCTGGGCAGAGATGCAGGCATTGCTCTGGGATTTGGGGTTTGTGGAGCAAACGGGGAACGGTTCTGGAGGTGCAGAGGGAGAGGTCCCTGTTCATGGATAAGTTAAGGAAGTTTGGAAGTTCTTCCCTGCAGAAAGCAGGGCTGGCAGCATTGCTGCTGTTTTTTAGATTTCAAACAGATTTCAAACCTATTTCAAACAGATTTCAAACCTTTCAACATGGATAAAACAAACTCTTCAGAGAGCACTCGTTACTAGGAGCTCAGAGAAGACAAAAAGAGGCACTATTAGCAAAAACCCCCTAATACTGGAGGGGTTTATGGCATTCAGGAATAAATGAATGAATAAATGAATGCTCCTAAAGTCTGCTCCTAAAGGTTTTTCCAGCCTAAATCATTCTGTATGTGGGGCTTTGAGGAGCTTCTCCAGATGTGCCTACAGAAGCTTTATATCCACGTCACACAAAAATGATTTGTGTGCTCTGAAGACTGTTGGGTTTTTGTTGTTTGGTTTGGGTTTTTTATAAGGTATCCCAGTTGAAAGCTGAGGAAGCAGGAATTCAGTCTTATAGCTGAAGAGATCTGGAAGCACAATTAAATTAACAGGTGTAATTTTAATGCAAGGAAGAAAGAATATGGGGTGTGGAAGATAAAAAGAAGAAAAAGAGGAGCTGGTTCCTGAGATCAGCCAGAAGAGCTGGGACTGGGATTCCTTCAGAACTCAGTCTTGTGTTGACTTGTATGCTTGATAAATCAATGTTCTGAGATTTGACTAGAATGTATGTAGGTTAAAAACTGGGAGAAAGGTCCCCTGAACAGTTTTGAGGATGTTCTAACCATGAAAATGAGAGAAAGTATTCAATATTTTTAAGAACTCAGAGGAAGAAGTCTGTAGTCCTTCTCAGCTCTGTGTTATGTTCAGTAAAACATGGAATGTTGAATTTACCCCTCTGAATTTCTGCTGCAATGTAACCGAGTGCAATAAATTTCCCAGCGATTTGGCTACTTAGTATTTATTTTGTATTTACCCAGCAGATTTTATCTGCCTATGGAAGGCCCTCAGTACTGAGAGTTTATCAGAGTATTTAGCAATCGTCTGTTTGTCCTCACTGCACATTTGGGAGATGATCTATCGTGGATATATTTAGGAAGCAGACACGGTGAAATTAAATCACTTGGTCAAGGTTACGGGGAGAATTTGAGATGGATGTTGAAATTAAGCCTGGATCTTCCTAGCCCTGAGCTAATCCTGTTGCAGCATGGTCACCCTCTATTTGAAATCTCTTCTGTCATCATGGGCTTGTTTGTGGTTTTGGCTGAGTTCGCTGCAGCCACAAAGTGTCTGTGGTACCCAGGTGGGGACACTGCAGAACAAGCAGCCCCTGTCCCCCTCCCCAGGTGCTGGGCAGAGGGAACCCCTCCTCCTGGAGGAATTCCCAGTTGTTCTGCAAGGTGAGAGCTCAGAAGAGGCTCAGTTAATGGCTCAGTTGGATGGGAGGATGCACTATATCCCAGGTGGCATTCCCAGAAAGTATCTTGGAGCAGGAGGAGTGGAGCTGGGCTGGGAACTGAAGGTGCTGGCCCAGACCTCTGTGCCAGGCAGTGCCACCAGAGGGGTCAGTGCAGAGGGGAGGAGAAACCTGCAGAAGTCTCAAATTTGGTTTTTGAGTGTCTGCCTTGAGAACTGCTCACAGAACTGGGGCAGTGTGGAGCTCAGCACAGACAAATTGCTCAGCTCTTCACTCCAGGGTTTTCCAGGATGATATAACTGAGCATAAGCTGTGCTAACTCTCATTCTTTCCCAGCTAAATATACATCTCTAGAGCCTTGTGGAGCTTGAGCTGATTGTGTGGTGATGGAGAGGCAACGTTTTATGTAAGGCATGTGTAGGAGATCTGAGAGAGATCTCCACAAGGATCATATTAGAGTCTGTAAATGTGGGATCCGTTATTTACAGCTGAAGTTTGAGGTTAGAGAGGAAGGGATAAAGGATCTAGATCTCACTGTTAAATTAACTCCAGAGAAGTGCTCACTATTTGCTCAGTATAAACTAAAATTGATGCCTGATTTCTTTTGGTGCCATATTTATAAAAGATAGGATATTGGTTGGAAAATTAAATTTCTAGCTTCACTTTCAATCTTGAGGTTTCAAGCTCTTAAAGAAAAATCCAGAGCTCTTTAAGGTTATCACTAAATCTTTGGAAAACTG
The DNA here is from genome assembly GCA_013399945.1 of Ploceus nigricollis. Lineage (NCBI taxonomy): Eukaryota > Metazoa > Chordata > Aves > Passeriformes > Ploceidae > Ploceus > Ploceus nigricollis. The sequence goes on from VXBC01007670.1 coordinate 302,271, forward strand.
TATTACTTTAACTTAACTGGATGCTGGTTTTGCTGTCCAACAGCAAATTTTTAGTTCCTCTTGCTGGATGCACAAGTCAGAAATTGTGTTTTAAAAATAATTACTTGGATTGGTTCTGTGAGGGATAGAAAAATGTGCCAGAATAATGTTTATTGCCTTGTACTGGTTAAACATTCCCTTCCTAGAGACTGAAATCCCTGCCTTGCTGCTCTCGTGCTGATTCTGCAAACACACCCAGAGTCTTTCACTGCTGGAACACCAGTGCAATCACTTTCCCTATTCATGGTGCCCAAATAAACCATGTGTTTAGGTTTTCTCATAAACCAGGAGAAAAGAAGTCAGATTTTCTTACAAGTGAGGTAATCTTGCTCTTTGCAGACAGTGATTTCAGCATTTATTATTATTTTTGCCTTCCAGGAAATACAGGATCCAAAACTTGTATAAATTAAATATCCTGGTGTAGACTCTTGAATGCTGTCATGCTTGATTTGTATAGTTCATGCTTTTCCAGTGGGTTCCTTAAATACCATATTGAAGGATTTTAGGTGGTCCTTCATAAAACCTGGCCATCCTTCCTTCCAGGGCATTCACTGAGTTTCTTTCCTCAGCTGGTTTAGAAGTACCTCCTTTTACACCCATCAAAATTATATCCCCTAAGAGAAATTAACTTCTTCTTTTCTTAATAATGTGATTTACTTAATTTCTGCATAATGATATTTAACTTAGTTTAGACTGAGAGGAAGCAAATGATATAAAATAAAGTTCTGTTTAGTCAGATTTTTTTTGCAATCCTGCAGGGAGGAAGAAGAGGCATCCCAAAGATGCTTCCCCAACCATTTTAGAGGATAGACGAAGGAAATGGTTCTTTTTAATTCTCCTGCTAACGAATGATCCTTTTTTTTGTTGGAATGAAACTCTCCTGGGCTCTGGGGAGGGCTCTGCTGGTGTCAGTGGCACGCTTCAGGTGACATCAATGAGGGGTTGGCTACACATGTGCTGTGGGATTGCTGTTTGGGGGTTTTGTGTATGAGCAGGACACTTGCTTGGCTATAAAAGGGTCTTTGTGACAACCAAAGGATACCTTCTTCTCTTGGGACCAATTTCTTTGGACACCTGGAGGGCTCTGTACCTTTGTTAATGAACTATTAATTAACAGTTGAGCTGTGGCCGTGGCCAGTGCCTGTGAATCCTTTCCCAGCCAGGCCAGGGGCTGCACACTCAGTTTCCTTCCCAGGGAGTGAAGTTGCCTCTGGGAGCTGAGGGTGCTGTCCCTGGCCCTGCTGAGAGCCCTGAGTGGGCTCAGGTGCCTGGGGAGGAGCAGCTCCGCGAGGTCCCCAAGGCAGCACCAGCAGGGGACACTTCAGGTGGCACCTGGGCTGTGCCACTGCTGGGGGCACCAGGGGGATCATTTCTTCAGGGGGACCACAGGATTTCTGTAAAACAGGGAATCCAAGGCTGACAGCTTCTCTGAAATGTTTCCTTGAGAAACCATGGCCTTTTTGAAGCATAGTTGAGCTTGGATGTTTCTTTAGAGAATTAATTACTTGAAGATCAGTGCTAGCACACATCATCTCAGCAGCTTCAGTAAGCTTCTCTGTGAGCCTTCTTTCCCAGTCACAGAAATTAGCAAAAATTCCATTATTTTAAAAGTAGGAAACATAGAATTCCGAATGGTATTTCATTATATATTTTATTATTTGATCTCTTACACATATTATGATCTTCCATTGTTGCTTCTGAGCTGGAATTAATGAAATGGCAAGAGGGAAAAAACCTCAGTGGGATTTAATTTTGCGAATAATGTGCTGAGGGTTCTCATCACTACTTTATCTAAATATAACAGTGTGAGCATCTCTGGTGCTGGTGAATTAGAGGATGTTTGGAAGCTGCAGCAGCTCCCGGGAAACCCAATTTTCCTCTCCACAAATCGAAGTTAGGAGTATTAAATATAATTAATATGGAATATCTGTGTTTAACTGTTTTATGGTATGTAAGCACAGAACATTTAGATGCCTTTAGTGAACTAAGCCGAGGACACGATGCAGGACTGCACAATTTATTTTTATCCTCAAGGTCAAGTAACATCTTTGAGCACTGACATCAGTGTTCAAGAAATATGGTTCCCTTCAAGGTTAGGAATTTCCCTGTGTATATTACATATGTACACAAGTATATGCATTACTGATTATCTTTTTCCTTGGGCTTTTGAAAATAAAAGCTCTATATTTTTAGAGGCTGGAATGTCTGACTTAGAGAGCAAAACTCCAAGATATGTAACAGAGGTATGAAGTTGATCTTTGTAGGACAGTGCTGTGTTAAAGAAAAAAAGACTATTTGTATAAAGAAATTAAGGAATCCTTCTAAATATGGGAATTCCGAGAAGAAATGTGGATTAAAGTAGAATTTGTGCTTATCTGATGGTGCTGGACACTTTCAAAATTGCTGAGCTGAAATGGCAGATGAATTCTTAATGGTATTAAATTATCAGCCCATGCATAAACCACCTTGTAACACTTTAAAGAGGAGAAGAAAAAAAGATGCTCTCCTGGCTTTTACTGGTTTACAAGTACTTCAAACTCTCCCTCTTATCTTCCCTTTTTTGGAGGGATTTAAGCAGGCTTCGCAGATTTATTTTCTCAACCTCCCAGTGAGGCTTTTGTATTTATTCACTAGTAAATTACCTTTTTTTTTTTTCCCTTTTAATTATTTTCACTCATTATTTCTGTTTATGGAGATCAGGATGTGTGTGGTTGATCAGGTGAGGGCGAGGAAGAGGGGTGGTTTCTGCCAGCCTCCAACAGGAGGAGGCTGCTGGGATTTTATCACTGTAATCTGCTGGTTTATTACTGGACATTAAGGCATCTAAAAGATTTATTTGGAGCAAAAACCTTGCTAAGAGATCATGTCTGTGAGTTAGCCCTGGAAAAGGGGGATGGTGATGCTGGTAATCCAGATGGAGAAGTTCTGGATGAGGCCTTGAGTTCTGGGCTCTGGAATTTGCCTGCTGCTCCTGGAGAACTTCCTGGTGGTCCCTGTAGCCCTGTGGAGGGGAATTTGGCTGGGTTTGGGATGGGAGCTGACAAATGACCCCCAGTGAAATAAATAACCAGACTTTTATTTCCTCTGCACAATGCTGCATCCTGTTCTCAGTGCCTAAAACAAATTGTTGCCGGTGCAGAAAAGAACAATTCTGGCTCCGAAGAAAGGGAGGTAAAAATGCAGTCAATAAATCTCTCAGGATGTAATTAGGATATCATTCAAACCTCCCAGGCTGTGCTCTCTGGTAGGTTAAACCTGGCTGTGACCCAACCACAGCCAGGAGTTGGGTTTAGTGCTCCTTGAGGGTCCCTCCAGGACATTCTGGGATTCTACAAAGTAATGCCTGGTTCTGGTTCCTTCTGCTTGGTCTTCTGGCTCTTGTATTTCCTGTCTCCTTTATGGGGGATAGGAGAGGTATTCCTGTGCATTGTCTGCCCCTAAATCCTTTCTTGGCACATTTCTGACCAAACTAAATGAGTTTTGTGGGGTTTTTTGTTTTGGTTTTTTTGTTTGTTTGTTTTCTTTCTTTTTTTTTTTAAATCTTCCTGAAGGAATGGAACCTTTCCTCTTAGTGGGGAATCTGCAGCACATCAGTGTTGTTGGAGAAGGACAATTTTAAAAGAATGGACAGTTTGAAGGGTTATTTAGCTAAGGGAAATACTATAAAACGTGTCAATTTTGTTTGGATGTTTGATTATTCTAGGCTAGGTATTGGTGGGGGTTTTTCCTCCAATAACATTTTTGTTCATATGTTCACTATTCTGTGCTGGACAGACTCTTTTACTCTACAATAACGTTTTGGCAAGCCCTAAGCTCAGTTGCTTTAAAAAGTTCTGATATTTTGGCAAAATTTTCATAACTATTGCTTCATAGTGTTGCATCTGGGGTTAAGGAACAGCTCATGGATCTTCAGGACATGGCTCAGTCTGGAAGCCAAACCTTACACCCACCTAATTTTCATTTAGAGTGTATTTTTATTTCCTATACCGACTATATTTATTACAATAACATTTGGGTCTTGTATTTAGTTTAATATTTAATAATGTGAATAAGTATTTTTGTGCAAATTATATGTTACACCTCTGAGTAAATTTTCTATAGCAATAATTCTTGAAGCTTTCTTATTGTAAAGCTCATTCTTTGCTGAAGAATTTGAACATTTATTTCAAATCTAGATATAATTGTGAATACAAATTCTGAGTTCTTATAGGAGAATATTTATATCTAAAAGCTACAAACAGCCATTGTGACAATTTCAGATCAGGTTTGACTATAGTTGCTTGAACCCTTGCATTGGCTTTTGTGAGAGTTTTTCCCAGATGTTCCAGTGGGGTTGAAAGGGTTGATTTACTGAAGTTCACACAGTTTTGTTTGTTTTGGCTGAAGTGGAGCCATTCTGTCAAGTGCTGCCATGCAGGGAAGGACAGGACTGCTGTGAAACATTTTGGGCTGTACCGGTCCACTCCAGCCCACACCAGTGAACCCTTCCAAGGCCCTGGGACCAGTCTGAGTTCCCACAGCGAGTGGGGTGGCACTGCCAGCCCTGGTGACATCAGCAGCACAAAGTGCAAACAAAGGTTTTGCTAAGCTGGAGGTTGTGGCACAGGGAAGAACATCTGAGGTGCTCAGTGATTTGTGTGATGGGTGAGCTCCAGCTCCTCCTTCACCCAGAGGAGCACCAAGATCTGCGTGGCTCTGTGGCTCTGAGCTCTCCTCTGCAGTGAGGCTGTTTTTTTGTGCTGGGCTGTGGGGACACCCTCTGGAGGAGGTGGCTCTGGGGTGGCCCTGACATTCCTTGTTTGGGGCTCCAGGCCCCCTGGGGCTGCCTGTGTGTGCAGGTTCCTCAGGCAGGATGATCAGTAGGGCGCAGACACCCACAGCTCAGCAAAGCTTAACGGGTCAGACTGCTTTGCCCACGAAGCTAAACATAGCCTTTTATCTCATTATATTGGGAAAACCCTCTCCTCAACAGCAGGCAGTCGCTGCAGGTGATTAATTACTGGGAAATGTGTATGGGAGTTGGATTGTTTGCTGAGATATCAAAAGTTCTTTTTTCATAGTTTGTTAAAATTCTGTTCTACCGTTCGAATTGTTGAGAGTGATTGAACCCTGTCCCACCGTTGTTTCCCTTTATGTTAATAATTTGCTTTTATTAGAGTAATAAATAAGGCTGAGCCAGGCTTCCATTTGGAGCCATTTGACCAAAATGCTACAATGGGAGCTACTGTGTCAGTTAATGAGATTTACAGTCAGGAGATCCAGGTATGTTGGAAAAGTCCATATATTGAAGGATGAAAGCTTTAAATTCTCAAAGGAGCATGCATTTCCTTAATAATTTTAATAACAGTCCATATTTGTAGTGTAATTCTCTGCAATTATTTCTTACTGTCTAATCTGCACTGTGACTGGAAGGGTTGAGCAGTTTCAGTAGAACAATGGTGGGTTTCTTCTTTAAGTGCACTCCAAGGTCATGGTGTGACCTGGTGTGTGAAGGGGGTACTTGAGGTTCACATCTACACCAGTCATACACAATTTCATGGCAAAGGGTGCTCCTTCAAACACATCCTGCTGGGGATATTCTTCCCAAATGGAAGATAAGTGGTTTCCTGTACAGAAGTTTAGCAAATAAGAAGGAAAAACAACTTTTAGAATGTGGTGGTAGTATTTGGCATCAGAAGAAGGTACTGAACAAAAATTCTGATTCCAAACTCTGTTTTTTTCTGGGAGAATGGTTTTGGTGCAATAGGAGGATGAGTCCATGTAACCCATCTACTTGTGCAAAGTTTCACCCCTATTTCCAAACATCCTTCAAAGTCAGGTTGTCTGAAATCTGCAGTTTGATATGAGCTGATGTGACCCCTATAAATTATACAATCCTATAATTTGAGTTTAATTGACTTTGGATTACATTTCTAATCTCCATCAGGACCAGTGATATGTGACTGCAGGGGGAGAGTAACATTCCCTTCCAGAACACAGGGAAGGGAATTCCTGTGGTGAAAACACAAAGGACTGGAATCTCCCTCCCAGTATCACTGTATTACGTTAAGTAAACAGATTAATGCTGGAAGGCAGTTGGCAGAAATTCTGTTTTGAGAACTGGCAGTTTATGGGGTTTAAATGCCCACAGAATGAAGGGGGGGATTCCTTTGCTGCCTATCCACAGTTCCCAGAAGTTGTGGCATCCTCACAAGGTTGCTCTTCAAAGCTCTTGTCAGGCCACTCTATTGGTTGGTCTAAGATTTGTTCTGAGTGTTGACAAATATTTCCTCTCATCTGCATGTGAGATGGCAGATTCTGTCTGTAAGCCAAGTGGGTTGAATGCTGGTATAAGACAGGTTTTGTATTCTTAGGCCCATCTTAGGCTGTTGAGAAGCTGATTTCAGCAGTGGACTCAGGTTTAGCTGTGTCAGATATTGCAGGTCCTCCCTCTGGCCAGGGCAGATCCCTTTGGAGGAGGCTGCTAAGATGCTTCTCTGTCTTTGCTGTGCTTTGGCTGTGGCAGTGAGCCGGGTTTACTTAAGCTGTACTGGGAAGCCCAGGATAATTAATGCTTCTTCCTCAGGTTTTTGGGTTTTTTTGTTGTTGTTGCAAGAACCTAAAGAGTTCTCTTCCCGCTTGGGTGATCCTGGGAGCCTGGTGTTGTTTTCTGAGCTTTAAACCTGTGGCAAGGACAGGACAGCAATGGCAGCCCAGCCTTGCAGGCACCTGCACTTTGTGGGCATGGCTTTTATGCTGTGCTGAATTTCTTTAAGCTAGTCCTCTCTTCCTTCAGGAAAGACAGAGTAATAAAAAAGTCTTCTTTAATATATTTTGGTGAAAGAAGAAAAATTGGAATATTTGTAGATATCAGATGGTGGAGATTGAAGGAGAAGGGATTGAAGGGAACTGAAGTTCTGGCTGGCTGGTAGTTTTCCTTGCAGATATTGAGAAACTTGGGATGCTGGTCAAGGAAGGGAGCTGATTGGAGCTGCAATAATTTATCAGTCAGAGCAAGTGGCAATCTGTACAGGAAAATAAATGTGGCAGATAAAATAGAGTTCAAGGCAACCGCGAGCTTCCGAGGTTTAAATCATGCAGCGAATGGCTGGGCTTGGACGGGAGCTCTGGGGCTCTCCTAGCCCAAGCCCTGTGCCTGGATTAGCTCCAGAACTTCCCCCAGCACAGCCAGGTGTGCCCAACACCTTCCCCCAAGGGCAGGGAAGGGTTAACCAAGCAACCAGCTCCGAAGGGCTGTAATTTAAACTCGGGAATACACTGACTTTATAGTTAGGGAAATTGAAGCACAGTGGGATCAAGTGACCTACTAACATCTCCCAGTCAGGAAACAGCAGGGCGAGTCCTTGAATGTGACTGTTCTGAGGTCCCTCTCCTCCACTCCTTTTATTAGGTCGTGTTGCTTCCCAGGATAACAACATGTTTGCACAGTTTGGGAGCACAAGCTGTTTCCTTGCAGAAATATTACTGCTCTGTGTTCCCAAACTGGAGAGACACCGAATCTGAAAACAGATTTAATTCTTGTTTTGAAAAACGTAGCAAATGAGGTTTAAAAATATGAGAGGCTGCCAGTCTGCTGTTCTAGTTTAAGTATCTGGGTTGTGATTAGGAAAATATTAGAAATCTGCTGCTGCTTTCCAGTGCCATTCCTCTGATTGGACAACCTCACTGGAAAGGAGGTCTTGGTCCCCAGGATCCTGAAAGAGGAATTAAAATTATGTTCCTGTGTTTCCTGTCATTAATTATCTCATAAAGACCTTGAAATGTGCTTGTGATGTCTACCACCAGCACATATAGAATTAAAATTTTCTCCAAAGAGATTAGGTAGGCTCCTTTGCCTCCGAATATAAATTGTCAGTTGAAGTTTTACTGGGGAAACAATCTTTTCAAGTTGCAGTTCAAGCTCAACAGCTAAAGTCTCATTCCTTCTATATCCCGCAAGCGTTGTCGTGTTTTTTAAACTTACTCCCAAAGAGCATCTTTCTATTTTCCATTCCATTTTTCTGCTCCATTTCCGCTCCTTGCCCCCAAGTTAAGGTGTTAAATTGTTTTTCTGTCAGAGCTAAATAACATGCTGCTGGATGCTTTAATAGGCATGAAGATGTGCTGACAAACCCTCATTTCAGATGGTGTCTTGCTTTGCAGGGCTTTGCTATTAAATTTGATGATGAAATATCTCAAAAAAACACCAGCCAACGTTGCAGCCATTTTGAGCTGCACGTGCTGGAAGCCAGGTTGGAAAATGTTAATATTGTCACAGTTGTGTCCAAAAAGTAATAATATAAACCCCCCAACCCTTTAAATTCTGAGCTCAGAGTGTTCCTAGAGGTGCTGTTTACTGGCTGGCCCATTTCTGAGGGTGGAATTGCTGTTTTTAGCTCTGGTAGGAGGGTTCCTGCTGTGGGTAGCAGGTATTCCCTGGGATTGTGGTCTTGTAACTTTGAGGGTGGTGAGCAGAGGTCAGCCTGGAACCAGAGAACCCTGGCCCTGTCTCGGCAGTGCTGGGGCTCAGGTTTGGGCCATTTCTGAAGAGTTTTCACTTGGGAGCTTTAAATGAGGGCAAACATGAGGCTGCCTCTTTATTCCGAGCTCCTTGATGCACATCCAGGGCAGGCTCCAGTGTGTGCACAAATCCAAGGCTTGGGAGCTCAGCTCCCACTCCAGGATTTGCATCCTCTGGGATGGAGATCAGCATTAATGCTTGGCCTTGGCTGCAGGATGGCAGCGTTGTGGTGGAGGTAGAACCAACACAAGCCTGTGAGCAGGCTCCAAACAAACCTCCCAAAATCTTCCTGGCTTGTCCATCTGCCCACGTGCTCTGGGGCTTTGGAGAGCACTGGGAACATCCATGTGCAAAGTTGGTTGGATTTGGTATATAATGAAATGTTCAAACTAAGGTTTTCTTTCCCTTTTGAACACCTTTATTTTTTTTTCCCCTCCTCCTCTTATTCCCTTGCCTATTCTGTTACTTAAAAATAAGAATTAGAGTTTTTTCTGATCTAGACCTTATGATCCTGTCTCTGGCCTGAAGCTCCTGTAGTATGACACAAAGTCTTTGAGAGCAGCACTCCTGAAACTGGCAACAGCCAAATGTGTGGAACAAGTTTTTTATGCTGTGCTGAATTTCTTTAAGCTAGTCCTCTCTTCCTTCAGGAAAGACAGAGTAATAAAAAAGTCTTCTTTAATATATTTTAGTTCTGTGTCAATCAACCTTCTCTATTGCTTTTCAAATTATCTTCAGAATTTCTATCAAAAAACCAAATGTCAGTAGCCAGATAATTGCAGATGTCTCAGTATCTTCCTGCTTTTCTGACAGAGCAGTAGAGGTCACCAACATTTATGGGTCTGGGACCTCAGCACAAGACATTTATCTGGAGCACTGCTTTGTTCAGTGCTGGGATTCAGTTTGAGCTGCACTGCAAACTCCTCACAGCTGCAATTTGTACTGAAAACTTGTTCTGAAAAGGGGACACGTCTCTCTGCTTAATATAACCCAAAGTCACTGCATCTGGTGTCCTGGCATGCATGTAATTGCCTGTAGCTTCCTAATGATAAAGGCAGTCTCACATGAGAAAATTCTGCATTGATCCTAGTCCTGATTTACATTTTACTTCGTTAAGAAAAAATTGATCAGCATAGATAAAACTCCTGATCAATGATCCCAGCACTTTTTTTTTTTTAAATAGCTTCCATTTTGGTGCAGTGCAGACTTTTGGTTTAACTGGCTGAATTGATATTCTGAGCAGCGAGTAAGGCAGGATGACAGAGCATCAGCACAGCTACTCCTATTATTGCTCAGGGAGGTGCTCCTGCCCAGCCTAGCCAAGGCACAGGCAAGCCATGAGCCACTGCTGTCCTAGGATGCCACAGAAGACATCCCAACTTTTATCTGTGCTGTTTTACACATTCTTCACAAAAAAAAAAAAAAA
>VXBC01007670.1:315468-328767 GCA_013399945.1 Ploceus nigricollis
GTAATTCCTTCTTACCATGCATGGTGCTTCCTGTGGGAAGATGGGGAAAGGCTTTCCTGAGGTGTAGGGTATAATAATTAAGACTTCTGACAGATAGACTTTCATTTTCATTTATTTATTTATTTATTTACTTAATCAAAAAGAAGAATCAGCTCCAAATCCACCGAACGCTGCATGGAAAAAGCTTTTGGCTGTTCCTGAGGCATCCAAGGCTTTAAGAGAAAGCCCAAGATTACGGGAGTCATTTCCGATTATGTAAAGGGAGATTCTGTGCGTTTGATCCGCGCCTGCGGCGCTGGCAGCTCCTGTGCCCCGCGCTCCGCCAGCGCCGAGCTCTGCCCCAGCCTCCCCATTCCTGACTTCAGGCTGGTCCTATCCCAGCCGGGGCTCTGCCCTGAGCCTCGCACGGCACTCCCAGGGCTGCCGAGGCCATGGCTGTGGGCACTCCCGGGGCTCCGAGGCAGCCACGAGCAGATGCTTAGCCCGGTGCTCCCCGCTCCTTCTGCAAGGTGAGTGTTGGAGGGGCTCCAAGGGAATGGCTCTGCTTTCAGGATAAACCGGTTCCCTTTACATCCGTGCTCCTCAGGGGTTCTGGTCTTTGACCCCCTGATTGCTTTCTGCTGTGGGGCTGGGGAAGGATTGCAGGGATATTACACAAGTTGGGATGTCTGGAGGAGAGCTGGCATGTTCAACGTGGGAAAATTGCGCTTTTATTGCTGGGATTTGAGGTTGATGTTAGATATTTGTGGTATGAAATTGATAACGGGGGGTTTTTGTTAGTATTTGCTTAGAGAAGGGATTACAGATCGACTTCATGGTCCACATGTTTTTTTTTTTTTTTTTTATGCTGAGATGCATTCCTGATTAGCATTTAATTTGTGAGAGGTCATCCATATGCATGACTGGCTCTTGTACCTTGCTCTAGAATAACTGTTTGACTCAGGTATCCAGCAGGTCTTTGATCACAGACAGCTTTTACTTTGTTCATGCTCCTCTCATTTTAAACCAAATTGCTACCTGTGAAGAGGTGGTTCACATTTTCCCTGTAGTGCTGGTAAAATGAGTAAGTTTGTGAATAAGGCAATAAAATAAGGCTTGTAGATAAGTTGTGTAGAGCAATGCAGCATGAAGGTTTTTCCCTTTTATTTATTTATTTTTCTCTGTCTGCCCCCTTTTCATCCTTTTTGTGTATCTGTCTTCATTTCTATAGAGAATTGATTTTGGCCCGCATCAGTGCTAAATACACATTCATTTTCATGGAAAAGGTCAATTTCCTTCTCTGCTGCAAATCAAAACGGCACGATATTCCTCATGCTTTCTGCATATATAAAAAGGTTGCATGCATGTATATTGGAACAGCTTGGAAGAGTTTCATGCTTCCCAGCAGGATTCCAGGTTGCAGAAGATATGGTAATGATGAACTAGGTATCATACTGTTCTTCTAAGAGCTGCCATGAAGTCACTTTTGTGAGTGCTTTTTTCCTTTTAAATTTCATACCATGTATCTAGGAAACAGCTTGGAAAGATTTTCTTTCCCCCTTTCGTCTTCCCCCAGCATTTAAAATGTATAGCTTCTCTTTCCCAGTGCTGTTGGACTAGGGATGCAACATTTTTTGAATCCTACTAAATATATATTTATATATCTTCCTGTGTGAATACAGCAACTGCAAGCATATATCCTGCTAACATATGAAAATGTTAAAAGTGTAATTGCTTTTTTAATTTTTTTTTTCCATTTTCATCCTGGAGTTCACATTGTCAAATGCCAGTTGTGTACGAAGTAATTCCTTGTTACATTTTGGAATAAATGTAGAAGTCTTGACCTTGTAACTCCCTCTCCCACTCACTGAGAGCCCATTGCACTGCAGCAGGACTCCAGCAGTGGGGGTTCTCTAAATGGACCCCACCTCCTTTAAGAAATGGAAATACTTTTACAGCTTGCGCCTAAAAACGTGTTCTGAAGGGAAGAAAGTGGTTCATTTGATTAACCTGACTGGGAAACCTTGTGGAGAATAAGCTGCCTTTTGCCAGGTTTTTTCATTCTGTTTTCAAGGAGACACAATGAAGGATGTGGAATTTAGCAAGTACTGGTCTGATTAATTACCTTCAGATTATACATTATCTGATCAAATGTCAACCTCCCCCCCATGGTTAAAACCACACATTTCTGATTAATTTTAACGTGCCAGTTGAAAAAGGGGTTAAAAAAACCCACAACAGCTAAGGATTCGAGAGGTGTTTTTGTTTAATTTAGATATTAAAATATGATGCTAAAGCTTCAGCCAGCCCCTCTGTGGGATCTCTCTGGTGCTGAGGCAGGCAGGGAGTGATGACTCCGCTCTGAATGGAGCCTCCCTGGCGCTGCCGGCGGAGCAGCAGAGCTCCCTCCGGCTCCGTGCGTGCCGGGAGAGCTCCGGAGCCTCTGCAGCCCCTGCAGTCCGGGCTGGCACCCGGGCAGCCTCAGCCCCGCCGCCCTGGAGCGTGCCCAGCAGGGATGCTCCGCGGGATCCAGCCTTGCCCAGCTTCCGAGCCCTGCTCCAAGGTAATAGATCCTTAGTGGAGCAGTTGCGTAAGAGAACAGTCTTCCTCTCTAGGTAGGTTATGCTCCGCATGCTGGATGGTTTTTGGTGTGCCAATAGAGATAAATAAAGGGCGTTGTGGAGGTTATATAAATATAAAGGCTTTAATTTCATCCCTAAAACAACGGAGAGGGTCAGTAGCATTTTATTGTAATCTTTATTTGAAAGTTCTGTGACTTTTTGTAGGAAATGTAAGCATGCGGTACAATTTTAGGAGCTCTAGGGTTTTTGGTTCAAGTTTTACTCATGTTTAGGTTAAAAAGCATGGTTTTACTGTTGTATTTTTGATAAATAACCTTGGCTTTTGCATTAAACCTGGAGATTTGCAGTTGAAGAAGAGCCAACGTGTAAGAGAAGGGTTAGGAACAAGGCGTATTTTAATAAATTTAAGAGGCTGTCAGCTCGGTAAAAGGCAGGACGTGTTCCCTCTGAACACTGCAGATGAGTGAAACATGGAGCCTTGAAAGGGATGTGGAATTCCTGCTTAGGTACCAGAGCTGGCAGAGTTGGGAAATGGTAACCAAGTTATGAACAAGTTCATCCTGCTGGTAACATGTTTTTCCTTGTTTTTAAAATATTCATGGCACAGTTAAAGCATCTGAGGGCTGTGCACCAGGCTCTCAGAGAATCCTAGAAACAGTTAATGGGAAAAGCTAGAAGAGGACCAGCAGTAAAACTGGGATTTCTATGGAAGAGTTTGTGCATTTTTTACCTTTTTTCTCCTTTGCCCACACGGTGAAGGTGAAATGGCTGGAGAAAGCAGCTGATTTCAGAGGCACAGAATAGTTGAGGTTGGCAAGTACCTCTGGAGATGGTCCAGCCCAACCCCTCCTGCCCCAGGTGGAGTCACCTATATCAGGGCAATGTCCAGTCAGGTTTTCAGTGTCCCCAAGGATAGAGACTTCCCAACCTCTCTGGGCCACCTATGCCAGTGTTTGGCCACCCTCACAGCTTTTGACCTTTAAATGGAATTTTCTACCTTTGCTCTCCTTGCCTTTTTGCCTCTTACCAGACACCATTGAGAAGAGCCTGGCTCCATCTTCTCACTTTCTCCCATCAGCTGTTTATTGATAAAGTCCCCCTGAGCCTTCTGCTCTCTGGGCTGAGCAGTGCCATTTTTCTGAACCTCCTACCTGTGTGTCAGGTGCTCCAGCCCTTTCCTCACCTCTGCAGGCCTTTGGAGGACTCTCTCCAGGAAGTCCAGGTCCCCTTTGTCCGGGGAGCCCAGCCCAGGGGGGAGCACTGGGATATCCCAGAGTGCTGGTGGGAAGGGAGGCAGCTCTGTGCTGTGAGGACACTCTGCTGGCTCCTGCTCAGCTTCGGGTCCAACAGGAACCCCAAGGCCTTTTCTGCAGAGCTGCTTCCCAGCCAGCTGGCCCCCAGCCTGTCCTGCCTCAGGGGCACAAGTTTGCCTTTCCCTTTTGTTGGCCATCCCGGGATTCCTCTTGGCCCGTGGCTCCCTCTGAGAGGCAGCTCATCCATCTGGTGGCACAGCCACACCTCCCATTTGCCCACTCTGTGCCCCTGCACAGGATGCTCTGTTCCTTCATCCAGGCCATTAATAAAACACTTGGCTATTGCATCAAAAGAAATCCCTTGGAAGGAGAGGATTGGAGCTGGAACTGCAATTTCAAGATTTAGCCCAGAACTGAAGTACTGTGTTATTAAAAATGCCAAGAATTGGTCAATATTCTGAATACGTTTATGGTTGAGAGCATGGAATTTGCAATATTGAATGCCCAATGCATTGCATCAGCATCCCAGGGTTTGAGGATGAAACAGGAAAATCAGTGATTCAGATTTACTAAGAGCTTATTTTATATATTAAAGAATGAAGACTCACAGCTGATGAAGTAATTTCAATTGATAATTTCATTCGCTGCATTTCAATTAAAGTGAGTTAAAAATAAAACCATATGAAATGAATTAAAAATAAAATGAGATTTAGTCCAATCTGATTTGGATCTTGCTGAAAAATCTGTCGCACAGAATGAGGAAACAGGATAGGGAAGATGCTTATCTGTGGGATGCTGGGCAAAGAGCTATTTCTGTAGTCCTGTCCAGTTCACTGACCTTCCCAGCTCCTGACCTCTGGAAATTAGTTGGGCATTTGGAGAAAATGACACTCCTCATACACACACTCCATCTGAGGAGATTTTTACTTACACAAGAGCTGTCTTAGTCTGCTAAGTTATCTCCTGTGCTCTGGTTTGGATTGTGTTCCACAGTATAAACCCGTGCAGACTTTGGGCCGCAGTTTAGGATGAGATGCAGCGTTTTAAACGGGATTTGGGATTTGGGATTCCTCCTTCTGCATCCCCCAGCTAAAGTCTCATATGACAATTCCCACCAGCTGTCACAGGTGAATCAGGGAATGACAGTCCATGCTGGGATTGGGTGATGGAGTTTATTCAAGATCCAACAAGTTTTGGGCTTTTACCCTGCTTGATCTCACACACAGGCTGTCCCAGGCATCCCCCCTGGCTTTGGTCTCCATGCATCTCAGAATTCCAGGATCTACCCTTACTTGTCTTTCCAAACTCCCCTTGGTCTTCTGTCCCATCTCACTTTTTTTATCCTGGATACCCTTGTTTTCTCACACACCACTTCTTTGTTCAGCCTTGTCTTCCTTCTGGGGCTCAAGGGGCCTCAGTTTTCCAAATCTCAGAACCCCTGCCACGACTGGTCCCTTTGGTGGTGCTGCCTCATCCCTCTGCACTAATTCCATGCTACACTGTTTTTAGTCCAGGTATTCTCAAAACCTGCAGCCAACACAGTGAGGCTGGACCCAGCAAGGAGCAGGCTCATGCAGGAGACTGGGACAGTCTGGGACGCCTTTACAGCCTCACACACGCTCTGGAATCTGCTGCACTCTGCTCTGAAGCCATCTGTCACCTGTGACTGGAATGGGGGGACCCCCATCCCCATTCCCCTGGCTGCCTCAGCCTTCCAAGCACATGTCCTGCCATCCACAGTCTTTGTTCAGCAGCCTGCTGTGCCTCAGTGGGCCTTGAGAGGAGAGGGACACTTCCCAGAGTGGTGGTGGCTCTTTGGCACATGCACTGCTTGTCTTGGGGCTGGATGAATTAGTTGCAATGGTTGTGTTCAGCATCTCACTAACCTTGGCACCCCCCAGGTGCTGATGGAGCACAATAAAATGCTCTGCCACCGATCTGACTTGTCTTTCACAGTGGTACACCTTGTGTCACACAGGTAATTAGAAGGGAACAGCGTTCCCAATAAACCCTTCCAGTCTCCTTGGGAAATGTGCAATCCCAAATGTCAGGAGGCAGCATTGATCTGTGTCCTCTGTAAGTCAGCTGGAGAAGGAGCTGCTGTCCTGGCTGAGGACAGCTGTTCAGTTTGCACTGCAGGCTTCCCATGTCCCTTTCCTCTGCTTGCATTGTAATGAACATTTCGCACGTTGTTCTAAAAATACCTCCAAATGATGCTTGATATTAAGGGACCAGCGAGATGCAATTACAATGAAATGATGATTTCGTGGTGTTTTTCACAATGAGATTGTCATCCTCCCTCCCCCAGTGCTTGAAGCAATACCTATTTATGAGTAGTTGAGCTAACCTGGGAAATTCCAAGAAGAATTGCAGACGGCTCCTGAGATGCAATGCAAATTGTTGCAGTACCCATGGAGGACATTTGCATTATGGTAGGACTGGTTGTCTCTGTAATGCTGTCGTGGTGATTGTTATGCAGAGAACTGCAGGATAAAATGGTAGTGCTAAATCAGCAGTGCTGAATAAGATGGCTGAAAATGCCAGGAAAACAAACTGTTGGAGCAGGAGGATTACAGGAGGAATGAGATGCCCAACTCCCAACGCAGGACACCTCTCAGCTTTCTTGGGGACAAGCTTTTGGTTCTGCAGGTAATTTCCATGGCTCTTACTGAGCGTTTGGTGCCTCTCTGATCCCCACACTGCACCACTGTGCACCAGGCAGGACCGAGCTCCTGCCTTGGAGGGCAAAGGCTGAGGGGGTGCCCTGGGTATCTTGGGCTGACCTCAAAGGACTGCCCTGATATTTCCACTGCAGCATCAAGAACTCCCCTTCAGGGCATAGAGGTTTTGGGGTGATGTTTTATACCGAGTGTTTGTGGGGAGCTTTTGTTATCCCCAGGGCACTGTGTTGGTGAGTTTGCACCACTGTTTGCAGAGTCTTTGGTTTATTTGATTTTTAATCTTGTTTTGGTTAATCTAAAATAGGAGTGGGTATCTCTGTCTGTCCTGTGTGATGCCTAAATATTACAGACAGCTACAGAATGTGGAGGGGTTGGATTTATTTACATGTTTGGGCTGAAGTGGGAAGACAAAAAAGGGGAATATGTTTTTTCCCAAGAATATGTGACACGACAAGAGGTGACGTGGATAGGGACCACTGGAGCCTGTCTAAAATGAACAGGTTTGGATATGCAGGTGGGACCTGGCTCATCCCCAGGCTGGGGGAAGCCTGGGTGGGCCAGCTGCTGCCTGTGGCTGGCAACAGACTTGACCTTGGAGAAGGGAGAATGTGTTAAGAAAGACAAACTGTGCTCAGACTGTTTGAAAAAAAAAAATGACTCTGTGCTGCAAAGCTTGAATTGCTGCCTATTGCTTTGGTTATCTTCTTATAAATCTTAATATGGCTGTTCAGTTGAAGCTAGTACAGTTAGGATGCCATTCCCTACCTTGGGATGGATCCTCCCCTCCAGCAATGTTTTCAAAATAATGAAAAAAAGAAGCAGCAATCTGAGGAAGGCACATATAAAATCTGCAATGCAGAAATAGGATTATATATTTATTTGAGTTCTCATGTAGACAGATGATTAATACAGTACCAGCTACAGGGTTTATAGCTTGGTATATCATTAAGGTTCCCTGTAACTCTAATGTGAAAAGATAATAAATTAAGCGTCCTCGTCCCTGCCCTTGTCCTCCTTTTTCTACTTTAGAAATACACTTGGAAGTTTTAATCTGAAAACATGATTCTGATACCAGAACTGAGGATGGAAAGGAATGAAAGGGAAAATGGAAGACATCTGAAGTGTTTTTTTCTCTTGAACCTTTTTGAGACTTAAAATTGAGTGCATGAGGTCTTAACATACAAGCCTCATTTACATATCTGCTTTAGGATTAGGAGGGGATCTTGAAAAATATTGCTAGGAAAGTATTTTTGGGGATTTTTTTTCCCACTTGTTAGAGAAAACTAACATACAATTTCTTAATTGGGTCCAGCTTCCTTCTAAGGAAATCTTGTTCCCCTCCTTTACCTTATCTGGAGCAGATGAAAGCTGCAGATACAGGACATGTTAAAGTTTTTAGTATCAATCAGGTAAGCAGCAGTGCTTTCTGAGCTTTAATTGCCAAACCCTGAGAGAAGAATAATTGCAGTATTTAAAGTAAACCTGAATTAGAATGCTATGAAAGAACAAATATTAAAGTAAGTAGAAACATCCAAACATATTCCTTCTAAAGAAGGCACTTTATAGTGGGAGTCAGTCCTGGTGAGCTCAGTGCTGCTGTGGGCACTGGGAATCAAAGAGGATTAGGGTCTGGGATCCTCTGGAAAGCCTCTGTGCTGGATTTATCCCATCAGAGAACAAACCCTGCTGCCTTCAGGCAGAGCATGACCCCGGGTTGTGGCAGTGGCAGCAAATCAGAGTGGGATGGCAGTGCTGGAAGGGCTCACACTGACCCTGCAAAGTGTAAAGGCTCCTGAAGGAGGGCACATTTCACAGGGAACCTTGGGAACAGTTCTGCCCATTTTAGGGAAGGGATAAATCCTTGCACATGGAGAAGAAAATCACAATCTGTGTGTATGTACACATGTGCACGTATGCATCTCTAAAAGCACCCAAACAGAGAGCAGTTGCTCTAAAATCCTTCTTGCTCTTTGGTTTACTGTGGAGTTTAATTCCATTCAAAGTTAATCTTGCAGTGGTTCACTTGAAAACAATACCAATTTTGTACTGCCTCCCACACACCAGATCCACTCCCTTCCTCAGTAATTCTTGTTTGACCTCACAGCTGGTTCTCCAGAAACTTTCCTCCCAGCTGCCAGATATTTCTATTCAGGAGTTACCCTCAGGAGCAGCAGCACATTTCCATGTTGGTCTGGCTTTTGTGTTTGTTCTGTAGTGAACACAGGGCCTCAAAGCTCGAGGCCTTACTTAATTCAAAATTGTGTATGGATTTGACTTTCTCTCCCATGACTCTGCTTTTTTACAGCCCCCAAGTTCCACCACAGTAGTAAGAAAACAAATACAGGAATGCTTGTGATTACTTGAGATAAAAATTTCTTCTTGGGAGCTGTGGAGTTCATTCCTGCAGAGGACTGAACAGACCAGGGAATGAACCACATGCTCCATTAAATCACAGAGCACCAAACATCTGTGATGGTGGCAAAAGGGCTCTATGAAGCTGGTTTTAGTTCAGGAAGGAAGAGGGAGGAGATCTTACTCTTTTTTTACCTCTTTGTGGGGAGAGCAAAGCAAATACGAGCATAGGAATAGGGAATCCCCTCAAACCTGTTGTCATTATTATTTATTATCCCCTCAAACCATATCATTACATGGCTTAAACTGAAGATCCATCAGCTTCCATGGGAAAGGCAGCAGGTGGGATATTCCATGTCTGCCCATAAGAAATAGCCTTGTAGGGAAAAGGTATGTAGACCAGCAACAGTGGTTTGGAGGTTTTTTAATCCATGTGGAGGATGGAAAAAATCTCATTGTAATTAAGGTATTTCTGAGGATCTCTGTTATCAGTGGCAAATTCTTTTGTCTGCAAACAGGTCTTGACGCTGGCAAGCCCCAGGGGTGTTTCTGTGGGAGTTTCTGGGTGCAGCTGTAGGAGCCAGCAATGAAGAAGGGTTTTATGGCCTGTGCAGACACCCCAGCACTGCCAGGAGTGGAGTAAACACATCCACAACTGGTGACAGGAAAATTCACAGAATTCACAGAATCATGGGGTTGGAAGAGACCTTCAAGATCATCGAGTCCAACCCAGCCCCAACACCTCACCTAAACCCTGGCACCCAGTGCCACATCCAGGCTTTGTTAAACACATCCAGGGATGGTGACTCCACCACCTTTCCGGGCAGAACATTCCAGAACTTTATCACCCTTTCTGTGAAAAACCACTCCAAACCTGGTGTCTGATGGGAAAATCTCTTTGGTGCCTTCTCAGAACACTTCCAGAGTGGCAGAGCTGCTGTCAATCTGTCCTTCGTCCCCCCATGCAACCCCCATGTTCCCAGAGCTTTGGGCAGCTTTTCCTCCCTGGAGCCTCCCCATCGCAGCCCAGCAAAGTCGATTTTTAGCATTCATCTCTCTTCCATGTCTGCCCAGAGGAGGGAGGGAATTTGTTGTGTGTCTTGGCAGGAGTTTTTGAGATGAGTTTTGAGAATTTAGGTTTTGCTGGTTCAGCCTGTGCTTGGGTTTCTCCACAGCCAGTGTCTCCCTAGAAATCTTTGTCTGGGATTTCTTGCCTGACTGTGTGGAGCAGCCTCTCCCTGCTTTTCAGACTGATGGATATATTGGTTGTTGCTTGTGGATCTTCTTCAGCATCATCTGCTTTCATTAGCATTTTTGAACAAAGGAATGAATCAGAATAAATCACAACTAATAGAAATATAGGAACAGATTATCATTTTGCAAAGCTGAACTCTCTCAGAGGAGATTACGTATTTAAATTGAACAAATACAACTTCATAAATAAACTAAATTAAACATCATCTAATTTTACTTTTGAAGCTAAGCAATTTTAATCCATACTCAGCTTCTTGTATAAATATTTCCCAACTCCGTTTTATTCTTTGAAGCATTCTTATTCATATTTAAAAACCAAATATGTGCCAAATTGAACCACAGTTGTGTATACTGAATAAATGTAAAAGCTTGGGTATGTTACATAATAATCTGGGAGTTGGCAGGAGGGAGTGATTGCATTTGTGAGTGTCCAAGTAGTGTAAAAATGCTTTTGCAGAACCTAATATTTGTCTCTAAAGCTCTCTGACTGATGGTGTGCCTGAAAAATCCTTTTCATAAATCCCTTACGCATCGTTCAAAAGGAAGCAATAGATGATTAGAAATCTATATATTTCCCCAGGGATAATTGATGCAAAACCTGTGGTGCTTCAAGCATTGCCCAGCTGGTCTGGATTGTGAGCAAATTCCAGTTGGAATTCCTGATGGAAGGGCTGTTTTACTGCAGAAGTAATTCTTAGAACTGGGAGCATTTCAACCCCTCCAAATATGTCACTGTGAGATTGGAAATGTGCTTTATCAATCATCCCATTAGACAAGAAGAGCCTTTTAAAAAAAAAGAAAAAGTGGTAATAAGGTTGAAGAATTCTTGTTAAATGTTTCATAGGATGTTCACAAAGCTGAAATACAATTTCAGTCCACCCTGCATTCAGTCTAAAAACCACAACCAAAAGCCACTTTCCAGAAATAGGTTTAAATGCAGTTCTTTCTGCACGTTCATTAAATCACTACGTGCAGTTTGCAGAACTGACCTGTCCAATGACTTCAGGGGCTGGAAATGGTTAACAGTGCTTTTCAAAAACACTTATTTTCTAAGTAAATCAGATGTAAAGTTGCCAAGAACTTGGTTTTCATCTAATATTTTGAAGATAGGACAAAATAAGAGAAGTGAAATAAATCTGCATCTTTTTTCTGGTTTTAATATTGAGTCATATATTTATGAAGTTTTTATATAATGGTTGAAAAAAATCTTACAGGTAAGATTTATTTTCATAATCAAATCATTAAAATGGATCGTTTGGGTAAAAAATTCTGCTTTTCCTACCACACTTAGATTTTTCTGGGAATAGTTGAACACAGCTTTTCCCAGTAGTTGATGTGAGCATTTGCTGTGTGTAGCAGCAATCGAGTAGAGCTTTGGGATTGTGGATTAATGGGAGGGCTGGAATGGCTGGATTTGTTCTTCAAAATGCAAAGCAGCTGGGAAGAAGGTGAGGAAATTTAGGCTGCTGCTGTTTGTTCCATCTTCCATCACAAACGAGAGCTCCTGGCTGGGAATTTTGTCACGTAGCAAATGACAAAAATGCTCCTGTTGGTTCTAAGTGCAGGCAGGTCCTGCTGAAATCCAGGTAAATTCCACTTCCCTGGTGAAATGTGCAGCCCTGGATAGAGGAAGGTTCCTGAGGATGGGGTGAGCAGCTCTGCAGCAGTGCTGCTCCACGTTCTCAGGATGTGCTCGAGTAAGTTTGCAGGGATGGTGAGATGAGAGGAGGGATAATTTCACTGGGAGAATGCAGCAAGGAGTGGTTCAAGAGCTGCACGAAGGCATTTTGCAAGTGAAATATTCTAACAGTCCTGCATCTTGGAAATATCACAAGTAATCAAATACTTGTCCCCAGATTATGTGCTGGTGACAAGTTATGTGCTCCTCAGGCTGGGGCCAGTGGGAGAGGTCAGCTGCAATGGGAAATGTGAGAAGAACATTAAATGAAAAGGATTTTCTGCAAATAGCACTTACTAGATTCTGGTATTTCTTGCAAAGCAAAAATTTGGCATTAAAAGTTTGATATTTTTTTGGTAGTGCCTCTACCTGCAGAGAAAGAAATGTGAGAGCATAATTTAATGTAAATTTTCAAAACAATATTTTGACTCTTCCTCCTGTGGGCTGTGATTATTCCCTTGCCACCAAACTCTTGGATGCATTCCAGTCTTTATCAACCTACCTGTTTTTCTGGACATTATTAGATCCTATCCATCAATAGTTAGCTGCAAGAACAGATTTTTGCATATTCAGACCTTCTAAACATTGCTTACAAAGAAAAAAGGCTGATAAATCCCTGTATTTTTTGATAGACAAAATGTAGTCTGACCTTTAGTGATCTAGTCACCATTCCACATATGCAATATATTTATAATTTAAAAATTATTCTTCTCAAACAGCTGTTTTTTACAGCATGACAAGGATGTGATATGTGAATAATCAAGGCATGGAAAGTGTGGTGCTGCCTGGGATTCAGACTGACATCTTGGTCTAGAACATTAAATACTATCTTATGCACAAAATGTTAATTATTTTATTAAAATATGCATGAATCATTCCCTGACACAAGGTAATGTACTTGCAACTCAAAATAACCTCATTTGAGCAAATGTTTCTAATCAAGGGGAAGTGGCCTGGCATGATGCTGCAGAATGGTTGGCCAGAGTTGTGCAAAGAATATTTTTAACTTTTGGGCTTGGTGAGGTTCCTGCAGGAATTCTGACAAAGCCACTGGTGAGGGTGGTGCTGCCTGGTGCCTTTCCTGGGATCAGGTGGGTAAAAGCCAGCAGAAGGGAATGTCAGGATCAGTGTCAGACTGGGATTGTGCCATGGCCATGCTGGGAGCTGTAACTCCTGTGCTGTCACTGAGAGCTGGCACCAGCAGGTGGTTCTGGAGGGAAATATTCAACTTCTGGAGGGAAATATTCAATGTAGACCTTGCCACTGTGTAATTACCCTCGCTTGCTGCCCAGGGGGATGCAGACCTGCTGAGGGCAGGGAGCTCTGCAGAGGGGTGGGGACAGCCTGGATCCATGGGCTGAGGTGGTGGGGACAGCAAGGCCAAGTGTCACTGCAGCAGGGCCACAGCAATCCCTGCAGCTCCAGGTGGGGATGAGCAGCTGGAAAGGTGGGAAAGGCCCTGGGGGTGCTGGGGACAGCAGCTGGACACGAGCCCAGGTGTGCCCAGGTGTGCCCGGGGA
>VXBC01007670.1:328789-344496 GCA_013399945.1 Ploceus nigricollis
GGAGTCACCATTCCTGGTCATTTTCAAAAAGCATCTAGATGTGGCACGTGGGGACACGTTTAGGTGGTGATAACTCTTGGATTCGGTGCTGTCCGAGGGCTTTTCCAGTTCTATCCTGTTCTGGAGAAAATGTTCCCAAAGCTGAGTAAAAGTGGAAATCCTAATGATAAGCTGAGTCAGAATATTTTTCTTAAGTGATCCCATTAACCCTGTGGCCTCCCCAAAACCTTCATTCATTGTGAGGTATCTTACCTCAGATTTTGAGCAGTAATTTGTGCTACAAAGGAATAGATATCATTGACAGCACTTGGCAGTGCCCTGCATAGTAATTAGGGTCATGACCAGTAAATTAATCAGAGGTTAAAGAAAGAACTCCCAAACCTGAATTTATTAGAATTGCTTATTTTATATGATTTTTTAATTAGGTCTATCTAAAGCATTTCACCCTTTATTTTCATGTATCATTTACTAACTGTTTGTTATGCCATGTTTTTTCAGTCATATTTGTCTTCCAGAGTTTTAACCTAAGTTATTTTAATTTAACCTCAATTATCTTTGTAGTGCAGCTACACAAGATGAGGCATCAGATATAGATGTGTTCAGTGCATTTTGACAAAAATAGCCAAAATAATTCTGTGTGACAGATTTGCAGGTTATCCATAAAAAAAAAAATCCATGTTAAAGAAACTGGATGATGGAGAGAGAGGGAAATAACTCTGTATTTTAGGTTTATCTCTACTACTAAAGGGAACCAGCACAGCTGGAGTTATTTTCACGTGCTTCCTAAAAAGCTCTCATGTCTTCCACTGTTCATGGGCTCCACTGCATTTCCTTGCAGCTTCTCCATGGTAATGATTAAAGTTTGTGCAGTGCCTTGGTTTGGATATTGTTGCTGAATATTGTTAGCAGCCCCACTCTGCTGGTTCTGAGGAGCTGGAGTGTGTGACATGCACAGCCTGTACATGAAATAAATCCTGCCTGTAAATGGATGTCAGGGAATGGGAAGGGGCTGGGTCCTGTGGGGCCAAGCACCCAGCAAAGATGGGATCAAACACAGAATCAAGTGTTTGCTGCCTGGGGAATGATCAGAGCCTCCATCCTGGGATGCACTGGGAATTCTTAGGAATTTCTGTTCTATCTGAACACTTTTTTCAGGTGCTGAAGGACTCCTTATGCTCACTTTTCCCTTTAAAGCAGTTGATTGAAACTTTATTTTTTTTGGTAAAGTCGAACTGTGAGAAATAATTTGGATATGATCTTAAGAGGTATCACTTCTCTGCATGTGAAGATCTTCCAAAGCTCCACACAGAATCTGAAATCCATCCAAGTATTTTCATGTGTTTGTTCTTGGCTTTAACCCTTTTCTGAATGTTTGGATATATATAAAATATATTTCTACTAAAGACAAAAAATTCTAGTTACTTTTAAAACATACATGAGCTGGCTATCAGATACCTCTTTAAAGTTATTTCTTTTCAACAGTATTTTCTGGACAAAAATATCACTGCCATTGGATATGGTGATATTTCAAATATGGAAATGCATTTCAAATATGGAAAAACCTGTGGAAAACCAACCAGGCAAATAATAATGGACTTTTGGACCGTTCTCCAGATGAGACATTTAATTTCATGCAAACTCAGACTACAGCCTTTAGGGATATAGTTTATTACAGAAGTAGCAAATGAATCTTTTTCTTTTCTTGGACCTTGATTTTATTTATGTTCTGCTTCAGGTAATTCAGGAGCTCAAGCAAGGTGGTAATACACATTCTTCCAGTGTCACATTTCATCTCATGTTTTACTTTTCTCTTTATTTTCCTTTCAAAAAAGTCTCTTTCTTGTGCTTATGAAGATTTAACTAGAAATTAAATTTTAAAATATGAGACAGTTGTCAAAATCCAAGTACATCCAAGTTTTGTATGGCCAGTAGGCAACAGAGAAAAGGGAAAACCCAGAATGCATGTTGGACACAGAACTGGGAATTCTATAAAGCTAATTTCAATATTTTTTTAAAGAACTATATATTTATGTTAGCAGGTATTTTTGAAAATGAGAAGCATTTCAAGTATGGAAATGTATAAGGACCAGTATAGGCAATACCTTCTGATGGCTTGAGCACAGGTAATTTATAAGAGAATATTGAATAACTGTGCTTGGCCAACTTTGAGCACTGAGTTTTGCACTCTTAACATTCCCAAAACATTTATTGACAGTGTGTGTATATATTTATAGTTATAGTTATATTATTTATAATTATTTATATTTATATTTATATATATGTCTAAAAGCTTTGGGGTTTTTTAAGGAATGCTTTCAGAATTACCTGACCAGCCTTGAGGTGTGTTTTATTGGAAGTTGATTTAAACATTAACCAGCTAAAATAGAAGAATTATTAAGCCAAAGCTTGTTTAGCAAAGTGCTGTGAACCCACCAGGCACCATCGCTGTGCCATTTTTTTTAAATAGAGAGGATGAGGTTGTAAACAGCAGAATTTGTCCCAGATTGGCTTCAGTGCTGCCACATGAACTTATTTTAGGGCCTGGGGGGGAGCACTCCAGAGCCAGGTGTTGTGCTCACACCTGCAGCGGTTTTGTGGCTCCATTTGGGTGCAGCAGGGCTCTGCTTGGGCAGGGGGGGCTTTCAAGGCAGCTTGCAAAGATTTTTGTGATGCAAAGCTTTGACAGACCCCCCAGGCAAAGACTCGTAGATGACAATATAGTGATAAATTGTCAGGCAGTTATTTGGAGTTTAAAAGGCTGAAAAAACAGCTTTGAGAGAAGGGAGGGATTTTCCTAAAGAAGGAGACTTTAAAAGGTCTTGGCAATTTCTTCTCTCAGCTCCTACTTGGTGACAGCCGCTGCTCAGCAATTTTCTTCCTTTGTTTAGTCTTGATGAGCAGTGATGGGGGTTTTTGGGTTGTTTTGTTGTTGTGTTTTTTTTTTTTTTTTTTTTTTTTTTTTTTTTTTTTTTAAATTTTATTTATTCCATTTGAGCATGAGCTGAAAAGAGTTTGTGCTTCTGAATACCATGAAAGGTGGTGGGGGAAGGAGCAGGTGATGCAGAGGGTTTGGTTGGGTCCTGATATTGTATTTTTTTTATTGTTTTATTTTTTATTACTTCATATCAGGTATATTCTCAGTGAAGGGTTAAAGGCTAATTAGGCAAATATATCATTTATTAGGGATGGGTAAACCAGTCTGGAAAATCTAAACAAGATAACAGAGTGCTCCAAATTGCAGCTAAGCAGAGTCTTGTCTATTGAAACCAAAGTTAAGGAGCTGTTTGACTTAAATTAACTTGCTGAAGCTCCATCCAGGGTTTTTCTGTTACCAATCACGTTATTGTCTTTCAACTCATGAGAGGATCATTCAGAGCGTTTCAATAGCAGTTCTGTTTCTTTTGTATTTTTATCTGTGGTTGATTCTCAGTGTGCTGGTTTGACAGAGCTGTTATTTCACATAAACATGTGGCTAAATAAGATCTTTTACAAGCAAAGCAGCTTCTGAAATTGCTTGGAAGAATCTCTGAGATATTTTTCCATCAGTATCTGTGATAATGGCTTGTGTTCCTTCTCATCAGACCCAGAGAGAGATTCAAATATTCAGGACAGTTGTCAGACCTCGTGAGTTCCCTGCCCTCCATGAACTTGGTTGTAACATGAAGATGAATTTGAGGTTTGTTGGGGAGGTGGGGATGGGCAGAGTTAGAAAATCCTCCTGTCCTGGGGAGAGCAGGTTGGACTGCAAGGGAAAGGCTTCTGATCAGGTGATGGAAAAGGAAACTTGCTTTGTGGGCATAACTTCTAATTTTGCCAGTGTATTGATAATAAACCCCAAGCATCTTCTACAGTGAAATGTTAGCCCTGAGTCACAGAAAAACTCATGGAGTTCTTACAGCCAGCCTGTGCTTGGCAGTGTTAAATGCAGAAGTGTGCAGTGCCTTCAGATCCATCTTCATACCATGGATATCAGAGTTCACTGGTTAAAAATGGGAAACATCCCAAATGATGCTACTTATGCTGGGCCCCAAATAATTTAATTTAGCTGTGCATTACTTCAGTTGTTATAGTATCAGCAAATAAAATAATCACTTATGAGACATTTTTGCAGCAGATGACCAAAATGTTTTATTGCTCAATACCAATCACTGGATTAGGAAAATGGATTACAACTGTGAGTAATGAGTTCCTAAAGCCCCTGAATGATATGATTTCTGTAAATATCTGCTTGATTTCATTAACCTTGAGCATTCAGAGAAATAACTGACTGCAACATTCGCCTGTAACCTCCTATTTTGTACTGAATTTACCCTCTGTATTTATTGATGTACAGGGGAGAGCTAACTGGGAGTCACTCCAATGGATGGGCTGGGTTTGAGTAACTGGCAGGAGCTGCAGAACTGCTGTACTTGAGCATGGTGCAGTTCTGCACAGCCCCGTGCTTACAGCAAGTGAGCTTGTAAAACAATAGCATGGAAAACCAGAAGAGTTTGTGTTTAGAGAGCCTTACTTAATATTTAATACAACCCTTAAATGATGTTTTCTGCCAACAATACCCTTTGTAAGGTTGGGCCTGTAGGGATCTCTCACTCAGTGGAAGTTCAGCTCTGAAATCAGGGTGCAGCTGCCATTGTGAAATGTTTGAATTAAGTCTCAGTGTAGTCACAGGAGTATTTTATCCTTTTCCTGTGCACCTGTGGAGAGTTCACTGCTGGGCTAGTACAGAAACATGTACTCAGTTTTCTCTGCCTAAAACAGCAAATACACCAGCAATAAACTGTGAGTGAGGTGTAGTCCTCTTCTCTTCTGCCTGACCTAAATATTTGAAATGTTTTTCTCAGATTTGAGTGATAAATTATAACTTCAGTTATAATTCCAACTGGAAGACCAATCCTGTAGACATAAACTCTCTGTTTTAAGTCACATGGTGAAAAATATCCTGTCTGCAAGTGGGAAAGAAAAGCCTTAAGAATAATAAGGTTAACAGTGACAGTTTGGGGGAATTGTTTTGAGGGGTAAATGATCTGCAGGACCATCTGCATTGGTATGGAACTGCAATACTCTTCACACATCTTTCTGCTTTGGGGTATTTGCCTTTCAAAATACCTTTGCTGAAGGTATTGTAGATGGACCTACAGTGCTGAAAATAGGCCTTTAGGGGCTGGTAACTGTGTGATTAACTCACAAAACTGCTCATGGAAAAACTTGCCATGAGTACCCTGCCTTTGAAGCAGCCTGGTGCTGCTGTGCTCATTGTAAGGTCAGGGGAAGGGCAGCCATGGGCAGCATGGTTTGAACTGAGGAGTGATCTTCTGTGCATTTAGCATCTTCCCTGATGCTGTAAAGGGGAGGCTGCAGCTCTGTTGAGCAGGAAAATGCTCCATCCTTGTGCCAGCACATCCCTCCCTGCTGGAACTTGCTGTCTCCACCAAGTGTGTCCCCCCTGCAGGTGCAGCAATTCCAGGGAAAATGGACACCACGAGGGACAGGGGCAAACCCTGTCAGCTCAGCTCCTGCAGCCTCTTCTGAGCAGTGATCCTGTGCAGAATGTACAGGAAATGCTCCTCAGGTGGTTCAGAGCAGGATTGGGCGCTGGACAGCAGCAGAAGGGGCGCAGAAGATGGATGGGCTTGAGGGACCTAAATTCCACCCCCTACATATGGAATAAAGGGGTTCCTGTGGAGATCAGCACTGCAGACACAGCTGCTCCCTCTCCACCTTGCTGTCTCATCCCTTGGCTCCTGCCTCTTGCAGCAGCTCTGGTGAAGACATCAAATGATCCCACTTTGCTTCAGGGTTTACCAAACTTTTCTCTTTAGAGACCTTCTCCTAAGAACAAAATCCCTGAGTCCTGAGGTTTGCTTTTGGCCTGGATTGATCCCAAATCTTTGTGGTCCTGCCAGTCAGATCTTTGTGCAGCTGAGGGGGAAAGACAGGGAAGGAGACTTTGAAAACTTCCCAGCTTTGTGTGAGAAATGATGCTGGAGTTCTGGATGCTGAGAATTTTAGACTTTCTGTGCTGACAGACCCTGACCCCCAAAAGAACACTACATTTAGCCTGAGGCCATAGCAAAAACTTCCAAAATTGATTGGTAACACTGAGATTACAGGTGTGTAGTTGATTAGAAGTGTGTGATATCACAGAGTAGAAAACTTAGAGTTAGGGGTTTTAGAAAAACCAACAAAACCTGACTGGAGGGAAAGAGGCTCTTTCTGATGTCTTGTTTTGTGCAACAGCTGTGCTAAAATCAGCACAGGGTGAGAAATGGAGGTCCTGCACCTGCCTGTTGATTTCCTTGGGAATGTTCTTCCATTTGTGCCCTTTCTCCACAGTTCCATTTTGTGGTGTGTGTTTGAAAGGTTGCAGCTAACTCCTGACAGGACCATGTATTATTTTTCTGTCTAGCTCACTAAATTCCCTTCCCAGCTTCTTTTCTGAGCTTCTCCCTCAAGTCAGACATTGCTGCTTCCAAATTTCAGCCCAGATTGCCTGGTGGTAATAGAATTAATAATAACATTAAAAAACTTCTAGGATCTGTTGTCTGATATTTTATCAAAGAGACTAAAAATACTCAGTGAACTCCATGCAGATTTTCTGTAGAGAAGGGGGCTAAAGAGATCAGATTTTATTGGACTTCCACCAGACTGGGTTTAAATTCTGTCCTTTTCTGATTGCAAACAAAGGTCAAAGTGGCAGCAGAAGAGATAGTGAAAAAAAATAAAGCTGTGACCTGTCTGCCCATCCAAAGCTGTTAGATTTCAGCTGTTTAGAGACCAATATTTTTAAAGCATTCAGCAACAGAATTGTTTGCCAGATCACCGTGACTGGATTTGGAATTACTGACCTTTCCTCCTAAACACTCTCTGTTGCCTTTGCAGGCTTATTGGTGGAATATTTCTGCAAAGACTGGCATAATTTACAAGGGTTGACACAGGTTTCAGTCCTCAGATCTGTTTTCTCCTGAGGGATTTCTGTTCTCTTCTTAAATGATTTCTCAAGATTGCCCAAGGGAGGATTTCCTGGTGGAGGAGCAGCAGCCATGGTATTGCTTTGTACTGTGGTTACTTTTCTGCACCTGTGGATGTATAATGCCAGGTTTAAGGAGGTGGTTTAACACTTGGGCTTTACTTCTTTTGGCTTCTAACTGTAACAGTCTGGGTTCAGCCATGATTTCAACTTCAATTTTTCCAAAATATGTTTTAATTTTGTTCGTTTGGTTTGTTCAGCTTTCCCTTTTTATTTTCCTCTTTATGTGAAAATGTCACCACAGAGTTCATAGAGGAGATGGAATCATAGAATGATTTGGATTGGGAGGGACCTTAAAGCTTATCCTGTTCTATCCCCTGCAATGGGCAGGGACCCCTTCCACTGTCCCAGGCTGCTCCAAGCCCTGTCCAGCCTGGCCTTGGACACTTCCAGGGATCCAGGGGCAGCCACAGCTGCTCTGGGCACCCTGTGCCAGGACCTCACCACCCTCACAGGGAACAATTCTTTCCCAATATTCAATAAAACATTCCCTCTTCCAGTTTAAAAACATTTCCCCTTGTCCTGTTACTACAGGACTTGGTAAAAAGTCCCTCTCTTTTAAACCAAATTTTTATATTGAGAGGCCACAGCTGGGCCTTCCTGGACTCAGAGCAAGCTGCTGTTGTGATGTGTAGCAGTATTATTCACAGGAAGAAACCCCAAACACCTTGCATTTAAGAAATGGATCCAGCAGAGCAGGGAGTGCAGAGGTCAGGGTGGTTTTTCACCTGTCAGTGAGCCCCACGTGGATGTTGCAAATGCCCAAACACTGTGTGAGAGGGAAGTGTAGTAAATCTATTTGCTTGTTCTTTCAGTAAATCCACCTCTCTGAGTAGTGGCTACAATTCCTTGAAGTGTCTGTGGCTACAATTTCCCTGCAATAATAAACAACGGTGCCTGGATGGCTTTTCCAGCCAGAGACAAGATCTATTTTTGTGCCTTCATTTTCATATTAGCAAGGCCCTTTCAAAGGAGGATCAAAGCTCAATGCTATGCTTAAGTTACAGAAATAGATATAAAATCCATGTTTTATGTTTCTTCCTGCAAGAACTCTCTCAATGGTGAACACCTGGAAAGTGAGTCCCTACATATAGGAATTTAAAAATCAATTTCTTAAAACAAAGCTGAAAAGGGATGTGGAGGAGCAGCTCTGGGTCTGAAGAGAGCTGCTGCCCCAGCCCTATTACATAAAGCAGGTCTAAGCTGCTAGGGGTGCTTAGTACAGCCTAAACTGGATAAACAGGATGTAGTAAACAGATTACAGCAGTGTTTATTGGGAATTCCTTCTGATGTGGGGACTGGAGGGACCGTGAACGATGTGTGTAGAGGGGAAAATGAAGAGGTGCTGTGCTGTTGAACAGTTCTCGAGTTAACTGAGCAATAACTGCAAAGATTCCTCTGAGGAGAAGGAAAAGCCAGCCGGCTTGGCTGAAGCAGGATGGAGATAAACACCCGTGGCTTTGGAAGGTGTGTTTTGAGCGCTGGGCATTAAGAGGACTCGGCAGCTCCTTTGAGCTTGCCATTGATATTGTAATGGGCTTTAAATAGCTGATTCCAGCTCCTCGGTGCCCCCGGGGTCACTGCCCGGCAGGGACACGGCCCAGGGGACACCTGGAAATCTGTCAGCTCATCCTGACTCACCCGGGAGCTGCTCCCGAGCAGCAGCAGCCGGAGGAGGAGGAGGGATTGCAGCACCTCCATCTTCCAGAAGCCCCCTGCTCCCTCCCCAAGGCTTTGGAGATGTGGGTCGGGTTAGGGGGAAGGTGCCACGGATGTCAGAAGGGGCAGAGGTGTGAGGAGCAGGTGAGCAGGACAGCCAGCCCTGCTGCCACTGCGGGGACATCCCTGTCACCCTGTGTGTCACAGCGGGAGCTCTCAACAGCAGGGACAGCTTCTGCTTCAGCCTCTGCAGCATTCCCTTCCCCAGCAGGCAGGGGAATGCCAATTCCTGCAGCCAGGATGCGATGGGCACCAGTCTCTGTCTGAGAAAGGCCAGCTGAGCCTGGAAAAGGCACAAGCAGAGCTGGCCTGGTACCCGGAGTGTTTAGAAAGAGGCAAAACCCATCATGTTTGTCCTGCTTCAGCAACAGCCGAGACCCTGGCGTCTCTGCAGGGAGATCCTCGTGCCTGATGTGTTTGCACATCTTCATCAGAAGATGGGCAGAGCAACCAGGAAAGGGAAACAGCAGAGAAATATTTTAAACCAGATCAAGCAAATGCAAAATTATTTTGGTTAATCCCGAGAACAAATTTTGATGAAAATAACTTCTCAAAAAACTTGGAGCTTAGCATGAGCCAGGCGTTTTTATTCTGAAACAAATTCAGATCATTGCTGTTATTCAGGAATTGTAATTCTGGAAAAGTAAATTTGGACCATCCCAGTGTGGCGAGAAGAGGAGCTCTGAAGGTGTGTGCTCTCAAGGTAAGCACCAGCAGTGACTCATATGGAAATGCAGGAGTATTCCGAGGGAGTAACACTTCCTGGGGTGTCTGCTTATCAAATAAATATTGTCACCTTGTTTCTCATCGGTTTTCAGGGAATAAACTGATTTTGTAATCTGAATTATTGTCTTATTTCTAAAAGCTAAATGGCCATGTGGTTACAGTGCTGTAACCTGTTTGTAATACAGGTGAGGGATGCAATAAAGACCCCAGGAATATTTTTCCTACTGCGAGTAACTCTGGAGTAGCTGGCTGTCAACATTTCAACATTTGAAATGGGCCACTGGAATTCCTTTTACATCTGTTTTGTTGTTTAAGGAGAATCTTGTGCCAATTCTGAAAAAAACCCAGAAAACCCCAAACCAAGCAGGCCCCCACAGCCTTGGAATCAAAGTGGTCTGGAAAAGTGAATCTGCTCTTTTCCCAAAGAGGATGACTTGGTGATCTGAATTGCCAATGTTTGCTTAGACCCACATTAAAAAGTCACTTTTAAAACTGGAACAAAAGAGCTTGAAGTCAGTCTCTGGAACAACTCTCTGCAACTGTTCTTGCCAAAAATTCCAGTGAGCATCTTCACTGGTTTTAAGTTTGCCATGGAAACAATTTGTGAAGTTCAGGATGTTATTTAACTTGCCCCCAGCAAAATGTAGTTTTTCTGCCTGCAAAGGCAGTGTTTTTACAGTTCCTGACAGAGTCTAACCAAAAACCAAATGGGAGTAAATAGTTACTTGAACGCAAAATTTCCTTGCTTCCCATGGTGTGATCGAAGGGGTACAAACGGTGACTTTGCTATTTAATCTTCTGTGGGATAATTTGTCACACTAAAATTTGTCAAAGAAAATTCTTTTAAAATATATTTTTTGAAAGAAAAATAAAAATTAGAAGAAAGAAAAATTATTTTCCTGAAAAATACAGCTGTAATATAACATGGCCCTTCAAGAGCACCCAAAGTTTTTTTTAGCCAGAACTTCTGGACGGTCAAATCCATGATTTTTCATGCTACAGTGGGAAGTAACAGTTTCACCTTTGCTGTCTCTTTTCTTCCTGTCAGTATAGGATAAGAAGGGTCAAATATGACAATTTTCTGGGTGTTTTTTTGAGCAGTGTAGGCACAAGTTTGGTGTTGGAAGAAACTCCTGTGATACTGGCACGTGTCAGTGAGGAGTGAACTGAGAATGTTGGAATTTCAGCTCTGCCACAAAGCTGAGGTGTGAAAGTTCCCACTCTGCTGAGGGTGCAACAGAGAACACTTGGGGCTTGTTTTTCTTCTAAATCAGGAGCAAATTGCTGGTCCAGAGCCCAAGTAAGAAACTGAGAATCCAGACCTAGAAATTTGTCCCATGACCAAGGAAACCAAATCTCAAGTCATGTCTTGGGATAGTTTTTTTGCATTGTTTCAGTGAAGATTATTTTTGCCCTGACAAACCCAAGAGTTTGGAAAGTTAAGTTTTTCTGTCCTGGGGTAACCATAGGAGATCTCAGCACATTTAAAATCTGTTTCTCTGTTCTAAAACTTTCTTTCAATGGAGCAAAATCCATCCTGATCCTTGGAAATGTGCAGAGGGTTCTTTGGGGCCACCCTAAGAGAATTTTGAACTTCCTCTGTGGAAGTGACACAGACCTGGATGAATTGGCCTGAACTTCTTCTCATGTTGAGCTTGTGATTGTAACAGAAAAATGTATTTAGAAATAGATTTTCTTGTTCTGCACCATTCTCCTTATTTATGTCCTTTTTTTGTGCATAAGATTAAATAGAAAAAAACATGAATACAGTTCACTGATGCTTGCAGAAATTTTCCTTATCAAAGTCACCCATAATACTTTATAAATAAAGTTTAAGATATTTACTTATGTTTTATGTTTAAGCATTCTTGGTAGTATTGAAGCTTCTACTTTTCAGTATGACTTTCCATTGTCCAAGCTAAATGTAGCATTTCAATTTTGTGATGTCTTAAGCTGTTCTAAAAATCATTTTCACAAAAGTATAAAATGCTGCATGAAAAGTGAAGGCAATTTTTGATGATTGCTAGCTTGTATTTTTGTAATGTTTTAATGCTTTGTAAGTATCAACATTTTTCTTCTACTGGAAACATTATTTTGAGATTTTCAAGATTATTTTAAAATCACAGTGGTCAGCATTTTATTTCCTAATTCTAGTTTTGTTTTTTTTTTTTTCCTCAGATGCTCAGGCAACCAATACAAACATGGATTAAATTTAATCTGAGGGGATAAAGAGAAGCAAAATAAACTGCATTATTATTAACATATTGAATTTTTAATATGGAATGATTGGTTTGATATTAATCTCAAATCTCAACAACAAATGGTTGTCTTGAGAATTTCTGAATTCCACCTGGTGAAGTGAAAATGAACTCATTTGTTCAGAATGCAACTACTGAAAGCTTATTACATGCCCTGCTTGTTCCTGAGCCCCAGCTGGGTGGGAATTGCTGCCAGAAGGGACTGGGGGGGTTTTACAGTAGTTTTTCATCTTCAGACAGAGCCAGCCTGAAATGGGCAGTGACTTTTCTTTGCACTGTTCCATCCTTAGGGGAGGTAATGTTTTAATTCTGTGTTTATATATATTTATATTTACACTTTCTGCTCTTCTGGACCAATAAAATTCCAATTTTCAAGCTGCTGAGTGGCTCCCATCTTCCAGCTGAATGGTTGGATGCAGGATAAGGCCCTGGCAGGGAATGAGAAATGCATCTCTCCTCCCCCTGATTTGCATTAATGTGTCACTGGGGCAGAATTTCATCCCCCAGCCCATTCCCTCGCTCTCAGCTCACTCCTTGTTTACAAGGAACGGCTGGCAAAGTGGCTCTGGAGAAACATTCTGGGATTTCAGCATTAGTGGCACAGGGGTGAAGCAATGCCTGGATGCCTGTTTGTGTGTGTGAAACACTCCTCAGTTCAGGAAGCAATGCCTGTATCGCTGTGTGCTTTTATAACCCGGGAGGTTTGGTCACTGGGGTAAGGGCAAACTGTCTGGTCCTTTGTGCTCCTGCATCATCTTCTGAAAAAATCTTTGTGTGTGTGTGTTTTAGTGGTCTGAAAGGAGGATTCTGCAGGTTCCATTTCATTTCAGAAAGTGCTTTGCCCTGATGGGGGTCACGCTTCTATTCCCTCTCCAGGAATTCAGGGAAGCACTCTATGAAGGCAGAGTGGTCTTTGGGATCTCTGCAGCTCTTGGTGCTCTGAGGAACAAAAAGAGAGACATTTTTATTGTGATGACTTTTTTTAAATGATTTTAGTGACTTTCAGAGAAGCACAATAATTTATTAACCAGCAGTCACCCTCAATCTGTAAAATATAAAGGTCCATAATAGGGACACTCAGGTGTTGGTTTTACCTGATCTGGTAACTGAGGGCAAAACTTCCATGCAGAGGCGGCTGAGAGCTGGGGCTGTGCTGCCCCTGCTAAAGGCTGAGCAGCATCAGGCTCCCTGAGCAATTAAAGATAAATATTTTAAACAGAATCATGCACCACTCAGATACCTGGGAAACACACTTTCCTAGAAATGACATGTGTTGAGGGCTGTGATCACCAGTGCTAGAACCAGCTGAAAATTCTCTTTTGCTGAATGGTTCACTAAAAATTTGCCTTGGTTTTTTAATTCCATGTGTGTGGGCAACGAGGCTGGAGAGGGGCTGGGAACACAAACCCTGTGAGGAACCACTGAGGGGAGCTGGGGGTGCTCAGCCTGGAGAAAAGGAGACTCAGAGGTGACCTTATCACTCTAAACTCTCTGAAAGGTGGCTGTGCTCAGCTGGGGTTGGTCTCTTTCTCCAGGAACTGACAGAACCAGAGGACACAGCCTCAAGCTGTGCCAAGGGAAATTCAAGTTGGATACTAGGAAAAAGGTTTTTATTGGAGTGATAAAGTTCTGGCATGGCCTGCCTGGGGAGGTGGTGGAGTCACCATCCCTGGATGTGTTTTAAACAAGCCTGGATGTGGCACTGGGTGCCAGGGTTTGGTTCAGGTGTTGGGGCTGGGTTGGACTTGATGATCTTTAAGGTCTCTTCCAACCTGGTCATTCTGTGAATTCTGTGGGGGTTTTTTAAATTTTTATTAAAAAGAGCAGGATTTCTGTCTTATAATACAACTGACCTTCATCCCCAAAGCAAAGCAGATGTCAAAGGATGCAAGATCTTTTCCACGTTGATTTAACTGGATAACTGGACAAGTCAGTAGCTGCTGTTGAGGTTTCTTGGGAGATGTTTTCTTTGCCAGTCCGTGCTCCAGAGCTTAAGGGCTTTGGGAGCTGCGTGGCTGCTGTACCTGTGAGAGATCCAAGAGGAGCCTGAGAACTTCCAGGAGCTGCAGCTGCTCTGGAAATGCAGCCTCACTCCTGACCCTGCTGCTCTGGAAATGCAGGATGGGTGCTGCCAGGTGTCTGCTGTGGCTCTGATCATTCAGATTATTCAGATTATTCCGTGCTCAGCCCTTGTCAGCCCTGCTTGTGTTTGCATGGTGGAAATGGAGCCTCACTCTGCATTTCCTGCTGTACAAATCCTCATGGATATATGGAATATATATATATATCCTTATGGATATATGGAGTATCCTGAGCTGGAAGGGACCCACAGGGATCACTGAGTCCAGGACATCCCAGTAATCCCACCCTGTGCCTCAGAGCGTTGTCCAACGTGTCCATGTGGTGCTGGTTCTACAGCTGGGATCAGAGTATGGCAACTAACATGAAAATTATGGGAAATAACCACTTAATTCTGTCTGGGCAAGGTTTGTTATCTGGGATTACTCAGTGAAATGGGATGAGGATATTTTTAAAGCGATATTTATGTTTGGGTCAAACACTTGGGACATGCTTATTATAGTTTGTATATTTTCATTGTCATAATTATGGAAAAAGCGTGGTGGGGGATGGATTGGGACTGTGAGAACAGTCCCAAAAGTGCACAAATGCAATCTCTAAATTCTGTTCTCTTGCTGTAGGAGATGTAACACAGCATAGGATTAAATGATATTTTTATTGAGGTTGAAAGGGGTTTTGCAGCGTGGGCTTCTGCTGCTTTACCTACTTTAAAAAG
Source organism: Ploceus nigricollis (assembly GCA_013399945.1). Lineage (NCBI taxonomy): Eukaryota > Metazoa > Chordata > Aves > Passeriformes > Ploceidae > Ploceus > Ploceus nigricollis. The sequence continues at coordinate 343,314 of VXBC01007670.1, forward strand.
CAGATTAATTACTGTAAAAGAGTGGTTCTTCTGAAAAAAAACCCCAGTATTTTTTCCAGAGCCTTAGAAAGTAGAAAACACCTACTTTTAAAACTTTCTTCTCAATCAAGAATTCTGTTCTTACATTGGAGAAAGATTTGTCATGACAGATGCATTTGGATGTATTTAGATTGCCTGAGGAAATGTTTGATGGGACACAAACCAAACAGTGGTATGGACATTGGACAAGAGTACAGATAAAAGGAATGGATAAAAAGATTGATAAATTTTACCAGGAGAGTGTTGGGTCAAAATTTGGGTTCCAGTTGACAAATCTTTAGAAGTCAGTGGAGCAAAATTGTTTTGTTTTACTTATTCACCTCAGTTTATGGCAGAAAAACCCTTCTCTCCCTGCCCTGTGTTCCTGTACCACATCCCAGAATGGTTTGGGTTGGAAGAGATCTTAAAGCTCATCCAGTGCCACACCCTGCTGTGGGGATTTAGAGTCACCATTAATGATGTGAAATATACCCAACCTGCGTAAAAAAGTGGAGTTCTAACATCTGTATTTGTACATGAGTTGTATCACAGTGATGGTCAGCACTTTGTGACAGGTTTGTGCAATTACCTCTAAAACCTGGAGACGCCAGGCCTGCCTTGGCTGTCTCATTCCCCTTTGGGGGGAGTAACGTGACACCTTCATGAAATATTAGTGCTCAGCTGCTCTGTGTGTGTCTGAAAAATGTGCTGTGTGGGACAGCTGGGTACTGCTGCAACAGCACAAAAATCTCTGCACTTGGGGTAGTTTTTACCTTGCTGGAGGTGAAGCTGAATTTCCTGTACACTTGTGGGGTTTGGAGCTCATTGTTCAGGGGAGCTGGAGGGATGCTGGGCTCCAGCAGACTCTGGGTTACTGGGGGAGGACGGTTCAGAGCTATGGGGTCCCCACCTCGTAGCTTTGGTCAGAATTCAGAGTTCTGACTCTTCTTGTCAGAATTCATAGATTTTACACCTGTGGTGTAAAAGGTCTACAACATCTTTTGTCAGAATTCATATCTCTTACACCTTTTTCAGCTCTGCTTACATAGAACTGGTGCAATCAGAATTGCTCCAAAGATGCAAAGATCTGATGTAAAGGTCACCCCTGAAACTGTAATGGATAGGATTGTATTGATTGGATCAAGCCCACTTTTTTTTTTTTTTT
>VXBC01007670.1:344517-424933 GCA_013399945.1 Ploceus nigricollis
TTTTTTTAATTTCAGGCTTTTGGTGGACAGGTGTTGTTTAAAAATAGTAATTTCTTTTAAACGAGCTGTTGTATTCTTGAATGACATTACTAAACTTATGGAAGAACAGTTAAAGTTTAAAATTATTTAACTAAATTAATCTAGTTTTTCTATTACCATTTTCCATTTCTATTACCATTTTCCATTTCATTGTTTCCCAGTATTGTTATTTAATTTGTTCTTCATCCCCACACATAAATCCCATCATCTCCTCCTTATTCACTCCTTGAAATTCTACTCTCTCCTTTAGCCATGTGCCTGTTCCTTGAGAAAATGATTTGATACAGATTTCTGGTCTCTTATCTTACATATAACTCTTTAAAAAATTAAAATCTGGTTTTACTGTTAAAGATTTCCGAAAAACTACCTGTTTAAGAAGCAATATTTTATCTGTTTGCAGATTCATCTAGGCCAGAAAGTTACATTTATGTACAGGAAAATGTGTATATATCTGCCTAAAACAGACAATTATATAATATAATGTGAAGATAACATTCAGTTACCCTGAACTTCATGCAAATTTTGGAGCAGTGGCAAAAGTGACTTTCCCAAAATAACATCTTGGACTGGTCTTGAAAGTCCTTTTCCTATGCTGTGAACCAAACTTCTCCCCTTTGATTTCTGTAATTTTTAAACACTCCCCACCCCAATCACCTTTTTTTCCCTCTGTAAATTTAGATAAAACAACTTCAGAGTTATTCAGAATGGAAAGTATCACAAAGATAAGGGAAATAAATTCCTTCAATTCTTAAATTTAGCCTGCTCTGCTCAGGTTGGGAACGGCTGCTGGTGAACATTTACCTTGTGGAAAATGGGGAAAAAAAAAAAAGTGTTTATTTTTATACAGAAAGCTACAGAGCCTGGTTTGAAGTGATTTTTACCTTCTGGCCGTGTGGGAGCAGCCCCTGCTGTGAGCTGTGCCCTTCCCGTGCCAGCTGCAGGCACTCGTTATGCCCAGGCAGGGACAGGGTGGCATTTCTGCCGCGCCAGGTGTGCTCTGTGCTCCTGCAGGTCACGGTGCCACTGGGGCTCTGCAGAGCTGGGCCAGGCCTTTCCCGGGCACTTCTTGCCCTCTGCACAAAGTGTGCAAAGCCCTCGTAAATCACAGCTGCTCCTGGGGAAGGAGCAGAGCAGCCCTGGGAGCTTCCCTGGGTGTTCATGTGGGATGTCAGAGCCTGGGCTGGGCTGCAGGGAGCCCTCAGATGGAATTGTGGGTTTATTTCAGGAGAAATCAGTGTGAAATACCTGCAGGACACCAGGGAAAGGTGAGCTGAAGGTGTTTAACTCTGCCATAGCACAGGCAGAGTGGCTCCAGCGTTTGGGTTTACAACGATCTGAAACCCAGCAGCTCAGCACAGTTCAGGGCTCTCTTTCTCAGCCTCTTGTTTGGCCCTGGAATATGAATAAAAATTATTTTAAAATACATAACAAATAGATCTTTATCATCTTTATCACTTCCACTCAAGAAATGAGTCCTCTCACCAACAGCAATTGCTTCTCAGTGCTTAAGAAAAATATTTTGTGAGGTTGCACACACTGCTTTCCTGTTCAGGTGTAATTTGGTTTTATCTTGAGACATCTGTGTGCCACAAATGTACTTTTCTAACATCTTAGGGCCATATTTTCTTCTGCATATTTTTAAATTTCTTAATTACCTAGGTTTTAACCACTTATTTTAATAGTTGGGTGAAACCATCTTGAGTATTTTTGGAGTTTCTTTTAACAGTCCCAAAATTTAAAGACCTGGGACTGTTGGTTTCTTCACATGGAGGGTCTGTATATGTGAAATACTCTTTTAAGATTCTGTTCAGTCAAACATGCATTAACTCACAGGATTTGATTTTCTCAGGTAAGTCTGACAGTGTTTATTTTTAAATATCACAGTATAATTCTTCTAGACTCTACCAAAAGTCCTTATATTTTATAGTAGAAAATGTTACTGTTTACAGATACAAAGGTCTGTAATTTAAAGCAATCAGAATTAATTTCCATAGTGTGACAGTGATAAACGTAATTTGCAGCATTAAAATATAATAATGTTTCCTGAGAAAATGAGACAACAGTTAAAAAAGCAGAACTAAACTTTCTTACTTTTGGATATTTTCTCATTATTTTCTTTTTCTAATGACAATTCTGTCTTTTATTGATGGGAGAAAATGTTTACCTGTGAGAAAGTGCCTGAGTTTAATAATAAATAGTAAATAAAAATTAATAATAATAATAATAATAGTAACAGTCTCTTCCATAAAAATATTTGTTTGTTTTTTAACATTGATTGTCCCACTCATCCCACTTATTTTTGTGTGGACATTTTAAAAAATCTGAGCTAGCAGGAACTTTCTTTTCCTTTCCTCTATTCCTTTATTTTCTCTGAAATTTGGAATAGTATTTCAATATATTTATGTTGATTACAGAAAAAGCTTGTTACAGTTCAAGCTGTACAAAACCAGAGGGCCAGGCTTACTCCTGGTGTCCAAACCCGGGCAAAGAAGCTGAAAATTGCTGCATTGGCTTTGCTGCCTCCCCTCTTTTGGGATCTTTTAGTGGTTGAGGGCTCAGTGAGGGAGGCTGGGATTCAGTTCCATCCTCTGCTTGATCCATTTAATCCGCTACCTCTCATTTCCCCAAATATTCCCGTACCATATAACGAGCCAGGCGCTCTGGTTGGTGCGAAGGCTTTCTTTGCTGCTGGGTTTATGTTTCAGCGCTTCGATAAATAACTAAAAAGGTAAAAGGTGGTGGCTGGAACTGATGGCTGCCTGCCTTTTCAGCAGCATTTCCTGAGAGTGGTTTGGAAAAGTCCTTGCCGAAGCCTGGAGTGCTCCAGAGGCTGGTTTCGCTGGGCTGTGCGGGTTGCGGGGTGCTCGGGTGTGAGGAGCTGCCAGCAGCCCGAGGGGCGCCCAGCGCGGGCGGGCTGCGCTGAGCTGGGCACGGCGCCTTCGGGAATTGGGAACACAGAGCCCAGGAATCCACCTTCCCTGCAAACGTGAATTCTGCCAGGGCCGCTTGGCATTCCCCCGCCCGGGAAGCCGTAGGAATGTTACTTTGCTGTTCAGGATTTGGCAGGGAAGGGAAGGACAGCATGGCCCCGCCGGCGCTGCCTCCTCCCCGGAGCGCTCCCTGCTCCTGCCGCCCTTCCCCAGGCTGCCTGTGCCGCCAGCTGGGAAGGAGACAGCGATCCAGGGACTCGAGGGGGTGGAGAGAAGCAGGAAAGGTGTGTCCCTGCTGCCACACCCCGGGGTGTGCTGGGGGAGCGCCGCACTCATCCCATGGCCAGCGCTGCTCCGGGAGCCGGGCTCACCTGCACGGCTCCTCCGGCAGCCGCTCCCGGGGGCTGCAGCGTTCCAGGTACGGCACAGGGATGCTTGGCACGGCAACGCTGTGCTTTGCTGCCCAGCAGGATTATCCTGGGCTGGCTGGACGGTTCTGGGTTCTGGTTTGGGTTCCAGGCACGCACAAGCCGTGTGTGCCCTGAGTGGGAAGCCGTGAGGCACAAAATGTGGGCTGGTGAGAGAGGGAGAATGTCCATTATTAGTTTGCACAGCCAGAAGGCAAATGGTAATTGCTTCAAAAATGTCCCCTGCATTTGACTTTTGGGGAGGATGGGAGTAGAAATGATTCATTAGAATGGAGCCATGTGAAAGAAAAATGTAACTATGCTGGATTTATTACCTAGAGATGATGCTGTACCTGAAATATTCATCAGCTGTTTATTTTCTCTTTAACAATGGTCACCGTAGCCCAGTACTAATGCAGTGTTTTGGGATGACTTTCATAGATAGCAGTAAATGGCTGACATTGCAAGGAAATGTTTGGCAAGAAAATAAGCAGCTTACTAATGAACTTTAAATAATAATAATGCTTATATTTCATGTAGATTTCTGTGCTGAAAATGTGCATCCTTTCTTTTTAAACCTGATCTTTTAAAAATCCATTCAGCACCAGCTTTTGCCTTGTCAGAATTTCACATGCACTCCTGTTTCATTCTTTTCTTGCTTTTAGACTTTATAATAGCTGTGAATTTTATTTAACTTGAGCTAAGGCACCAATAAGAACAATATTCAGGTATTTATTTTGGAGGTTAGAACATTTCTGAACTAACTAAAGCTGTTAAATGAGTAAAGTTAGATGAAATATTTCAGTAAAACATAGAATGCATCACTATTCCTGCTTGTTATTGGAAGCAGGGATAGAGGAAAATAGATGACAATATTAATTTTGACAAAATGCAGCAACATTTTTCAAGTTGTCATGCTTAATGTAGTCTAATTTTGCTTATCCTTGATTTTTGCATGGATTCACAGTGAATTTTTAGCTGAAATTCAAATGGTACTGAATGTCTGGATAGGGTGATATATTTGGATTTGCAAATGCTTCTATGAATTTTATCACTTCTCTGGGAGGAATTAGCTGAAAAGGGATTCTTAAAAAGCCATTTTTTTTAAGGGTTCAAGTTGGATGTGAAATATTGGCAGCCAATCTGCCATTCATCAGTTTACCTGAGCTTTTTTCATCCCCTCCAGAGAGACAATTCATACTTTTAAAAACCTTTCTGTGTGGGCAAGTCTGTGAAACTGAATTCTGCCTGAAAATACCCCAAGTTGGTAAAGCATGGTTATGTAACCAGTATTGCATAATAATGCATTTAATGATATTCTAATAGGAGTTTACTTTTATCACTGTTTCTTTAGGAGAAAAGGTTGCAGGGCTGTGACTAATTACCCTCCTTCTTTAAGGTCATCAGCTGTCCTCGTTTTCAAGGACATCCCTTGCTAACAGGGACAACCCTGGAATCTTGGAGGCTTTATTGAAAATGGGGCAATGTTCTAATTTCAGAGCAATCCCATGTCAGGCAGACATCTGAGCAGCTCCAGAGCTCACGTGGCTCCGAGGGCAGCACCAGCACCAGCTCCTTCCCTGGCACACAAAGATGTGCCAAACAGAGGTGCAGCAGCAGCTGTCCCACTGCTGCACACACACCAACCTTAGATGTAAAAAAAAAAAAAAAAATAAATTGGGTTTTCCCTTCAGACACATGTTCACTTTTTCCCTTCTGCAGTCCCACAGCCATGGGAATGGGTCAGCAAAATCGGGTTCGTTGCCCCGTTCCACTTGAATGGAAAGACCAGGCAGCAAATGCTGGAGCATTGGGAGGAATTTTCACAGAGGCTGAAGCTAAATTTAAAGGAGGAACAGCTCTCTGCACTCTCTGTTCTCAGACAGTTGTCAAAAGAGAAAAGTAGGTTTTGGAAGCGTTCAGATTTGTTTGACGACTTTGTTATCTCCGTGCTTGAACTCAGACTATTTTATATGTGCTGTAAAATAAGGAAGTCCTGGGATTATGTAAGGGGTTAGCCAAGTACAACACAGAGAAAGCTGCAGGAGGGATTGAAGTCTGGTTTGAAACGTGTGCGAGGACATCTGTGACTGCACGGAGCTCAGAAGGTTTCTGCTGGGGAAGAGATCACTGATAGCTCAGTTCTGCCCCTCTGAACAGGAATGTCTGTGAGGGCCTTCCTGGATTTCACTGAGCTTTCCTGGGCTTGAGGAAACCTTGTGGAATGGGGTCTTTTATTGGAATGAAAGCTTTCTAATATTTTTAGCACAGAGACCTTAATAAACTTGAAGGCTGAGGCAGGAAATTGTTAAAATATAAACTCCTTCAGTTTTCTCCAAATTTTAGGGAGTGATGGCTCCACAGCCTTCATGGCATCTGGGACTTGTGCATGTTGGGTTCCAGGGCAGTTGTCCTGGACATGGAAAAGTCCCAGTGGGGGATTTAAATCCCCACTCCTCCCATGTGGCTGTAACTCAATGTGTGAGCTCAGTAGGAAAGTGCATGCATTTTTCATCTATGATGCTGTGTCAGGACACACATGGGAGACTTTCTTTTCTGGGGTTTGGGGCTTTAAATGTACCACAAACACACGCACACTGCTTGTCTTTGTGTTATAGTGACAACAGGTTTTTGTAAATAAGCAATTCGAGTTACTGCAGCTGCATTTTGTAACAATATCCATACTTGGTGTCAATTTATCAAGAGCTGAATGAGCTTAAAAGAATGCAGTTTTTTATTTACAGCACTTACCTGGGTAAGTGACAGGTCTAGTGTCCCATTACTTCCCCTTCTGTCATTTTGCAGGATAGAATTTCATGCATCTGCCAGCTCAGATTCTCCTTTGTTGGAAAGATTTCATGTACTCCCACTTCTCATAATTAGAATAATGGTGCCAAATTTTCTCAAGGTTAAGAAAACTGCTGGAACCATAAAATAGAACATGAGGGAGCTGTAATTGCTTGGTTTTTTAAGTGAAGATGTGAAAGAATGACCTAAAGAGTGACCACAGTTTTTGTGGGGATCAAGGGCAGTGTCACAACACTGAGGGCCCAGGTTTCAGCTGAGGGGAAGGAATGACTTTGCTCAAGTGTTGGACCTGATGCGTGCCAGGAAAAGCATCTATGCAACAATTTGTAAGCTATTTAACACTGTAAAAATCAACTGAAAAGTGTTTGTGTTTTAGTAATTAAATAGGGATCCCTTCAGTGATAATGCATCGTGTGTACCGAGTCCTACAGCTCTCCTTGCTGCTAATGGGATCTGCAAATGTTGCAAAATCCGTATTCATCCAGCAGAAAATGTGCTTCAGAGTGCCTTAGGAAGCTGTTCAGCCTTTATTTCTGAAATTTGGGGTGACTTCAAGTTGCCCAAATTGGCTTTGCCTTTAGAAGAGCCCTGCTCTGAGCCTCCCTGCCCTCATTTCTTGTGAGCACCCGGGCTGTGTTTGGCCAGCAGGGTGTCAGTGCTGGCCAGCACAGCCAGAGTGCTCTGCTCCTGGGGAGTATGGCAATATGATATCATATATCTGGGGAGCAGAAATGAGGATGTTTGTTTCTAACCCATGAGGACCTGAGAAACCTGTGCTGCAGAGCAGTGCTGGCAGCTTTCCTTTCACCTGAATCCCAGGGTGAGGGCCTGTATCCATCCCACTCCTTCCCTGTCTTCTCCCTCGTGTTGCAGATATTTGGCAAAGGCTTCAATGCATCTCTTGCTCTTTAGCCACTTTCCTGACTCCTCGTTTCTCCAGTTTTCCTGCTTGCCTGTCTCTCCTGACACGTGGTGTGACAGCAGTGGCTCCACTGGGGCCATGGACAGAGCCTCCCCTTCTCCACAAACCTCCTCTCCCAGGCTGCTGGAGCTGCACCACCCCTGCTGCCCGGGAGCTGAGCACGAGGGGATGCTGGAAGACGTTTCAGAGCTGAATTCAAATCTTCTCCCACGCCAAGAGGTGCCACCACTTGTTACCTGCACTACCACCTGCCTCCCTGTTGTTTTTTCTGGATGTGTGCTGGTTTTATTTTGGTTAAAGATCACAGCCACAGCCTTCATGCACAAGTGCTCTCTTTATTGACACTGTGGCCCCGCTGAAATGCTGATTGTTTTAGTCCTTTGTTTTTCCACCACTGTACATGATCCCTGCCCACTTCTCTGTGCACCTTTCCCCCAGCAGAGCCCCTCTGGATACATTTTGGGCTTTAGGAAGTTGATTGAGTTGTTAATCTCTGAATTCTGCTCTGATTTGCTTTTGTTTCTCAGTATATGCCTTTACCAAAGCCTCATTCTTCAAACTGTGTTTATGAAACAGAGGTAGAGGTGATTAATAATCTGCCTTACTTTGATCCTAAATGGCCATGTTCAGTTTTAGGTATTGCATTATCCTGTATAATGTAAAGCTTCCAATATAGCAGAATTTAATATTGCTCTAAGTATTTTTGGGAATTATGCAACTTGCTAAAGCAGGCAAACAATTTTTTTCCCCAGATAATCAGAATTAATTCTTTTTAGCAAGGCCATCTTGATAGCACTGTGAATGGAGATTTGTAAATGTATCAAACTCCTTTGCTGATTTTTCAAGTCCCTTAATTCCAATACTTTGTGGATTGAAGGAAAACAAGTTTTAAAGCAATCTCTTTTGTGTGGCTAAACCTATATATAAGAAATGTATTTAATCTGTATTTGCAACTTTTGACCTTGAGGTTCAAATGTGTTCAGAAAATTCACTCTAGGATTAATGTTTTGATTAAATGGATGGCCTTCATTGTATGGAAACTTTTTCCCCCCCCTCCAGTGCCAGTTATGAAGACTTATTCTTGATTCTGAAAATAAAGTTCTTTTCCCAGGGCCTTTGGCAAAGTTCATCCCAACTCTTCCTTTGCTCTCAGCAGCTCTGGGTGAATGGTGGCGTTGTGAGCTCAGGGAAAGCCCTTTGGAATGGCAGGTGCACATTAACTGCTTTATCAGAGATACCTGAGCCAAGATGTGGGCATTGAACTCTTCAATAATTGTCCTCTCCACCCCTTTTAACTTCCTTGCTCTGTTTCAAACTTGTGACATGACCAATGCTTATACATGCTAATTCTTACCATGAATTAACTCTTCAGGTAATCTAGATTTTAAAGTCTACTTCACAGAGAATCAAGTTAAAAGCAAATGAAATTAGAGCAGACTCATATTTGTATGGAGAAATCAGTACTTCACATTTATCTTAGCAGTCATCCTGTCACCATCTATTCTGATTGCATTTTCCATAAATTAACAGATATGTTTACCTGCCTTACCATCTGCTGAGCTGACTCTTTGCAAGTTACCTGCTTGAGGTGACTTCTGGAGAGTTGTGACCAGTCTGCCCAGTACAGGAGAGGTACTGGTGACTGGGGGGAGTCCAGAGAAGGGCCACCAAGGTGGGAGCACGTGGCACACACGGAGAGGCTTGGGAGTGTCAGCGTTCCTCACTCAGGAGAAGAGGTGGATGTGGTTTTATTCCTTTCTTCACTTACCCAGTGGAGGTCATAAAAGAAGGAAAATCCAGACTCGTCCCCGAGGTGCACAGCAAAAGGATTTGAGGTAAAAGCTGTAATTCCAGTAAGGGGAATTCTGGTCAAATATAAATAGCTTTCTCACCAGGAGGATGTTCCAACAGGGGAACAGTGGCCCAGACAGGGGTGGGAATCTCCATCCTTGGGGATGCTCCAAGCTCAGCTGGGCATGACCCTGAGCAAGCTGTTCCACATTTGAAGTTGGCACTGAGCTGGGCCAGATGACCTTCAAAGGTCCTTTCCAATCTAAATCATCCTATGGTTTTCTTAGGAACACTGGGAAAAAAGCAACCCCCAAACCAAAAGAGAGCTGTTTGATTTGAAGTTGGTTTTCCAAGCAGAAATGCAGGGAAGCCTGAGCCTGTGTTTTTGTGAGTCATGGACAACTTTTAGTCTGATGGGACCTCTGTGAGTGTTGTCCTGTGGAGTCACTGAGCCCTCTGGCAGTCCTGGAGCACTGATTTGCAATGGCAGCTCGGGCTTAGCTGTTACTCTGCGTTGTTTCTGGCCATTCTTTATGAGACTTTTACATATCTTTCCATGATAGATTTGTGATCTTCTGCTGCTTTAATTAATTCCAGCAAGTAGAATTCATATAGGTAAGACCAAAGTGAGAAGCAGGAGAAGTGAAAGCAGCACAGTTTTGTCCTGTGTTGCGAATTCAGAAAACTTTACTGAAATTCTTCCACCTCAGACATTTTTGTGCAGTTGCTTTCAACAGTGATAAATGACCTGCCCCAAATTTCTAGATGACTTTTCCATTTATGGTGTGAAATTATATAAAAGTCAGGGTAATAAGGAAAAAATGTTAACTTAATCTTGACTGCTTGAGTCCATGTAGGGAGGTTTGACACTTGTTGCTGTGGTGTTATTACAGTGGTTGCTAATTAATGTCTCTTGTTAGAGCACCCTTCCTGCGAGTGTCACCTTCCTTTGGGTGAGTTCTTCCTGCACCATAAAATAGTAAATAATACATCTGATAGTCATCTTGATAAAGGCCTGTGTCTGAGGGGGAAATGTGAGTAGAGAGGAAAATGAGTTATGATAAAACATGCTCAATTAACATAAGGTGTCACTTCTGAAATGTAGGGTGGGCTCATTAAGGTTACAAGGATGGAAACTGGCTGGAAACTACTACCCCCTCTCTGGTTAAAAGGAAAATTGCTGGGGGAAGTGTCACCATCACTCTGTGGCCTTAGAGATGTCACTTTATCCCTGACAGGCCTTGAGGGACAGGATGGGCAGGGAGAGCAGAGGCAGACCAGGGAGGGCAGATGATGATCAGGGAGAGAGAGGCAGATCAGGGAGGGCAGGGGCAGATCAGGGGGAGAGAGACAGATCAGGGAGGGCAGAAGATGATCAGGGAGAGCAGAGGCAGATCAGGGAGGGCAGAGGCAGATCAGGGAGAGCGAGGCAGATGAGCCAGCCCGGGTCAGGGTGGCCACAGTGTACCTTGGTTTTGGGGCAAAGGATCTGACAGTCAGGAGGGTTCTGTCCCCATCTTGGGGTATGTGGGGGAAAGAATGAAAATAAATCATTGTATATAAAGGCAGAGCGAGATACTCCAGCAAACAGAGGGTTTCCAACAATTTTAGGATATAATTGTTAAAGGGGATTCTAGCTGGATAAAGGCTGAAATATTTGAATTTTATTTACAACAGTATCTGTCTTCCCTTCCTGCTAAGTAGCTGTGATGAATTGTGTTGGGGTTGCTCTTCCTCTGATAAAATGTTTTCTAATAAGGCACAGAATCACAGGATCATTTAGGTTGGAAAAGTCCTCTGAGATCATCAAGTCCAAGCTATCACTGATCACCACCTTATCAACCAGACCATGGCACCAAGTGCCACATCCAGTCTTTCCTTAAACATCTCCAGGAATGGTGACTCCACCACCTCCCTGGGCAGCCCCTCCAATATCTAAGCACCCTTTCTGTGAAGAAATTCCTCCTGAAGTCCTTCAGTGCAGCTCCTTTCCCTGCCATTGTAGTGTTTGCAGAGATACCTTTTGCAACAGTCCTTCCTTCTGTAAAAGCTGAAAAGCCTAAACCACTGCTGTTCCTGCTAGACTGGTACTCTGATTTTGAATTTTGAGCCTTATTTGAAGGGTTGTTTTTGTAGTGTTCCTTTTCAACATTTTATTCTGATAGTGGATTTCCTGGTGCCTAAGTTGGACTAAAGTTCTTATGCCTAATGTGTCAGATAATTTGTTACAGAATCTTGTTTACAGGGAAGTTTTCTTGATATACAGTTGCTGGTTAATGCGATGTTAAACAATTGATCCCATGTCTAAGGTGTCTTGGAAGGTTCATTCTGGGAGAGAATTTTTAACAATTGGAGTCAGGTCCCTGTAAGAGGGAGACATAGCTCCAAGGCTATAATCCAAAAAGGCTAAATCCAAATTTATGCAATTGAAATAAGAATCTGGGGATAAGACACAGAAGGTTGTGAAGACCAGTTATGCTGAGTGAATTATTTAGGAAGGGATGGGAAATGAAAAGATGATAGAGATAAGAGGTAGAAGTGGAGTTTGCAGTGTGTGTCCATCAGCAAAGCATTTGGTGCATTAGAGGCAGATCAATAGTGGGGAGCAGCCCTGGATCTCTGCATGTCTCGTGTCTGACTGGATTTAGTCTGAGCCTTTGGCCTCAAAGTGCTCCTGCTGGGGCTGGAAGCTTTCCAGAGCCCTCTGATTGCTCCTGCCCTGTGTGTGCTGAGTGTGAGCCTGCAGTGGGGCTTCTGCTCTGTTTTCTCTGAGAGAAATCTCCTGCCTGGGCTCCAGAGCTCTCTGCAAACAGAGCTGAGACACAGCCAGAGCCGAGCTGCTGTGAACTGCAGTGCTGCTCAAACCCAAAACGTGAATGTAGGGCACAGCAAAGTCATCTGGCTCTGAAGCCTGGTGTAAAAATACATCATCTTATCCTCTGCTGGAGAAGCAGAGGTCCTTCTCTCTTAAAGGAGAATTTATCAAAATGAACTGCATTGGGTTAAATCCATTTTCTTTGAAGTTGATGGTAAAGCTTCAACTGATGTAAATGGGAGTAGAATTAGGCCAACACTGATCACTTAGGGGAAATCAAAATCTAGGCTAGAGAAAAGGCAAAGATCAGCTCTGCACAGATACAGAAATAGTTCCTGTGTGCTGTGCCACTGGTGGCTCCTGTGTGCTTCAGCTGGAGTTGGAGGGCTCATTTCTAGGGCAAATGTCACTGAAATCACTGCAGCAAGTCAGTGCTGGCACCAAGTCAGTGGTTCCCAGCTGTGGGATGCTGGTGTGGTGCAGCTCCAGCTGCAGCACTTCTCCCTGGGGGCATTCTGCTCCCAGATATGGCCACAGCTGTGGTGCCAGGCCTCGAGGAGCCCTCTGCCACCACAAGAACCTCACTCCCTGCATTACTTTCCTGACAACCTGTGAGTCAGGACAAGTCCTTCCAACTTTGGGATTCGTAGTGCTGAGGTACTAAAGAGTTTAAGTGCAAAGGGTCCTAAAGACTTCAGCAAATGGATTTACCACCAGCATCACTCCCCTTTTTCCTGTGCCATCTGTGCCAGCAGTGTTGGTCCCTGCAGGAGGATGCCACCTGCAAGCTGCCTGTCTGTTTTCCCCTGTGCTGGAAATAGCACTGCCAGCACAAAGAAATATGTGGTTTTTAGTCAGTCTGATGGCGCTGAGGACTTGAGCTCCTTTTCAGCCACTGATTTGCTCCTTTTTTTGTGTTTGGACAGGGTCTTGCTGCTCTGTTGTGGAAGAGCAGAGAGGCATCTATCCCTGGAGTCAATGAAAACAGGCTGTTTACGAGGCTCTCTGGATCTGTGGCTGGGCTGTCACCCTGGTGCATGAAATGCCTAACACAATAGCAGCAGAGCTGTGCTCAGAATGTGACTCTGGGGAGAAAACTCTGTCACAAGGAATGATAAATCCACCAGTGCTCCTTATGCAATTAAAATGGCAACTTATCTCCGTGTGCTTCATGGTCCTTCCTCTCGAGCTGGTGAGCTGTTCCCCAAAGGAAACGCTCCCATCTCTGGGTCCCCTGTGCATCCCTGGTTTGGTGTCTTTACACTGATGCAAGCCTGGGGAGGTTTTAATCATAAGGGAATAAGGGCTTTGCCATTCCAGCACGGCTCCCTGGCTGCTCCGAGCTGCAGCTCAATTATATTAATCTGACTGTTGCCTGTTTAAGCATCGTCCTACATCTTGACTGACAGTGGGGTAAACAGATTCAGCAAATAAACTCTGCTGCCTGTGCTCGCCAGTGGCAGATCAGGTCAAGCAGAGCAGCAGCTGAACAGGAGCAAACACACACACAGAGCTTTGCCTGTGTCACTGCCTCCTGACTGGGATGGAAATAATGCACAACGTGAGCACACACAGTGCCATGAGAGTGCTTCCATGATGCCTTAGCATCATTTTAGCTTTTGTATTTTCCATCTATCTGTACTCCTGCAGTTCTTTAGTGTGTAACTCCAAACTCCACACCCAGTGGCAGCTGCAGCTTTCCCATTTGGGGCAGACACAACAATTCCTCTCCAGGCCTGGCCATCAAGGACACCTCACTGCCTCAGGCCCCAGAGATGCAAACAAAAGGGACTTGGGGGGAGCAAACCTGGGGTCAATGACTTCATTACCTGGAGCTGGAGTTGGAAGATTCACCCCAATATGCAAATGGACCAAACTTATCAAAGTATAAAAACCCTGACCCGTGGTCCATTTTTGGCATAGCCCAAAATGTACCTGAAGGCCCTTCAATAAATAGAACTGCTTTTTATTCTCTTAATTTTGTCTGACCTCTGTTTTTAGTAAGTCCCGAAAAGGCATCAGCCCCTCCAAATGAGGGGTACACGCTCTTGGCAGTCTCAGGGTGACACCAGGCAACTGCAGCTTCCAGGAAGAGTTAAAGAGGTTTAGATGACAGCTGTGTTTTTCCTATTTGTCTGTTCTCCTCAAGGTCACTGGAGTTGCTGTTACAGGGAGGGGAAGGGTCTGTTCCACTCTCTTTCCACAAATCATTTTCGACAGTGGGAATGTAAGTCCTTTTTAAAATGGCTGTGCTAGAACTTGGGAAGTTTTGTTCTTGCAAGAAGTGACAAAAAGCAAGATAAACATAAGGTTATTAAGGAACACATCTGAGGAAGTGTTTTCTGTTCATTTTCAAAGAAGGCAAAACAATAATCACAGGAGCATATGTGAACAAAAGTTGTCTTGATTTAAAATGCTAAAAAACCTGCATTGATTTACATGGGGAGCACCAGATTGAGATAGGCTGAAGCAAGAGATGGGATCTTGTTTTTTAATCCCCAACCTGGCAGAATTGCTCAGTGCCACCAGGCGTGGGCTGGATCTGCATTTTATGATGGCATGTGGGTTAGGTGCATGCAAATCAGAGACGTGGGCTCGGCTTTGATCAGTTTGGCTTAATTTTCTGAGATAAGCTTGTATTTTTATTTTTGGGGGGTTGTAGTTAAACATGCAAAGAATTGACAACTCCCTTTTATTCTGGAGGTTGTTGTGGGGGTGCTCTCTCTGTAAGATTTCTGATTTAAAAAAACCCAGATTGGGAGATTGCTCGAAGTTATTGGAAGTATGGTAATTTCAATTCTCTGATGTCTGAATTATTTCAGATGGGCTCACAAAACATAACAAAGAAAACCAAAGCTGTTGCAGGAGGTGTGAGTTTGCTTCTCTAGGAAATATGTAGGAGTCGATGGGTGTGAAAACCCTGGAAACAACTGGATTTTGTCTTTTGTTTACTTGCACATTTCAGGTGTTATGTCAATGCAGGGGGTTTGATTCAAACAGATTAATCATGGAAATCTCAGTGTTTAAAACTTGTTTTAAAACTTGGTACACACTTGTGTGCCTTGAACACACCAAGGCACAGATATGATCAATAATATTACAGGTTAATAATATTATGGTTAATAACTTTGGCTATTTTAGGCATGTTCAGCACTAGCCTGGCTCTTTGGAGAATTTGGTAATTCCTTGTTGTTGCTTCTGCCTGGAGAGGGAGAGATTTAATTTTATTGGTCCATTGGATGCCTCCACATCTCTAATGCCAGAATTAATTTCTTTGGGAATCCTTTAGTGTGAAATATTTGTGGGCCTGGTGTCAGAGGGAAGGATGTGGCATTCCAGCACACCTGGGATGACCATTGGTGATGGATGACATGAATTCAAATGCTCCAAACCGTCTGGGTTTAGAAGTGGGAATCAAAGTAGTAACCAACTGAAATCTTTGTAGGTATTTATGTGTTGTCCCTGAAAGGGTTTTGAGCCCAACAAATCAATCAAGCAATGTCCCCTGGTACCAGATGGAGCCTAACAAATGGGAGCAGTCAGCTTATCTTGGTGTTTTGGGGCGTATTTCTCCCAACCATCTCAAGATGCCTCTTCCAGAAATTCCCTTTTAGGCATTTATTGATACTCTGATAGGAAAAGAACACAGGACAGGATTTCATTTTCAAATAATCACCTTATATTCAAAAGCC
The DNA here is from genome assembly GCA_013399945.1 of Ploceus nigricollis. Classification (NCBI taxonomy): domain Eukaryota; kingdom Metazoa; phylum Chordata; class Aves; order Passeriformes; family Ploceidae; genus Ploceus; species Ploceus nigricollis. The sequence continues at coordinate 359,922 of VXBC01007670.1, forward strand.
AGAACATTCTGTGTTGGATCACTTTTTGAGAGGTAAAACTAACATATAGAAATTTCTTTTTCAGAAACTTTACTTACATTAAGAAAGGGTGAAAAAACATGCTAAAATATGCTAAATTACTTCTGATCTCAGTATCCCTGGAGTAGCTCTTCTTACAAGAACACTTGTTGCTTCTACTCTTTTAATTTTCAGAGCTGCTTGGAATTTGAAGTCACAGGTGTCATTCCTGGTGAATGCATAATTAACAGCACTTAAACTAATTTAAACAGAATGTTCTAATCTCAAATTGTTAATGGTGCCTGTTGGCTGAGGTGTTTGGGTGGAAGTCATTACACACTCACTCCATCCCCACTTCCAGACCCAGGCCTGCTCTCTTGAAAAGTAGTTGTGAAGTTTGCTGAAGGTGTTAGAATTTGAATGTTTCCAGTGCCTGTAATCTTCTGACATGGAAAGAAACTGTAGGAACATGGGAAATTTGGATTTGATCCCCTATTGGTTCTGTTTAATTTGAGAATTGACAGAAACCTCAGCTGTCTAGACAATAATCTAATAATTAATCTGCAGAATTATTTTCAGTTTCTTTTTCTCACCATTAATTTTGTGGTGGTTTTGAGTAGTTTCTTACTTTACCTTCCCAAATAAACTTATTATTTATCTTGCAGGATATATACAGGGTCAACAAATGATCTGTTGAGGCTTAATTGCAATATGGTTATCCAGTACTCAGAACACTTAAATATTGAAATATGTGCATGAAGAAATGCAGATTGTCCCTGTGCCACCACCATTCAAATGGGACCAATTAATTACCAATTTTTTACAACAAATCTCTGTAAAGAAAAAAAACCCCAACAAACAAACCCAACAATAACAACAAAAATGAACCAAAACCCTTGAAGAAAGAAAAAGAAAATAAAGTTCCAGATTTTAATTTGAGTTGGCACCTGGTATGTAGTTTGTGAGTAAATGGTGGTTGTGTTCCAAAATGGAAGATTTCACTGGGAACACTCACTGTCAGCCCCTCACAAAAATACCTTTTCAACTCAATTGTCTCTTCTTATCCCCATCACCGTGCTGAAGAGATGAGGAGGGAGCTGTTCCCAAAACAGACAAGTAATTTGCTGGAAACAGATTTTAGATCAACACATTTGATTACAAGGAGAAATCAAGCTGAGCTCGTGCACTTTGTGCAACACAGGTCTATGTTCTCTGCAAGAGCCACGGTTAAAATCAGCAAACAATCATGCTCTGTAGCAGCTGAGACATCCAGATGGTCTCAGTTTATCCCTCATTAAAACACACTTCAGTGTTCCAATCTTCAGATAAAGATAGGCTTCAATAGCTGTGGCAAGGCCCATATCCTAAAGGAGAGGTCACAGGCATCGAGGCACTTACAGAAAATACATCCCAAAGCAGCCCAGGGCCTTGCTTGTGTCCCAAGGTCATGGAATCAGCAAATCCAGAGTGATTTGGGTGGAAAGGGACATTAAAGCCCATCTCATTCCCCCCCTGCCATGGGCAGGGACACCTTCCGCCATCCCAGGCTGCTCCCAGCCCCATCCAGCCTGGCTTTGGACACTGCCGGGGATCCAGGGGCAGCCACAGCTGCTCTGGGCACCCTGTGCCAGGGCCTCACCACCCTCACTGGGGAGAATTTCTTCCTAAATCCAACTGAAATCTGCCCTCCTCCAGCTTAAGACTATTTCCCCTTGTCCTGTCCCTCCCTCCCTTGTCCCCAGTCCCTCTCCAGCTCTCCTGGAGCCCCTTTAGGCCCTGCAAGGGGCTCTGAGCTCTCCCTGGAGCCTTCTCTGGGCTTTTCTGCAGCTGCTGGGGCTCTGTGGTTCTGATGGAAGCCTTGGAGCTGACCTTCCTTGTGTCATTCCTTGTGAGTTTCCAAGCAGCACTGCAGCAGGGTGCTGAAAGGGAGCAGGCAGCACTTTGCATTAATTTTGTTCCTACAGACCCAGAGAGGGCTTGGAACAGCTTTGTACCTTCCCTTCTGCCCTTGCTGGGAGGAGGCAGCTGAGGAAGAGCAGCTGGAAGCATCTGATCCATGTGTCAGATGGTCACAGAGGGCCATGAGACTCCTCTCCAGCTTCCCATCTTTCTTCATTTGCTGGGCAATTAATGAGGACCCCAGTTGTGCTGAAATTTGAGAACCTGCTGAAGGGCTTTGCTGGACGGGACTCTGCGCATCCTGCAGCTAATTATGTCATTCATTAATCTGTTATCTCTTGATGATGGGCACAAGAGTCACTGAGAAGGATTCAGAACCTACCTGCAATTAAAGTATTTATTCCTTGTATATTGGTAATTCTTCATTTGTGTGCTGCAGCCGTGTGAAATCCTTACAGGGAGTTATATTAAGGGATTCTTAGAGAAAAGTCCTGTTTCTTCCTTGTTCTCCTGGGTTTTTTCCCATATATGCAGATAACTAATGTAGCTTAAGAGATGCAGAGTAGGAAGATTAATTTCTCTTCCCCCTTGCAGCTCCTAAAGAAAGTTACAGCTTTATAGCTTCAAAAAAGAACATTTTATTTTTAAGTTGCTATTAATAGCACAGAAAATTAAAAGCTCATCATGGTTAGGATGAGATCCCGATTGAACTTGACAGGGAAGAAGATATTTAATAAAAGTACCAGGCATGATGATGGCTTTAAAATAATTCTGTGTGTTAATAGCAAAATTATGAGGCAATAATCTGCTGGTCTGCCCAAAAATGTGTTTGTAGGAGGATTTTTGGGATGACCCCGTAGCTAATGCATCGTTGCTGGTATGTACTGTCCTACAGCTTGTATTTTTTGGCTAATTGTATGATTTTAAGGTTGGGCAGCAACATTCTACATAGCTGTGATCGCTTTTTATCCATCAATTGATGTCTGCTGCTGTTTTATCAGCTTATTTTTCTGAGCCACCAGCTAGGATAATGTGCTTGAGGGAAAATTATACCCTACATCAGTGGTTTTGTTACAGCATGTTGTACATTATTGGTAATTTGAATGCACCCAGATAAAAATAGAAAGGTTAAGTCTTTTTCCAAATGTTGCTTCTGTGAAGCAGAAAGAGAGTAATGTCTGTACTCATGTATGTTTTTGAGGGAAGAATGGGTTTTTTATTTTATTTTCCCTCTGCTAAAATTGATGCTTTCCCTCAAGCTGAATGCAGAGAACACTTGGCTTTGGAAATTTCTCTTCCCAAACTCTTTTATTAATTTTTTTTTAATTCTTCCTTTTGGATGTTTAGGTTTAATGAGCCAGTTTTTAGCATTAACTAAAAGTGCCAGTTCTGCCTGCATATGCCTGTCCCCAAAGTGCCTTCCCGTGGGCCAGGTGGCGCGAGCTGGTGCCAGGGAGAGGAGCTGGAGTCCCACGGTGCCCAGTGCCCTCTGCAAGTGTCCCTGGCAGCTCCTGGGCAGGGCCCTCACCCCTCCTTCCTTCTGCTTGGGGGCTCTCAAATGTTCCTCATCCCCCTCAGATGGTGCTGGCAAGGCCATTTTGGTCAGGTATTTATGCAGGGCCTGGCTGTGATTTCTGTCCAATTGTACTTATTCATTTCTGTTCCAAAATGATTTCATGATTCTCCGTGGATGACAATAACCTGGGCAAAAATAAATGGGTATTTTGATAGGGCTGCCTGATAGCCATCTCCTTGGAATCCTTTGTGCATGTCCTATTTAAAAGCTCTGCAGAACATTGCTGTGTGTCTTTCAGCTGATGCCCACTGAGATTTAGAAGCTCCTTTTTGGCTGCTCTCTTTCTCAGGAGTGACCTTGGCTGGCAGTTCCCGTTGTACACCCGAGTCCTGCAGGGATGAATTTTTTCCCTCTCCTCCTCTCACACAGATTTTCATGGTGCAGCCTCACCTCTCCAGCAGCTCTGCTCCTCTTGCCTTACAGGGCAGATCTTCTGAATCACCAGGGAGAAAATATGTTTATTTTTGATTTTCTTAGTGATTAAAAATGCGTTGGGGGCTGTTGGGTTCCATCCTATCCCAGTGCTTCCCTTTCTTCTCCCCTGATTAAAGGGAATCAGAATCACCTGTGGTTTTCCTGGCAGGTGAGAGCCATCAGCCAGCTGGGGAGGGCTGGGGCCTCTTGGCTTTTATTTCAGCTGGGGACAGAGAAGGTGGGTGTTCTCTCTTCCTCTCCCTGCAAAACCGCAAAGAAATTCTGCCCAGATCATCACTTCAGTTGCAATTCATTGTTCTGACTTTCTGTTACCTGCAAGCTTGTGGCTGAGGATGTGGAGCTGGAGTTCAAAGCTGGCCGGGTTTGGATCTCTCTTTAGTAGCAAAGATGGGGTGGTTTATAAGAAATATTTATAAAGCTGTGACACTAAAAAATATTTAGATGGATTTTTTTTTAGCAAAAAAATAACAGAATATGCTTGAAGCAAATTTATCTTTTGAAGGGAAAAAGCTTTTTTCTTCTACCACATAGCATATTTTCCATAAGATGGAGCAAAGCTAAAAAGTTATTTTTCTTTACCTCTGGTCCTTGCATAATGATGGTCTGAGAGTTCAGTGGCATAAAGGAGATTTGAAGAGATGCCAAGTTTTATAGGAGCTGAACTCTGCTTTGTGTACTGGTGGTGGTAAACTACCGGTAGTTTATTTTTAGCAGTTTGTAACCTATTAAAGCTTGATTTTAAATTTATTATACTTTCACCTGCTGCTTTTGAATCCTGATAAATAGGTGGGGTGGGGTAGGAATGGTCTGTAGCGTGCAGGCACACAGCAGGACAGGCTGGGGATTATGCCCTTGGTTAACTAAAATGATCTCCTGCCATCAAATGTGCAGGTGGCAACAAAAATCTTTCTGAGATGGTCCCTGTTAGTTATAATTTGGTCTCTATTCTCATTTTAGAGAACTACCTCCCATCCCAAGAATAAAATATCCCAGCCTTATGTAAGAATTTTTTAAAATTATTTTTTTAAGAAAAAGATGTGAAAGTTCCTTTCACTGTTAACAAAAACAAACTGTAGATATATGTTCAGAAAAGCAGATTATAGCCTGCAGTTTGCTTTTTCAGCCTTTATGGGAATGGTGCAAGTGAAAAATGTGCCTCTTCCAATTCCACTTGTATATATTTCTATTCAGCCATTAAATAACTATATATTGTTTGGGGTTTTTTAAACAACCGAATTATTTACTTTTATATTTTGTTTTCTTCCTCTTTTATTTTTCTCCTTGCACTTCTTTTGCATGGAAACTCAATTTTCTGGATCTCATTAACAACAAATGGTGCTGCACTAAAAGCTTCAGCATTGGCTTCATGACTTTATATCTTTAATTAATATTATAATAAAATGCCTCAGACAGTGAAATCAAGGTGGCAGAAGAGAGGTCTGCAAATTTAGATTGAAGTTTAGTTTGTTTGGGGGGGTGTTTTTTTCCTCCTTCTTTTTTCTTTTTTCCTTTTTTTTTCTCCCTGGACCAGCTGTTTCTCATGATCTGTTTGATGCTCAGCATTTCACCTGCTGAGCAATCACACACCTGAAAAATAGGAGTAACTCCTGGAAAATTGGGTTTTTCTGCAATCAGTCTTGAAGTCTCTCGTAGATAAAGACTTTGTATGTATAACACTGAAATTATGGCATTTTTGGCTAAACACAGCAATCTGATTCCATTTCTGTGTGGCTGTGCTGTGGTTTCCTGTCTTTTGGCTAAAGGTCTGTTAAATCTGCTTAGATTTTCTTGACTTTTATAGACAGCAGTAGTCAGTCAGTCCTTTATCCTGCTAATGGCTGGGTGATTTATGTGATAGATGCTGACAGAAGGACAGAGAAAACAGCAGAACAAGGCCAGGGTTTCTTTTTTCTCTTTTTCCCTTTTTCTTTTTTTTTTTTTTTTTCTTTTCCCTTAATGGTCTCCCTTGGGTTGTTATGTAGAAATTGGAGCTTCTTTCTCAGGGATATGAGTGTCAACACTGATCACACTACAATAGCATGGATGTTAGAAGTAGAAAGGTGCTTTAACCTTCAGAGCTCAGATCATGTCACAACAAAATGAATTTCTCTACAGCTGGCCAGTTATGGATTTCCCCAGGTTTTTATTCTCTCTGTTATCCCATAGAGCCATATTTATGGAAAACATGGATTCATGTCAACTTTTTAGTAAAAGCAATCCATCAGAATTCTATTTCACATTAATGAGTGCACTTCCTCATGCTCCTAAGAAGGCAGGAAAATGCTTCAATTTATCTCTAGTTTATTTAAAAAGTAATCAAGTCCAGGCCTCCTTTAAATCTTTGAGTTTGCTCTCATGACAAAGTCCTGTCCAGGACTGGAAATATTTCAAGTCCCATTTCACAACTCTCAAACCAGTTGTGGGTTGATGTGGCCCTCAAGGTAGGGCTGGGAGCACAGAGGAATCATGAAATGAAATTGCAGTTTATTGATGAAAAGCTTGATAGGTGGTTCAGTTGTAGGTAAAATTATCTTCATTAATCTCAATTTTTAGGATTGAAAGTGCCTGTAAAATATTGTTAAAAAATCTGAGAAAGGAACGTGAAAAGAGGTCAAGATGGATGTGACCAATCAGGAGAAATGGCAATTTCTACCAAAGTATTAAATATTTGGGTTAGTCTCAAGGTATGAAGATTAGAGAGGCCATTAAATTTTTTTATAATGAAATAATTAGTAATAGACTAAAAAAAGTAATAATTAGGAACCAAGCACAGAGACTGAACAAAAGCCAAAAATTTTTAGGTGGGATGGAGCAGGAAAAGGTTAGATTGGAATTTTAGGTTGGAAGGAGCTGGAAAATCTGTTTCTTTTAAGATGTTCTGGAGAATTTTCTGATAAAATGAGGTATAATTAGGTATTTTAGGCACACAGACTCCTGGAACTCCCTGAAATTGTATGCACCAAGCTGATAATCAGCTAAAGGTCACATGACAACTCAGATTCTAGATTTAAGAAATCTGGTAGTCTGTAGATGAAGGACAGATGTGGAATGCCTCATCTTTTTAGTGTTCATGTGCCAATAATTTGCTTTTAGTGAAGCAAAGTAAAGGAAAGATCTGAATTTTAGCCTGGTGAGTTTGGGCTCTTTTCCTTTATAGGATTTTTTTATCTTTGTCCCCTGGGTCGAAACTGTAATGACTGGACAGAACTGTAATTTTGGGGGGGAAAAGAAAGGCACCTCAGCCCAAGGAAGAAATTTTCAATATTTTTCCCTGGAGATGATGGTGAGGAGTTGCTCTCTAACATCCCTCTGTGATGTAGCATCACTGTAGTACATCCTTTGGGTGTTTTCAGCTATGGAAGTGATGCAGGAATCTGTGCTGGGAAATGTTCCTTACCTGATCACCTACTGCTTTTAGAGCATTTAATTTAGATTATTTTTTCCCCACATCTGCTTTATTTAATGCTATCTGAGTGTCTGAAGTTTGAATATCCTTAGGTTTTTTTCCCAGCTGTGTTTTTGATTAAATTGATAACACGGTTTGGAAGTTGGCACTCCTTGCAACAGCTGTGCTGTATAAAATCAATTCTACATGAAAACATGAATTTTCTAAAGCTTAGAGAGGTGCAGAATGGGTCTCTTCAGTGCCAGAAACACAACCCCGAAGAGTTGTGGTGTGTAGGAAGGCAGTGAATGAAAGAAACCCCAAACCTGCTTTGCAGTGGGGAATTGGAGCCTCAAGAGAATAAATAGCTGATGGAAAATAACCTTTCATTTGAGCACTGGAAGCAAAACATCATAAATTCATGTTAGCACCAGCAGGGCATGAGAGAGAGTTCTGAAAACTGATGGCTGGGACAGCCTTTAGTGGAAAAATCTAATTTTCAGGGCAGATCCCACCTCTGCAGGCAGAGAGGGAGGCTCCTTCAGAGGCTCTGGCAGCAGGGGAGGAAGGATTTCATCTGCAGGAGCTGCTGCAGTCCCCCAGAAGTCACTGATGGAGTCATTTCGTTATTTAATGGGCCTGAATTGATTCCCTTGAAGCAGTTTTGTTGCTGTCAGGAGTTCATTTGGCTTTGCTGGAGCCATTTCCACGAGGAGCAGAGGAAAGGCTTGGGATCAAATGCAGGCTGAATAACTGTGCACTGCAGCAGGGCTGCAGGTACTTTAATTCACAACCCTCGTTTCAACTCACCTCCTTACACTAGTACAACATGGAAAAGAGAAAAATCAGCCCATTTGTGCAAGATTCTGTTTAGTACAAGCCCTAAGTAAACATGCTTATTGTAGAACTGAAATTAATGATGTCTTGTGTCTCTCTAATGTGACAAGGCTTTTGTTGCCTTCAAATATTGAGCAGTGTCTACAGGAGGCATGGAATAGTTTTTATTTATCCTACCTGATAGTGAAACTGGTGCTGGCTGGAGGCTCAGGTTCATGCTGAAAGACTGAAACAGTTGTTAAGGGATTGTAACAGGCAGTTGCAAAGTTGTAACAGTGATTTTTGTTTTATTAAATGTTTTCATTTTGCAATATTTTTAAAATAATACTTTAACTTAATTATCTTAATGTCATCCTATTATCAGGGGAAATATATTTCTGACTGAAAACAACTGAATGAATGTCTCCTCTGTGTGTGCTCATCATGAATGAATGATCACAGAATCACAGACTGGTTTGGGTTGGAAATGACCCTAATGACCATTTTATTCCAGCACCTTCCAGGGGCAGGACACCTTCCACTATCCCAGGTTGCTCCAAGCCCCATCCAGCCTGGCCTTGGGCACTTCCAGGGATCCAGGGGCAGCCACAGCTTCTTTAGAGATGCACAGGTTAAAGTAAAGCAACTTGAAGTTCATGAAGAAATGTAGGGATGAAGTCAGGAATATTTTCAGAGAACACTTCAGTGACAAAGTTCAGTTTCTTTATCTACTCTTGGCTTCCTGGTATTAAAGAAAAATTTCACACTTTGTGAGGTGCCCACCAGCTTTTATTCAGATGGTGTTTTTCCTTAGCTCATTCTGCATCTTGTGCACTGCTGATAATTGAGCTTCAAAGTTAGTGTGGTTTTTGTTTTTTTGGTCTTTTTTTAACAGAGTGTGAGTCTAGGCATTGCTGGGTGCATTTAATCAGCTTTTTTGGCTGCTGGATAGAGAATCCTTTCCTCATTCTGTTCACAAGATTGTGTTCACAAATGGATGGACATTTTGGCCTTGCCATGCAAAGATGCCACAGCTGGCCCACTCCTGATTTATTTCACATATCTGCAGGCCTCTACAGAGCAGGTTATGGTTTTCCTTCTCAACTCTTTTCTCCTTGCAGAGGTCTGCTGTGAGGTTTTCATCCTCTGCAATCAGTTGTTGCCCTGCTGCTCCCAGGAACTGTAGTCTCAAAACATCTCAGATGATTTTGCTCAGACTCCAGGGAAAATTCCCTTAAATCTGCTTCCAGTCCTGCTTTATTAAGGAATGGTATCAGTGAATACAGAAGAATCTGGGTATGCACCTCGTACTCACTAAAATGTGGCATTTCACTGCTTTCCCCCCACCCTACTTGGGGGTTGTCTGTAGGGCTCAGCTGGAATTTTATTTCCAGCCAAGTAAAGTCCAGGTGGGGCAGTAATGCTCCCTGTGGAGGGGTGGGAACTGCTCATTCCCTGAGTTTAATTCCTGGAGCACCAGCTGTGTGTGCCACCTTCCAGCTGCACCAGGAGTGAGCAGAGCCTGGGCTGTGCTGATCTCTGTCCTGGCTGAGAGGGGATCACCCTTTAACCTGCAGTTCAAACAGTTCCTCACAGCAAACTGTGAAATCAGAGTTACCATCATCTCAGGTGACACTTTAGAGAAAACAGTTAAATTTGGAATATATATATATATATATTTTTTTTTTTGACTCATCATGAATCCATTATTTGTCCAGACTTTAAGGACAGTGAAATACAAGTCTTGGGATTCTGCTCTGGTGAAATCTGGTTCATTATGTTGCTGTTAACTTTCCTGCCAGTAGCAGCCTGAATGAAATCAGATGTCAGAATACTTGGGGATGATATCTACATTCTAACACACTGTGAAAATATTTACAAGCTTCCAAGATGAGACTTTTCCTGATTAGGGAAATCAAAGAATAGTTTTCCCAGCAGGCCTGCAGTTAGCTCATCCAAATTGCTTCTGTTTTAATTGGCATGCATTTCCTCTAAGCAGCTAGGAGATTAAAAATATTTGACTTGGGCTCTACAGGACTGGAAGACTCTTCCCCCAGACACAGCAACTCTGGAAAAAAAACCAAAAACAAACCCAACCAAACAGCCAGCTCAAGTTTGTATTGCATTTCTACAACAAAAATCCATCTTTGACAAGGTTCCAGACCAAGGAACAGACTGATATTCTGACTTTTTAATGAGGAAAATAAGGCTGGTGGTTTTTTCTACTCAGGTGTTCTGAGTGTGAAGTCTTCTGTTACCTGAGTTGTATCTAAGTGGGCTGGGATTTTATCTCTACTCCACAGCAGTCTGTTGTTTTCAAACTGCACGTTGGGACTTCTTTTACTCAATTTTCTAGTTTCAGAAGCATTGGGAAGAATAAGTAAAACCAAATAACCTTCATTAAAAGTGACTGCTTTTGTCTGGGAAAACCAGCTACTGTTGCGTGTGAGATTCATTTACTGGAGTTTTTATTTCTCTTTTGTTGAACGTGTCTGAGGAGGGATGTTTTCCCTAGAAGCTGTTCTCCCAGGGAATGATGAGACCAAATCTGGAGGATTTGGAGGAGGTGACCCTGTTCTAGGATGGTGTGGAAAGCTGTGCTCTCAGGGTTTGGGGATGGTGCCTCTTTATGTTCCAGGAAGCTTTTGGTTATGGTTTAAACCCACTGAAGCCTACCATGGATAGAGATTTTTCACCATGGAAAGCAGCACCAGAGCATGAAATCCAGTTTATTTATTGGGTCATTAGGATATTAGATAATTTTGATTGAAAAGTGTGCCAGTATCACCTCCTTTAATCAGGATTTCTTGGTAGTTCACTTAGAACATCTTGAAAACATCAACATGTAGAACATCTTGAAAATAGCAATATTGTGAAGTTTTTTTGTAAAATAGTCCCTTCCCTCACCTCCACCCAAAAAACCAGCAAACAAAAAACAACCCACTACCCAAAAAACCAGCAAACAAAAAACAACCCACTACCCAAAAAACCAGCAAACAAAAAAAACCAACCCACTACCCAAAAAACCAGCAAACAAAAAAAAACCCACTACCCAAAAAACCAGCAAACAAAAAAAACCCCACCCAAACCCAGTGTAATAATGGGATTTCTTGTGGATGAGACTCTTAATTTCCCCACTTGTGGTATCTGGATGTATTTTGGAGATGCAAAGCCCCATGATGGGAATATTGCCACATGCCAGCTCCAACTTTTCTATTCCTCAGCTTTTGGTGAAGAAATATTCAACATTCACCACTTAGGAGGGGGGAGGTGGTAGCGTGTCAGCCCTGCCAGCCTGGTCAGGGGCCTGGGCTTTGGCTTGGAGAGATTTTGGGATGGGATGGAGCCTGAGGATGCTGTTCCACGGGATTAGGGAGCTGCACTAGCAGGGAATAATGTCAGTCATGCTCTGTGCCTGCTGTGTTTCTCCATCTGCCTCTCAGAAACATGAGGTGGTGCTTCCCTGGTGGCACAGCATTAGGTGAGTCATGAGCAGCACAGACTGCCAGTGATTTGGTTTTGAAGCTCTGAAGGAAGTGTAAACTTCATATTTGTTGTTTATTGGTTAATATTTAATTGGAGGTGAAATTAAAAATTAAGCAGGCAAATGACTCATGCTGAAAAGCAACAGTACTGTCTTGCTGTGGCCGACAAATGACAATGAATTTCTAAGAACAGAAGAAAATATGTTAATTTATAGCACAGGGAGCCTAAAGAGATGCTTTGATTGAGAGGAGTGGACACATCCCACAGAAAGATTATGGAGAAAACGTCTTTGATGCTGTGTTTAGTACTCTTTGCATTAGAAATGAAATTGGTAGATGGTTCTCTTCAGAAAACACTCAAAATTGTCTTTTCTCTGTGGTGTTATGGAACAGTTTAAGAACAATTTTATTATTTTGGAGCAACATTTTAAAATATTTTTTTTTATTAGAGCAATTTTTTTCCATCTTTTTTTCTCTTAAAATCATGGCTGTTTGAGATGCCCAGCATTCAAAACCCTGAACTGCACTTAGGAACAGACTTTATTGTTTTTTTAACCACTGGAAGAGCAGAGCAGCCTGTTATTTCAGCTATCTGTTATCATCACTGTAGCCTCAGAGTCTTTCTGACAGTCAGATCTCAATCTGCATTTTGCTGTGGCTGGCAGCAGGCAGAGCCTGGGATGCTGCTGGTAGGAAGGAGGAGCCCTGTGCTGCCTCCTGGGATGAAGCCTGTTTCACTGGGCATCTGTGACATTTCTGGCCTGCAATTTTTTCCCCAAATAATGCTGCAGGCTGATGCTATTTCTGTTTGGAATACTGATCCATCCTGTTTACAAAACCACAAAGCAATAGTGTGAGTAAGGCCTTTTCTTCCTGCTGTATATAGGGGATTACCTGGGGATGGCTTGAGACTGAGCAGTGCCCAGGGTGCAGCCATGGAGAGCAGAGTGGGGTTCACCATCTCCTGCTTGGCTACTGCTTGGCAAATAAAAACCCTTTTTAATTGCTACTTATAGTTTCCCTTTGTTGTTTCCTGTAAAAACATTTTGTGCTGAAATTCTCATCTCGTGAATCTGAAAAGCAATATGTGAAATTGAGGGTGGCAGAAGCTCTTAGCACTGGAAGATACATCAGTAAATAGGATGGGTGGAAGAAATGTGTAGCAGTTGGCTGGTATTTGTATTTTGGTCTGTAATATCATAGTGAAACTTGAACTTCCTTTTTTTTTTTTTTTTCCTTTAACTTTTTCCTCCACAGAAATCAAAGGAATGTTGAGGTTTGAAGCTGTAAAGGAGAGGGCTGGTAGAGGTTCAGCTTTATTAATTGAGCAAAGTAACTCCAAATTAGTGCTCATACAGGCCTGATCTTTGTCACTGCAGAGCAATGGCAATGTCCTTAGAGAGTGGAAATAGCAAACCCTACGTGTTACATCAACTGTAGCTGGGTGGGAGATTAAAATTATTGCACAAATATAAAACCGGGACTTGAAAGGCACTGGGCTCCTCTTGATGTGCTTTATCTGGGCATTTATATATAATTTCCACTGGGGATTGCTGTGCCTAGAAAGTTCAACATGTGACCTTTGCCTGTGACAGGTTGGTCAGTTATTAGGCTGCTGGGGTGCCCTTTGAAAGATCTTTTTTATTATGAAAACGATTCTGAGACCTCTAGATTAGACAGTGCACTCACACTAACCCGCTTGAGGCAAAAAAGAAACCTTTAATCTCTGTTAAAACTCTGCGTGCCAAATATAATAGCTGGTTTCAGCAGTATTTAAACCAACTTCATTAGAATATGGGAAGGGGAAACAGGTTTTAAAGGCTGGCTTTAGCAAGTAATCAACTGTCTCCCAGATGGTCCAAATGGGACTCGTTCGACACTGTACATAAAAAAGAAAATAAAAAAAGGGGAAAAGAAGAAAAAAGAGAGCGCCCAGCAGCATCCTGTGTGTGTCTGTGCCTGCTGGTGCCTGGGCTCAGGGAAGGGGCTCCTCGTACAGAGCTCTGCCTCTTCCAACCCAGACATCCCATTGCATCCACGCTGTGCTCGCTTGCACAAAGGCAAGGCTGCAAGATATAATGTATTTAAATATATTCTGCATTTGTGACGGTGCCTCTATAGTTTTTCCCCCAGTTTCACCGCCCTTGTGCTAAAAAACAGTTTTGCTTTAACCCATTATGGAAACTGGTGGCGTTTAACCCGTTGTTAACCTCGGAGCCTTACCAGGGAGCCTTTGTTCTGGTCAGAGGACAGCCCGGGGTGGCTGTATGGAGCAGAGCACGTACTGGGGGTGCATCCTGCACGCCGGGCTAATCGCTCACTAATTAATATTCATGACTCATCTCATTTAGCGGCTGCTCTTTGGACTCGAGCAGCGCTGCTATTGGTGCTCGAGCCGTGGAGAGCTTTATCTAAGGCAGAGCCGGTGTTGTCCTGGGGTGGATGCTGCTGACCTGCAGCGCCTCCAGGACACCCCACCGTGGTGCTGCGCAGCTCCTCTGGGATGCCACAACCCATCTGACACCATCCCCCGCGTCCCGCGTTGTAATGAGTCCTTTCTGCTTGTTCCCAAAGGTCCAGAGGAAGAAATGACCATGTAGATTCTACAGCTTGGGTGCAACATAATGGGAAATGGTGAATGGAGTGGAGCTGGTCTGCAGCCTTGAGAGCAGCCGTTCTGTGACCTCCAGTCTGTCAGGGACACCCTCCACGCCAGGGGCATCCTCCACGTCGCTCGCCAGACACACGCGGGATTCTTTTTAATTTCTCAGATTTGGAATTCCAGATTCCTCTCCTTCAATTTTTAAACAGTTTTAAGATTCTATCAACTACAACGAGTGGAGCAATATAACCAGCCACGATGGGTGACATGACAAATAGCGATTTTTATTCCAAGAACCAAAGAAATGAGGCCAACCATGCAGGAGAGTTTGGGTGCACACTGCAGGAACTGCGCTCCCTCATGGAACTCCGAGGGACAGAAGCAGTAGTAAAAATTAAAGAGACTTATGGGGAAACAGAGGGGCTCTGCAGACATCTGAAGACATCACCAACAGAAGGTAAGCACTTCTCACTTCACTTGAATTAGGGGACTTTGTGTAAATGCTCTCCAGACAGCGAAAAAAGAGGTTTTGATTCCTACCTGAACAGAATTCTCATGGCACTGCCATTATTCCCAACAATAAAACACGAGTCTTCTAAGAAAGAAGGTAAACCAGGCCAGCTACAGCTAAAGCTGGCATGAGGGTGAAGGGAGCGCTTCTTGTTTTAACAGCTAAATGCATTAATTCTTCCTTAAAAGGACACAAAAAAATCAGCACATGTTTTAGGCATTGCGAAGAGACTTGAATCTCTGTGCTCCTGGGGGTAAGAAGGTGCAAAATAGTTGCTTCAAAACAATTTCTAGGTATTTGGACATCTTGAGAGTATGAAATGACCTTCTGAGATGCACATCATGTTATTGTGTAGATCAATATATTTTTTTTATATTTATATATAGGTTGCTAATCTTCACTTATTATATTACCATAGATAATTTGCTTAAATCATCAGTCTGTGATTGTATCAATGTTTTTATTAGTTGCACTTCTGTTGTGTGTAAAACTAAGCTCCATACTTTCTTATATTTAATACTATTAATCATAACTTTCCAGTATCTATTTTCCTAAGTCTTTTTAGAGACTTCTACTTGATCATTTATTAGTCTGGTTTTCAGTGCTCAAACCAAATATCTCCCCATAAAGCTTTGACAATGGTGCAATGTTTCCCTCTCCTCATACAATTTTCTTTCTCTTTAAGTGCAAGTAAAATTCTGTTTTATTCTAAGAATTCTATTTTTGTCACTGTATTTTCATCTCCAAGGAGTATTAACACTTTTGGAAATTACACAGTCTTTCAGTCTATAATGTTTCTGCAGTCTTGTAAAGTAGCCAAGATGTTCATTTCAAGTTCTTTTCTTTTTCACGAAGATAGAAGTCTTGGCTTTGTTCCATTCTCTTCTTTCTAAAATTAATCATTTAGTTACCTCCAGTGTTTAAATGCCTCGAAGTCTGGAATTATTGGTGTGATCATAAACATGTCAATTGCAGTGTGACACCATAAATTACCCCAGCTGAGGGGTCCCAACCAAGCAGCTGTCAATGTCTCAGCCTCACGAATTCCACATTCACAGAAAGTCAGGGCTGACGTCTCTGCCTGAGCCGAGCTCATGTCAGTGACTTCAGTCAAGTTTTGCCAACTCATTCTAGTGGTTACCTGGTCAATGTGAACTTCAAAGGAGATGTTAATTGCATTATGTGTTCAATTTATGACATCAGGGAAACTCAATTCCTCATATCGGAGCAGAGCGTATGGATCCAGCAGCGTGGCACGCTGACTCCAGCAGTAATCTATATCTGATACTGCAGATAAGGTAACTTTCCTCCAAGCATTACGTGCACTTCATCACTTGTGCATTAGGGAAAAACCTTTCCAGCTTCAAATGGCAATCAGCATAGCCTTGGAATCGTGAAGGCTCCGCTGGGTTTTAATTTTCAAGGAGATCACGTAATAGGAATTCCCAGTCACACGAAGCTTACATCTTATTTTTAATTGTTTTGCTTGGAAAAATTCTCTGAAATGTCTTGTCAAACTCCGGAAACTTTCACTGGAGAGAAAGTATCCATCACAGAGAAACTTTAAAGGCTTATGGCAGACATAAGCTTATATTTAGTTCTAAGACCCAAGCCATTGTTTTTCTTGATTCCAAGCTCAGTGAAGAGGATATTCTTGGAGACATGACTATTCTTAAAGGAAAGAAACATAATCATTTCTTACATGGAAATGGAATTCTAACATCAAGCAGATATTATTTGAAAATTAATTATTGACATACTTAGCTTTATCTTTTGGTATCTGCAGCAAACTGTGAATTCCTCATTGAATACCTTTATGAAAAACCACAGTTTGCTACAGTGCCTGAAAATACTTTTCCAACCAGGCATCATTTTTGGTGCAGCACGGTTCACTGAACTTCCTTTGTTTTTCATACTTTGGTGTGTTGCACATCTCACATGGTTTTATGGGAAATATGAAATAAGAATAACTGCAGGACACTTCTTTGAAGAAACCAAATGGCTGAGCAGGAGTCCTGAGTGACTGTGAAACAGTGAAAAGGACCTGACTGTAGAACTTGGTTCTTCCTTGCCTTGTAAGCTCTTCCACAATTTGTCTGCATAAAGTCCTTGTAATTTTGTGGGATAAGTGCTGAAACAGATACCAGAGCAGAGGAAAAAAAAAATGTTTCCTGGCAGCAGGGACATGATTATTTGGTAAAATGTGGCCTAACCTGAATTTACTGGTTTATTTAGAAAGCAAGAAGTAGTCATGAGCTCAGAGCTGACTCAATTAATTTCCCATGTTAATATTTGATGTCCCACCTATGGATTGGTAGGATCAATCACAGACTGTTTTAAAGGCCCTGAACTTCTCAAGTTAAGACATCATATTTGTAACTCAGATGTCATTGACACTGCTGTGAGGTTCATTTCCCAGTGAACCCCTGTCTCAATTCAGCATGGAGCTAGGGAAGTCTGCTGAATGTTGAGTAGAATAATATTTGCATTCTGGATGAATTAATAATATTATTATGGGTAATGAGACTTCAGTCTCTCCTTTAAATTTTCTTTGATTGCTCCTTTAGCTATAGATGCAGTGGAGATCCCAGCTCTCAGTTATGCCTGAGGGATTTCCTGCCTTAAAATGATTATATTATAATGAAAATCTCCCATGTAAGTGCTCATAAAAAGAACCTCCCCAAAATCTATGAAAATAATTTATATGAAAAAATACACATATGTGTTGACTTCAACTGGCTTTAAAAATATTTATGTTCAGATTAGTTCCACTTTCATTATCCCAGAAATACCACATATAGGCAGGATCTAGCCTTGTCACTTTGCAAAACAATGCTGAATCCCCCCTTGGGCAGAGCTGTGCTGACAGTTGTAAAATTTTCCATGCAATTGGAGTCTCTGACGCCCACTGGAGCATCAGTGATACCTTATAAAGGACAGCTGGTAAAATGATGAGTGAGCTGGATGAATACCAAATGAGACTGGAATCCACTCTCTCCAATACCTAACTATATTTACCCACAATTTTATGTAGTACCCACCAATTTACAGCAACTTTTTCATCTACTTTCCCTTATAAAAATGTTTATTTCTTATAAGAGTATGTCAGTGAATTAAATTCCCTGATTTCTGGCTAAAAATACTTAGATGCTGTAATTTCCACTGTATGCAAAAAGTGAAGAATTCACTGTGTGTAAGATGATGGAATACCCTGGGTGGGAAGGGATCCACAAGGATCATTGATCCAACCCCTGGCCCTGCACAGACACCCCAACCATCCCACCCTGTACATCCCTAAGAGCATTGTCCAAAGGTTCCTGGAGCTCTGGCAGCCTTGCGGCCATGCCCCAGCACAGAATAGTGAAGCTTTTAAACTTTTTATATGAAGAAAAAACCCTTCCATGGTGGTATCTGTGCAACCACCCCCAAACAGGCACTCCAGAAGATGTTACACGTTGGTGATGATGTTACAGCACTACAGAAGTCTTTCTGTTAGTATTTACTGGATACAGAACTGGTTTAGGTTCTAGAAATGGGCTGGTGGAGTGCACTGGAGGAGAACATTTCAGCTTCATTTTATGGTTTGTTTTTCAGGCTGTAGGTCTCAGGATACCATGAAAATATTTTATGGAAAGACACAATATCAATTAACAGTTAGCTGATAATATTTCTACTGTAGAAGTTGACTTTTTAATCATCACAACTGTCCTTAGTTGAGCTACCAGAGAAGCTCTCTCTTTTCAAATGTGTGTTTGTTGTGTGGGGGATACAGGGAGAATCAATTGGGCCAGCTGGGGAGGTGTGTTTATTTTTCATTATTCCAATCTAAAAAGCCTTTCACAATTTTAACCATGAGGTAGAAGATGAAGAAAGATTGAATGCAACAAAATTAACCAGCTGCTTTTAATACTCATTAGTTTTGGTTCCTCACACTTGCTTCTATAAAAATGCACCTTTAATAACTCAATAGTCTGTTTGGAAGCTGCTCTTGCTGGTTCACACTGAATTGCAGTCAGGTGCACCACTGTGTTCAATCTGCTACAGGAATGCAAAGAATTTGGAAAGGAAATTGGGAAAGGGATGAAAAATACTTGATTCAGACAAATAGAAGTTTAAAATAGAAATATAAAATAATTGATTCTATGACTGTCAGAGACTGAGCTTTATTTTAACACACTGTCAAAACAGACCACGAATGTAAAGATATTGGTGATAGCATAATTTTAGTTGGTAAAAGAATACATTTGGTCATGTATCAACCATTAAATATTATCCATAAGTTCAAGATCTTCTTACATTATTTTACATTTAAGGTTAGGATGGCTAATATTTGATTGATTTTATAGTCTCTTTAAAAGGAACATTGCCAGCTGTCTGAAAGTAGATTTGAAGAGTTTCTTTGTGATGTTGAGCTGAAGTACTTTGGAAACCTTCAAAGCAGGACTTTAAAAGCCCTGTAGGAGCAGACCTGCACATCCTCTCTCTGGATCACCACACTGCCTAATTCCTCACCCTTATTTGTGGAGTCAAAACATCTCTTGTAGTTCAGGCCCATTTGCCAACCCCCCAGGCAGCAGCCAAGCTCCAGGTCCACATCCAGCCCTTATCTGTAGATGTTCTCCCCACACGGAAGGTTTGGTTTGAACAATGAGAACAGCCCTGGCCATGAAAAATCCCCTCAGCATTGGCAGGGCCAAGGCCTCGCAGGGCTTTTTCCTACCTCGCATGGAAAAACCCCACGGAGGAACTTTAAACTCATATTTCACCTGGCTGTTCATGCAGTGCCAAGTGTGGGTGAGCTGGTGAGAGCTTGGATAACTTGGCATTTTCCTGTGGTTCCATCAGTGGGCACTGGCTGCCCCCAAGTGCCCCAACAGGCTCCCAGGGACCTGTCCTTGGCAAAGGGGCTGGCTCTGTCCATGAGGGGCTGGCTAGGAAGGAAGGGGGTCCTGGATGCTCCTTCCTTTGGAAGTTGCAGTTGCAGAACCCCTCATGTGTATCCCAGCTGGGCTTGTTCTCCCTGGGGAAGAGAAGACCCCAGGGACAGGCCATTGCAGTCTCCCAGTATTTGCAGGAGGCCTGTAAGAAAGTTAGGGAAAAATGTTTTAGCAGGAATTGTTGTGCTAGGAGAAGGGGTAATGGATTGATACTGAAGGAGGGTTGATATAGATTAGGTATAAGGAGGGAACTTCATACAATGAGGGTGGTGAAACCCTGGATCAGGCTGCCCACAGAGGTGGGGGATGTCCCACCCCTGGAAATGTTTAACACAGGCTGGATGGGGCTCTGAGCAGCCTGACCTAGCTGAAGATGTCCCTGCTGTCTGCAGGGGTTGGACTGGACAACATTTAAAGGTCCTTTCCCACCCAAATACTGGGATGATTCCATGATTCTCTGCCTTTATCTCTGGGGGAGCCAGAGGGGTCCCTGGCTCTGTGGGAAGAGTGGGCAGCACAGAGTGCGCACAGGGCCTTCCCTTCTGCAGCCTCCCAGTGGCACCAGGGACTCCTCCTGCCCCTCCTCTGCACGGGGACAACCCTGGGTCCCTGTCTGGGACCTCTGCAGCTCTGCTCTGTGGGAACGCTGGGCCTGTCCCCAGTGACAGGGAGCCATTGCCACAGGGGGCCTGGCAGGGTGGGAAAGGCTGGAGCAGCTCGAGGAGGGATGGCTGTGTGTGAATGACTCGTGGCAGGTTTGCTTTGGCACACGGGGCTGTCTCAGTCCTGCACAGCAGGCCTGGCCCAGCTGGAAGGCTGGCCTTAGGGAGGTTGCATTTGGCTCCTGATGTGTCTGTGGCCAGTGCCAGGCAGATGTGCTGCCCCAGGGGTTCCTGAACTGCACTCCCTGGACCCACTGGGGTTGGCAGGAATGGCTCTGTACCTTTGACACTCGTGCTGCAGGCAGCATGTTATATTTCCATAAAATCACATCTCCATGTTTCGTGATTTGGAAGGGGTGCATGGAGCTTTCTTGGCAATGGTGCTTCTTTTCCTTATCTAGTATTTCCATTGTTGATATAATGGAACAGCAAACATTCTTCCAAAGGTTACCCAAACATAAGCATCTCAAATGAATGGCTCAGATTTTTCTCTGTGATAAGTCCAATTTCATTGCTCATTTTGTTTCTGGGTTCTTGCATGTCGTGCCACTTGCTGATTTACTTTGGCTTTGTTCAGTTACTTGTGGAGAACTAGAGAGATATTTCATGATGCATTTTCCCCATAAAGCTTCAAAGAAAAAAAAAAAAAAAAGAGATACTTGCCCCTTTGAGAATCCTAAATGGCTTGCAAAAAGATTCTCTCTGGGTTACAGGCAGTGCTTTAAAGTAAGGCCAGGAAAGGCAGAAAGTGAGTGTCTTCTGCTTTTTCTATTACGCAGCATCAGAGATTTTCTGGGGTCAGTGCTGATTTATTTATGTGATTACCCAGGACATCATCTTCCTCTCAACGATTATCTTACCTCAGCAGGTGAAATGCTTAGAAAAGAGGCTATTTTCATGCAAGCTGAAATCCCTTTTCCCTGTAAGACATTAAATACATGCAGGCAGGGTGTACTGACCACAGACATACATTCTGCTCTTGTACCTCAGATTTAAATGAACAGAGTAATAAATGGGTGTGAATTTTTTTTGTACCTATTCTGCACAGGACTAGTGTTTGTTCATTGTAGTTAACTCAATTACAACTAAAATGTGTCATAAGTCAAAGGAAAACCTGGCCCAGTAACTTTCTGTTATTCTTTCCCTCCTTGCAAAGAGATTATCACAGGTCAACATTCTCCATAACGTGTTGTGCCCCAAGTCTCTCCTTGATCTGAATGCAGTGATGCAGTACAATGAGTCAACCCCTTTCTGCTGAATTAATAAGTGATGGAAAGTGTTACCATTTTATGGGGCAGTTGATAAACCCGTAATCTCATTTGTAGGAGTAGTAGTTTGAGTTTGTTGGCATAATCAGCTCATTCATTGTGTGAGAAAAAGATGAGGCCGGGCCTGCAGCGTAATGGGCCCAGCGTAACGATGGGGGAAGTGATCTTTGTGATCCATGGAAGCTGTGTCAGCTGTCCCAGTGGCAAACTGGGGTTACGTTGGTGGTGCTCCCTCGGAAAGTGGCACTTAGGCCTTTGCTTGGAGGATCAAACAGGGATCATTCTTGGCTCTGGTGTCAGAGTGGCTCCTGTGCGGGGGAAGGCAAAGCTGGAGGTTGGGTCAGTGATGGCAAAGAAAGACCCGAAGGGGAGGGGTGGCTGCAGCCGTTCCTTGGTGTGTCCCTGGGCTGGGGAGCTGCTGGGAGGGCAACAGGACTGCAGAGGAAAACATCCTGGGGGAATGCCTCCCTCCTGCTGTACTGCAGGGCTAAGAAATCCATAAATATCTATAGACTGCCAGCCTTGAGTGAGAGCTGATTTATCTTCATTTTGTTCTTGTTTTGAGAAGGCTGCAGGAAGAAAGCAAAGTCCATTACACCAAATGAATAATCCAATCGATGGAGCCAGTGTGCCCTTGATGGAATTAAGCTTTGCCTTTGCAGTGTATCAGAGACAGAGAAGGGTTTTTGCCTGATTTTGTCTGTGCCCTGTGAAAGCAGAGTTGCCATGCAGTGGTTTTGTCCTGGTGGGACTGGCCCTGCTGCAAGAGCACAACTCTTAATTCATTGTCTCAGCTGACACTTACAGGGGTGCAAAAACCTGCTTCCTTTAAAGTGTCACCTTAAAATGTAGAGATAAAACAATTACTTGAATCTCTGTTGGGTGTTCTTGGACATTTTGCCAAGTGTCACTGCTAGCAGTGATGCTGCTTCCAACTGAACCATGGAAATTGGGAAATTTTTCTGCTAAAGTCTTTGTAAGGATTATCTGTGGATTGGACAGGTGATGACAATGCCATTCCTCACAATAATGAAATGCTGAATTTCGGTTTTCTTTTATTCAGCATTGCATTTCTGTATTTTCATGAAAGTGGATTGTGCTATATATATATTTTTTTTTTTTCTGATAAAATGAGGCAGTGGCTTCACTGAGTGTAAGCTCAGCAGCCCTGCGAGAAGAATTAGTCTGATTAAACGGTCATTTTTCTTTTGAAAATAACTTATATCAACAGACCTGGGATAAGAACAGTGTTAGGTGCAGTAATGATTTCCTGCCTCCTGTCCCTTTTGCAATTACTACTCACCCTTCAAATGTAGACTGTTCAAATTTACTGTTTCCATTTGTTTTCCAAGAAGTCAGAGGTTGGTGTTTGACATGCCTGTTATTTATAAAGGTGGGAAAATAAAGCCAAATATGTATTTTTGGCAGTCAGCTCAATGTGCTTCCAAGACAAACATATCTGCATTCCCTCAGTGCTGACTTCCTTTAATGTGGTACACACATAGTTTCTGACTTGCCTTCGAAGTATCTCTAGAAATTATTTCTCCTCTATCTCCAGGAGTTTTTTTTTC
The DNA here is from genome assembly GCA_013399945.1 of Ploceus nigricollis. Taxonomy (NCBI): domain Eukaryota; kingdom Metazoa; phylum Chordata; class Aves; order Passeriformes; family Ploceidae; genus Ploceus; species Ploceus nigricollis. The sequence continues at coordinate 383,066 of VXBC01007670.1, forward strand.
ACATCTTTGTAGGTGTTCTGGAAACTGTGCTTGAGATGCTGCAAGGTGTAAGGAAAAAGCAGCCTCCCTAACATCCTGAAAAGCTGATGATTACCTCAGACATAAAGAACCTGTTTTCACAGATTACAGATGACATTCTCTGGCACAGCCTTCAGCAGGGTATAGTAACTTCCTTTTTAACTTTTAAAGAAGGAAGAAACCCTTTCTGAATGCTCATTATAAATCCCATTCCTTGTCCTTGCCTTGGAGCTGGTAAAACAATGCATTTCAATGTCCCATCCTAATTGCCAGTGCAGAACTTGGCAAAGCAGCCATGGGTTCTATTAAATGCAGAGGATTTCAGTGGTGTAATAGAAATAGCTGGGTGTATGTAGCTGCTATTTCTGTAACAATAGCATTTACTAGCCCTTGTTTCCTCTTTGCTTTCAAATGAAATTCTTCAGGGACTGCAGATACTCTTTTCCTGTGTGGATTGTGAGCTGAGTCAGTTCTGCTAAGACTCTCAAACCTGAGCTTCCACAGGCTGTGCTGCTCCTTTGATTACTCCTTTTGCATTTTGTGTCAATCTCTCCTCCCCAGCACTTTCCACAGTCTATTTCAGTGTGAGGGCAGCTTAGCTAGGTACAGTCCTCTGAGGTACAAAAAGTCTGAAAAAATGAGTATTGGGAAGGAAAACTGATCAAATTTATGGAGTAGTTCAAAAGCTATCATGATTCTTTTCCTCTGATTAGCATTGGAGATGAGTTAAAGCAGGGAATAGCCCACTCCTTTACAGGTGTGCTTCAAAAGGTGAGCTTGTCCTTGAAGGAGGTACAGAATAAAAGAGGAGAACTTTCTTGGAGCATCCAGTGAGTACCCCATGAACTGCAGCAGGATTTCACTTTGTCTCTATGAGTGAGGCCACAGCTCCTTGGATGCTACAAGCTGAGTGCTGCTTGTTCAGGACTGTGGCAGCATTAATGTGGAAGAAAAATATGTGGGAATGCTGTGGAACTGCAGGGCAGCTGTGCAGTTATAATCTTAGCATTAGTCTGGGCACCTCAGTTAATTCTTTCCTTAAGCAATACAGCAAATCCACTTGGATTTTCTGCAGTTTTCCTGGCAGTCTCAAGTATTTACTTCAGTTTGGAAGCTCGGGTGGCACCGGGGGTTTTCTTGGGTTTGCCTCACTCCAGTCATCTGCTGCCCCCCTCCCTCTCCCTGGCACAGGAGCCCAGTTTTAAAGGACTGGTCATTCTTTTCTGAGCCATTCCATTTTCTCTTTTCTAGTTTGCTTTTGCTTGCTTTTTAATTACACCCTGAAGTTGTTTTACCTTCATTTAAAAATCCTACAGTAATAGGAATTGCTGCATTACATCACCATCCTGCTTTGCCAGTGGGGTCATGGCTGTTGCATGGTTTTCCATGGACAGCAGAGCTCATCCAGGTTGACATCTGCAGCCAGAATCTCTGCCTGTCCTCGACCTGTAGCATTACAGGTGACTTTTAGCCCACAGAAACCCTGGAGAAAATCCCTCCTTGTTTGTGATAATGAAGCCAAAGAGTGAAGAGGCTGGCCAGGTCAGAACCTGTGATTTTCACTCCCCAAATTGTTGAGTTTTTTACGGAGAGAAAAACCTCAAGATACTGTAAAGCCCCCTGCCGTTTCCTGCAGAAATATGGTGTAAACTTGGAAAATTCTGGAAGCGTCCAGGTGTGCTCCCCTGCTGGCTTTGTGCAGCTCTCCCGTGGGGGTGCTGAGTGCCTGGGCTGCTCCTTTGTTCCATTGTTTTCTCAAGCCAGTGAGTTTTTGGGTGTGTGGGGCACTGCAGGGACAGAGTGACAGAGCTCACCCTGCCTCCCTGGGCTGTGGAATGGGTGCCCACTGAAGTGTTCAGAACAATTTGCTTTCCAGACTGCAGACACAATCATCTGAGGGGATCATGCTGGTACATTGGAGGTGGTTATCAGTGGCACAGGTGCATCCAACAGGAGCGATGATGGCACCAAAATCCTCCCAAAATGGGGAAAAAAAACCTCTCTAACACTGCCTTTATAGTGTTAGTAAGGCATTACTTCAATCTTGGCCCAGAGGTGAGTGGCTGACAAAGTTCCAGCCTCCACACCAATGCTGATACAAAACCTTTTCACTTATTTATGCATTTTTAGCAAAAAAATTGATATTAATTGGTTCTAAGTGACATGATTCTCTCCATTAATGAATATTCTCTCCTCTATTGGTTATTGATATTTTCCTCTTCATGCTGATTTGATCCCTATTCTTTAGTCCTTTAATCACCTTTTTCTCCAGCTTTCCAGGCATTAATCTCCCCTGTATCTTTGGTTACTCCAACTAGAGTCTGTGAAGAAACTCAACTAATGTTGGCTAAAAGTGGGCACTACTTGCAATTAATTAAAACAACTAATTAAAAATTAGAGTAATATAATTTCCAACAATTCAGTGCTACATGAGGCTGTTACGTGAGAGTTGTAGTTGGCCCTAGGATGATAAATCTGCTTATTTTTGGTGCCTTGTCCATTGGATGATTCCAAGCTCTGGGTGTTGAAGGACTCTACAAATGAATTTTTAAAATTTACAGATAGCTAAGGAAAATGTGTTGTTGGGTTTGTTCCCAAGGAAGTCTCGGTGTTTGTGTTACACCTCCTGCTGCTTTACTTGCTTATGAACATGAAACCACATGTGCTGCAACCCCCGAGGTAAATCCCAGAACCTGAACCCTCAGAAGTGGATTTTAAAGGAATGATCATTCTTTTCTGAGCCACTGGTATTTTCTCTTTTCTCTCTTTTCCCCCCCAAGCCCACGGTGCACACTGAGGGATGTGCACAGTTTGTTGTGTTAGCAGAGAAATGGAGCAGCTTTAGCTGAGGAAGTGCCACAGGTCAGTTGTGTTTCCTTCAATGAGCTGGCCCTGCTGGTTTGGTTGTGTTTAATGCCACAGCACAGCTCAGCTCCCTTGCTTCAATAGGAAATATCAGATGGCAGAAGCCATTGAGCTCAAATTGTCTTATTCACTGTTTTGAAGTGACCCCTCAGCAGAGCACAGATACACCCAGCTTGTTAACGTGTGTGTGCACCACTGCTCCAAAACACCACGGGCAAGCTGAGTGAGCTGGATTCACGTTTGGGTTGGATAATAAATGTTGGGTTGGTTAAATAAATGGCTTTGAAGAAACATATTTCATGCCTTCAGCCCTGAAGAGTGGGCATGGTAAGAGATCTACAGAGTTTGAAAAGATTTGAAAATAACTTTGTTTCAGCGTTTGCAATAGACGGGGACTCTTAAGGTAAAATAAGTAGGTTTTTTTTTTCCTTCACCAAACCTAGATGTTATTTTTAATTCCTGATGTTAATCCTATTTAACAAGGCTATCAGTGTGGCATGTTTTGCCATGAGATGCTGGCAGTTCTTTTTGCTGCCCCACTTTTCCCAAAGTATTGATGCTGACACAAATGTCTCTGCAGCTCACAGCTTAAAATTACAGAGAAAAATCGGGTGGGACTTGCTGTGGGGTGGCAATCCATGCTGTTCCCTGGGTGGGGAGAGCTCTGTGTCTGCTCTTCTTCTCTCTGCTGCCAATGTCCCCACGCTCAGCAGCTGCTGAGGGACACCTCACCTCCTGTGTGGGTGGGAGATGTCCCTGTGGGGACATGCAGCCCTGCTCTGGAGTCACTCCAGCTGCTGCTCTGGGTGCAGGGGGCACTGCTGGCATCCTTCCCTGCAGAATCCACTGGCTGCTCCTGCAAGCCTGTGGCATCTCTTCTATCCAGCCACGTTCGTGTTGGAACAGCAAACTCCATTTTAAATGAAGGATTTGGAATGAATGCCCTGATTCTGGGGCCCAGTTTGCAATCCCTGGATTTCTCATTATTTATCACCATTTCATGGTGGTTTAGGGAGACTTTCCTCCTCTCTTAACTTTATTTTGAGCCTCTTAACTTTTATTGTTGCATGAAAGTCCTGAATTTTATTTGGGGGGGCTTCTTCAGTCTTGCTTAAATCTTCCTTAAAAGATTCAGTCACAGGTGGCTGCCATGGGATCTTTATGAGAAATTTTTTGCCAGCTTCATTTAAATTTGGGCGGTGGAAGGAGGGGAATAGGCTTAAGCCTATTAAGCTTAATTTTGAAATATTTTGCAAAAGTTCATTCTATTATTAAAAATTGATAACACAGCTTCCTGGGACTGCCCAGGAATGTTGTAACTTCAGTGGATTGCAAAGACTGGTTGTGGCTGATGGGAACAACAAAAAATATTAAGCTATGTAATGCCTAGGAGGTATTTATTCATCTTGCAAATTATCCACGTGTTCTTGCGTTATTGAACAAATGCAGGTGCTGGTGTGAGTGGTCAGCAATGATAGAAATGTTTCCCTAATAAATTTAAGTAATTTATCTGAATTTTCCTGAATTATTTCTGAACTATTCTGAGTATTTCTGAAATATTTCTGAATATCTGCATTTTCCACATTTAAAATTCAGTATAATGTTCCCTCTTATGGACTCTTCCATGTCTGAATTTATCCTTATAGACAATCTGAAAAAACAAATATCAAAATCCTATTCTGTTGTGATTTCAGACCAAACCATTCTTGCTTCAATTTTCTTTACTTTCTTCCATTGTCCTTTGATTACTTTTTCTTTATGGCTCATTTGCTTTTTGGTCTATATTTGTTTGGTGGTTTGGTGTTTTATTTTTTTTTATTTTTCTGCTTCCTGATGGTCTTAAATATCTCTGATTTTGAAATGGTAGTGAAAACACCCTTGTGGCCTCAGGTAGCTCCACTTTCTCTAACCATCCCAAGCCTTTGGAGGTGACCCTGTGCTTTCAAGTATTGATCAGGTCATGCTGAGCATCTTTCCTGTTTGAACTTGCAAATCCAGGCAGAATTAATCTCCTTTATTTGCTCTGGCCTATTTTTCCTGTTTGAACTCGGCCCTTTTGGGAGGGCTGTCTCTCCCTTATCTGCTGAGGTTGTTCTGCAGGACGGTGGCATCAGCTGAATCTCCCTTGTACAACAGGGAGATTGTGGCTACGTTAATTCTTGGCAGCAGACTCAGTGTTGACTGTTAAAGACAAATAGTTCAGGATGACTTTAAAAAAATCTACTTGAGATATTAAATACCGTTGATAATTACAAGCTAGGTGCATTGAACGAGGAACTAGATGGTCTTCTGTAAATGGATGTGCTAGTTTCCAGTTGAAACTTTTTTAAGGCCAGCAGTGATCTTCAAACTGGGCTTGTGGCTTTGAAAAGAAAAAAACCCAACCAAATCTACCCCAAACCCACCCCAAATCCAAATTACACAGTGATTTTCATACCGTTTAAAATGAGATCAGATTTTGTTTCTGAATCTTTGAAAAAAATTTAGGTTGCTCTCTGCTGGAAAGGCTGTCAAGAGAAGTATTTATATAAGAAATTAATTTTGAAAACTTCTGCCTGTTTTCACTGGGTGAGATAATTATATGTAAAAGTTACAGGCTGAAACTCAGTATTTTAAATGACAGGGAAGATTGGCTACTTGTGTTCGTGTTTCCAGACATGCAAGAATTCGGTTTTGTTTCATTCTGTCCCCTGACTTAACCCTCATTTTATTCACATCAAAGATGAAATTTGTATTTTTTCCTTAAGCAAGATAATTTAAGTTTTTTGCTTTTGGGCATATCACAAGAGTTTTCAATACTTTCTAGAAAAGATATTATTAATTTAACATTTAGGGTTTATGACAAAGCCTTTTTAAGTGATAAACTTCTATAATATTGTTAAAATTAATGGATTTTAGTGCTTTGACTCTTTGGTCAACTGCAATAATCTATCCAGTCTAAGAAATCAAGATGTAATTATTAAAAAAAAAAAAAAATTAGTTGTTAAAATGCTTTCATATCATGATAATTGGTTTTCATAGGAAAAATTGGAAGAGATAAGGTATAATATTAGCAGATACTCTTATGTTTAAATTATCTTTATTTAAATTCAACTGTTCCTTACTTAAGACTTCTTGAAAAGCGCTCAAGGTAATTTTGGTTTGAGAACTGGGAGGAACTCTGGAATAGCAATTCATAGAACCTTAATTAATTGTGCTGAGTGTGTAATGCCAAGGAAGCCTTTGCTGCTGGTGAACAGGGACATTCTCCCAGGACTTCTTTACAAATCCAAGTTTACAGCAATGCTCCTGCTTTTCCCACACCACAAAAGACTGATTGTACCTAATCCTCAAAAACAGATCAAGTGAAAGGAAAAAATAATAATTTAAAAGTAGCCAAAAGTGTTTAAAAATACCTCAGCCTGTAGTACCCTGGAAGTGTTATAAAGGCTGGGGAAGCAGGAAGGGAAGTGTTAGGAAGTGAAAGTGAAATGTGAGGATAATCCACGGGTTCAGGCACGTTTCTAATCAGCAGGAGGTGCGTCAGCGCTCGTAGCGGTGCTGGCAGAGTCAGGAGCAGATGATGGCGTGGCAGCGGGGTGTGAGGCTCAGGACAGAGTTCCTCATGGAGAGCCAAGCCCTGGTTCACTCAGTAACCAACAGCTCATTAACAGGAGCTGGCCAGCGGCGCTAATTACCGCGCAAGGCCGCGTCTCTTCAGAGGTGAGCGCCTGGCGTTGTGCTCAATATTGAGGCAGGGTGTGAGGGTAAGGTGAGCTGGCAGGCAAAACTAATTAATGCATCCATCCCCCTTAGCAAAGGTGTTGTTCTGCAGCTCGTGCTGCACTGGGAGATTTTAGGAAACAGAATGGCCAAATTTGGCGCCACGTTTGGCTCCTGTTTGGCTGTGGTTTATGGGGTAACAGCAGCCCACGCTGTGCAGATAGAGCACACCACTTGTGTGCTCTTCTCTGCTGCAGGTGGAACTCATAGAGGAAAAGTTGTTGGGGCTTGGGTTGCTTTGGGAGTTTTTGGGGTTTTTTGTGTAATGTTTAAAGCAAAATTGCATTCCCAGGTACAGCCAGTTAAACATCCAGGTCTGCCTGTGGGTTTGTAACCATGGCCACCTTTGGGACAGCAGGGTCCTGAAGAGTGTGCAGACCTCAAGCCAATAACCACCACTGCTCTAAACTGGCCGCAGTATTGCCCAGTTTTTATTCAAATTAACTCCTTTGTACAACAGGGCTAGGCCCAAGGTGCCAGTGGCTCCCTAAAGATGAGAGTTTGCTTTTCCAGGTGGGTTAATTGTTAAATAAGACAACCAAGGATGCCTGGTCCTTTATGGAGAACTCTGCTTATATTGCTTGAAGTCACAAAAGAATTCATTAACTTGAATCTACTTTTCAGCTGGAAATCTGTTGCAATTTCCAGCTGGAGTCTGCTGCTCATACTCCTCCTTTTGGGAGATGTGCTTGGAGTTTCCCCCTAATCCTTTTGAAATACAGAAGTTTCAGTCTACAGAAATAGTCAAAGATTTGACCTTTCCCTAAATCTGAAGCAGCAACTGATAAATAACACCTTGCCATCACCTGATGAGCTGACAACTTTATTTCACTTATTCTAATAAAACAATTCTAAACAAATATTTATTTGTTTAGAAGAGGGAGTGGTAAAGCAGCAGGCTTAGAGGAACATTTGTAGGTGTGGGTTAATTGCATCAAAAATGATGTCTGGCAGGGGTAAAAAGCCCTTCCTCAGTGTCACGTTGACTTAATTTTGCATGTTCTACTCACTGCAATTTAATCTGCTGCCAAACAGCCTTGAAAATTCTCTCTTGCTTCCAGTCTGACTTCTGATGTCCCAAAATAGATGCATATTTTTTTCTTCAATCCAGGTGTTTATGTTTAGATGGAGTGAAAATTTAATCTTTCTCTCAGAATATCTTCTGTAAACACTTACAGTGCTGTTAATGTTGTATAGATGATGTTTTTTATAGTATCTAACTCTGAAAAGGAACATTTTAAAGTGAATTTGATTGCAGTTACTCATCTCTTTCCACCTGTTTTTCTGGCAAAAATCCACCCAGAATCTGCAGTAGCAATAATACTTTTGAAAAAGGAAATTATTGAAGTACTTAAGAACTTCTGGGATCCAAAATTGAAAAGAAATTTTATTTAATGATATGTAAAAATATGGAGTGATCAATGAATGAACCATGTTACCTCTTCCAACTGACTAAAATCCTGGAAGATATTTTTATTTTTTTCAAAGCTTGCAGAAGGAGAAGGAAGGCAGGATATAGTTCATAGGACACAGTGGATTCCCAAACTATTTTCTTAAATGGAAAAACCACAGCTTTTCTAAAGAACTTGGGCTATTTAGAAGACTGTGTTAACAATATTAACCTCATTTGGGGAATACCACGTTTGAAGGAATTGCCTACAAAAATTCAGGTGTGCAGAGAAAGGCAGAGGTGGATTTCATTTTGAATCTTACCATGTTCAGTTCTAATAATGAATTTAGTTTTGAACAGTGCAGAGATTGTCTCTGCCAAAACAGAGACAGCAATGTGCATTTCAAATGCTGGAAATATTGCCCTGATTTTATAAAGTAGCACTTGCTCCTAATTTAAGTGCTTGTACTTCATAAGCTTGAGCTGCTCTACACAGGAGGGAACACATTTTACTGTGGTGTTTTTCACTCTGACACACAGCAGCTTCCTTGAGCACAGTTCTGAATGAGCTTTTCTGTCATGGAAATACTGGAGATGCTCCTGCAATTAAAAAAAACAAAAAAAAAACCACCAAAAAACCAACAAACAAAAAAACCTGAAGGGAATAAGAGCAAGAGTTACAGATCTTATAACAGACCACAAAACAAATCCTGGACCAGCTGTAAAGTGGTTAGAGAGTTAAGCTGATATCTGGGGTTTAAAATATGAAAATCTGCATCAACCGCCAGGTGAAAACACGGAATTCCATGGTAAGGAAGAGTTCTGGATGTGGGCTGTGAATCAGAGCACATCTGAGAGGCCTTTAGGCTTCTGAGCCATGGGTTTCTGCAGCTGAATTTCAAAGCTGGTGTAGTGCATGGCAATAACTCAGCAATCTCCTGTTCTGAGGAGGACCAAGCCCAGGGAGTGTTTGGATACCTGTGAGGGGGTGTTCAGTACCCTGCATCACTGAATAACCAAATTCTGGCTCTCTGGGACTGTTTTCGTTTCCATGTGCACTTTATTGACCCATAAATGGAAGCCAGACTCATTCACAGAATCCACAGCAGCCCACATGTGAGTGATCTGCTTTCAGCTGCAGAGCAACACGGATCTTTGGAGGGATCCCAGTTCTCAAACTGGTGTGAGCCCAGCTCGGGCAGCTCTGGCCTGGCTGGGCAGGAACAGACATGGACCAGTGTGTGGCTGTTTCTGCTTGTCCCAGACAGAAAAGGGACTTTTCTGCCATTTAGAGATGAGATTTTCCTCACATGGGGTCAATAGGGATGGGGCAGTTGTGCTGAGGTCTGGAAAAATCCACTACAAATCCAGGCCTTTGGGAATAGGTTTTTAGAGTCACACCAGCTGTGTAGGACTGGTCTTTCATGATTTGTATCTGAAAAGACTTCAAAGGAAAAATGGTCAAATTACACATCTGCATGACCAGAAGATCTGTATGGCATTGCTTTCCAAGATGTTGTCATTTTTACTTTGTGGTTTTGTAGGGAATAAGAAAAGTGCTGGAAAATATTGACGTTTTCCAGCTTTCATAGATGCTAGTTGTTACAACGGACAAACTCAGCAATGTGGTGATTGGGAATTACTCCCAAGAGACTTTCCTGGAAGAATAATCTTGTATTTTGACTGTTTTGTTCAGATCCTATTGGAAATTATGTTTTTCATCTGTTGTTTCAAAACTCCAAGCAACTTTGCTTCCTTCTTTATTCCAAGTAGCTGATTAGTTGCTGGAATTGTAAATTACATTTTCATCAAGAAAGCTGTACTGAGTTTCAGTCTTTCTAGTCTAAATGTCCTGCTTTTCTCTGCACCAGCTGCCTCTGCTCAGCCAAAATTGCCCCTGATGTGGTGCCCTCAGCTTCTGTCAGTTGTCTTGCACAGACAAAGACTGTGCCAAGTTGTGGTTTGCCCTGTAAATGTTCTGTGAGCTGGAACCTGGCATGGTGAATTATAGATAAGAGCACCTGAGAGGGCTGAGGTGTCTGTTCCCAGAATTTTCTGATGAAAAAGTTGCCTGAAGAAAATGGTGCCTTTAATAATTTAGGAGGCTGGGTTGGGCATGAGGTGTCCTTGGCATGCAGAACATCAGTATCTTTGCTGGAGGGCAGGATATGTCCTGGACATCTTCCCCCTGAACTCACCTGAGGAAGCTGCAGGACTCTCCTGGAAGGCAAAGCTGGTTTTTAGTGAAGTCTTTTCAGAATATCCACTGATTGCAGCTGGTTGCTTCTTGAAACTGGGAATCCAGTGTGTGCTACCACAGGGCTTGCTCTGGAATCAGAGATCTCATGTGGGAGCAGCAAAGCATTTTTAGTGCCTCTCAAGGTTGTCTGCAGCTGCTTTGTTTGAGCATTTTGCTGTTTTTCAGTCAGGTTATATTCCTCCATTAATATTTGATTTGGGGACATCAGCATTTGCAGTAATTTATGTGAAAAAGTTTATGTTTGTGTCTTAAACTCAGATTGTGGGTGGTTTTGGAGGGAAAGTAGAAATGCCACATTTTCCCTTGAACTAATAAAGCCATTTATCTGTTAGGACATGAGACATAAATGTTGCCTTCTTTCACACAAACATTTCTGTTGCTCAGTAAAAAAGAGAACCATAGGTGTACATTTTACTACAAAATATGGAATTACTTTCAAGAAGCCCCCATGGCAGTATTGGAAATGAGTGGGGAATAGAATCCTTGTGTATTATTATTAATTATTATTATTAGCCATGGTATCTATAGGAAAAGTGAATTTGTTCCATCACATATTCAGCATCATCACAGTTACCAACAAATTAAGACAGGATCAGATGGCAGTTCCTGTTCTGGCACTTGATTTTGCTTTAAAGTTTTAATTCTGTACACATGTGTAAGATGCAATTCTGATGAACCCTGTAATAATATTCTGCTTTTATTCTGTGATGTATTCCCCAAATCCTCATTGTTTATAGGCAAGAAGCAAAGCAAATGCCAACAATGTGGTACAAAGGTTACTAAAGTTAAAGACTCTGTTTCAGTACATGGGTATTTATCTTTTGTAGGCTTCATAATAAAAAAGATTGTTTGTTCAATTAATTTCCAAGAAAAACTTATTATTATTCTAGTAATTCTCAGCTTCACACTGTGTGCAAAATTCTTGCTGAGAGCTTTTTATGTGGAAAAACAATTGCTCTTTGTGTATTAGAATCCATGTTGCATTTGACATAACAATGTTATCTTTATTAAATTTCCTTGTTATACCTTTTGATTTATAGCCCTCCTTAAATCCTCATTTTAAAGCAACCTCTGATGTGGTACTTTTAGTGCCCCCATGCTGATACTAAAATGTGGACTAAAATAATGGAGAATTCCAGTTTTAATCCTCAATCATGGAACTGGAAATTCTGAGAGATCAGTACTGAGCAGGCAGCAAAACATTTCCTGAGGGGATTCTTTTTGTGGAATTTGAATATCCTAGGACATGATAATTTTTATTCCTTTCAGTGTTTTTGCTTGGGTATTTAAGGACATTTTTCAGGACAAATAGTGAGAGTCTGGGGCCAGGCTCTGCTGGGGTCAGGTCCTGCTCTTCACAGTGCAGGGTATTTGGGGCACTGTGAGGGATCTGTACCTGATCCAGCACAAACCTGGCACTCCTTCCCAGGCTGGGAGAATCCTCAAGGAAGCTGAAATATCTGCACATTCACCTTGGAGTCCCTTGCCCAGCCATGCTATAAATACCTGAACTAGGCCAGGGAAGGCAGCTCAGGTGTCCTGTGCTGGAGCACTCCTGGATAAATATTGATAAATAAATAAATAGTGTTCCAAGACATTTGACAGGGGAAGGGAAGGCTCCAGCTGAGCCTCTGTGTGAAGGAAACAGGGAATTATCTGTGGCTACTGAAGTCTTCATCCAAACCAACTTTATATCCAGGCCTAAGCGTAACAGGAGAGTTTAGCTTTGAATGCTGAATGAACAAAACAAAAGCAGAGTTCCCAAAAGGAAGCTGAAGTGCAAGTGAGCATGGAAAAGTCCTGCCCATGGCAGAAAACAGCAGTGGGAGAGGCTCCAGCAGGTTGGGCATTGCTTGAGGAGGTGTTTCCTAATAGAGCTTTTATGGATACTCATGAGGGAAAATGTGGTAGAACTGGGCCTCTCAAGAAGAGCTCTTTGTTGAGGACAATTAAATGTTGCAAAATGGTGAAGGAGATGGATTTTCTCCCCACAGAGTTCATAGTTACACAGGGAAAGAGCAGTTATGTCCAAGGCTGGCCACTATTTTAAACCAGACTCCTCCAGTGTTCACAGCATTCCAGGTGTGTTCTGCAACAGCTGACGGGTGAAGAGAAGAATTTTATTTCAGTGTCCCTAAACCTTTCCAACAGAGGAGGAAATATTAGAAATTTATTAAAGCAGAGATGAGGTTCTTCTAAATCTACAGAGAGGCCGAGGGAGGGGGGAATGATTGTATTTGTCTCCTTTCAGCAGTGGCTTGGGTAAATATTGTGCTGAAATAAGGGATGGAATATGTGCAAAGCTCTTCTGGATGCTTCTCTGCAGGGCTCTACTAAGGAGGATTCCTCAGCTCCTCCCTCTCCCTCCTTCCATCTCTCTCCACTGGGATTTTTTGGGCAGGAGACCCAACCTATTCTGCAGGTCTTTCCACAGAGACATCCATACATTTGAGTTCAAATAGCCCCGTGCCACTTCTGTGCTGAGTTACAAAACCAAAGCACAGGCCCAGGGAGTGATAAATAAGATCTGACTCACAAAATCCAAGCTGTTGGTGCATCACTTGTCCCGGGTGCATTTTGCCTTTCCCCCGTGAAGTCATCAAGCAGCTGCCTGGAGAAACAACCTGAATGTCATCTTGACTCTTTACCAATTTTATTCTAACCTGCAACAAGAGGACAACAAAGGAAAAATGCGTGCCTCGGGACAAACCTTGCCTGTTGTCATGAGTTAACAGTTAACTGGTGAAAGAACACTGGAATACTTAGAAATCAAGCTATATTTAGAGTTTATTCAGTGCAATGGCAAGGTCAGTGCCTCGTTCCCTGCTGTGAGCGCAGGATGCAGAAGGATGAGGGTGTTCCAACCACAATTCACAGCTGGACACGTCCAGGAGGCTCCAGAGCAGAGGTGCCTGACTGACAGTGAGGGAAGGCTGGCCTTGGAAATCCAGCTGCTTTTAGGAATAGAATGGAGGTGCAGTGTGCAGGAGTCTGGAGTTATCTCCAAGGTCTCTAGGGAAACACTTCTGTGGTGGTTCTAAACAATCTGACTCCAGAGATCCTGCTTGAAAACACAAAAGGAACCCCCCAAAGAACCAACCAAGCCAAACCTAGAAAAGTGCTGCTAGGAAGCAGTGTAAGAAGGATCCTTGTGCCTGGAAGCGTTGGGGCTGATCACAGGTGTGCTTTGTTCTTAGTTTCTAATTAATTTTAGCTTAGGATTTGATTCTTGCAGGGCACAAAGAAAGACAATGTGTTAGGGGTTAATCAGAGTAACTGGCAATTGCTGGAAAAACAACCATTTTGTAGGTGTGTGTGTCTGTTATGGATGGATGGTCTGAAAAGCAGTGCAGGACATTGTGCATCCATATGGAAATTGCTCTGAAGAGTTTGGGGTGTTGTCCACAGCTTAACCTCAAGCCTGGTGCTTTTATTCTGCTTTTTAGAACAGCAGCTTCACAATTTGAAGTGCAATTAAAAAATTCATGCTAGAGTGAAATGTGGTCATTGACACTTGCATTTGGATATTCTTTAGCACTTACTGTATTTGTGTGGGTGAATAATCATTGTGGAACAGAATGCTCTGGCTCTTAACTGATTCACAACCTTCTGTCAGGGAATAAAGTGCTGATTGCACCACAGAGCAGGTATGGAGCAGGTTTTTTGGGATGACCTGTAGGTATGAGGGGGTTGCTGTGCAAATGAATCCTCTGAATAGTTCCTATTTCACAGTTCCAAAGATTTTTCTGGAACTTCTACACATTTCTTAGTGATAAAAAGAAGTGCATAACTCTTGTGCCCTGTTGGTTGACACTTTGCTCTATCTCCTTAACCTTTCCATCCTGTTGTGTGCTGCAACTGCTTCTTGATACACTTGCTCCTTTGGCTGTCTCCAATGAATGCAAAGGATTTTGAAATTAATTTATCTTAATATCATTCCCAAGAGTTAGGCTGCTAAAAGTGATGTCGCAAATAAAAGAATTTATTTAAGAAAATTCCATCTTTGGAACAGGTTGGTGAATACAGACAGAAAACTCTGAGCTGACCCACTATTTCCTAAAATATAATGCTGCTATTAAGAATATTCTTACATATCTCAGATGTAATTTGTGCATTTGTGATAAATAACTTTCTAGTTGGTTAGATGAGAGAACTTTTAAGGTAACAAGTTAAAAAAGGAAATAACCTAGTTATTAGTTCTCAACCCAGCAGCTGCTTTAACAAAATAATGATTTTTATAGTCTTGGGGAGCTGTGCCTGGGGAATGGTACTGCTTTGTCAAAACAGAGTACCTTGAGGGGAGAAGACACATCCATTTTCTCCAGACTGGTCTTTTAATGGAAGGAAAGAATAGGCAGCTGCTGTGGGCAGGGATGGACTCAGAATGTCTTTTTCAGGGACCCATACACAGAGGTACTGCTGGGATATTGAAAAACATCTGATTATATAATCATCAAGTTGAATGAAAAAGAATGTTGCATAATTTTTAGCCTGTTTCGACTTCTGCTTTGGTAAAATATGCTGAAGTTCTGGCACCAGTGTTGAGGCAGGAGCCCCAGTACCTGTCTGGTTTTGGAAATGTCAATACAGTCTGATAGGTATTGGTAGTGCTAAGTTTATAAAAGTGGGCTTCATCTCATAGTGCATGACAAGATGATCTTTTCTCTGAAAATATTTTCTCCTAAGATTTCATAAGTTTGATACTCTGGAGGTTACACAGTTTAGGTGGAAAGGGATTTAAAAACTCCTTTTTAAAGAGTTGACATAAGTAAAAGATAGTGGAGAGCACCATTTTCACCTGGTGAAAGGCAGGGACACACTGGGTTTGTCAAACACTCCCACATGTCTTTGTGCTGAAGGCAGCGTGGCCTTTGTGGGGCAGAACCATGACAGGTTTTCAAAACCATGAGGTTGTCCTTGGGAATGTTTCCCAGACCTCTGGGATCTCTCAGGTACAACCCATCCCTCTGCAGTGCCTTGGACACACTGGGTGAGGCTCACCTTAGGCACACCTTGGGAGACCCTCAGAAAGCTTTTGAGCATTTTTGTCATTTAGAGCATTTCCAGGAAATCTGTGTGTGCTCAAATAGTTCAATTGGAGGTTGATCATCCACAGGGAGAGTTAAACAGGCTGTTAAGTAAAAAGAAGGTTGTGTGTTAACTGGCTCTGCTCTGGAAAAGAATTAATTAGTGCCTGAGCAATGGTGCATCTGTGGAGGTTTTGTTTGAGCCTCCCGTGCTCTGTGATATGAGCAGGGGCACAAAATCAAGTCTCTATTCATCCTCCTTTGTTCTGTGCTGATGTGCTCAGTGCACAGGGAGTTTGGCTTTTATGCTCTGACTCCAACAAATGAAGACTCCAAAGCCTTCCTGTCAGGTTGTTGCAAGCGTGTGCACATGTAAAGCTGGCAATGGGAGTAGTTAAGAAAAAAAAAATCTGCATTTATTGCCTGAGAGCTGAAACAATGGAAATGAAGCTGCACATTCCAGTTTTTCAAAGGTGGTGGAAGGGATTCAGAATTTGACAGGTCCCAGTAGTCTTTGATGAACATTCTGTTCTTAATCCCTTGGGATTATTCTCCTTCCGTCTTCTACAAAGCTGTACACAAAATGTGCTGCCCAAAAACATCCTTAAGAAAATTTAAATTCGCAATCACTAGGTAAATAGTTTGTTCTTTGGTAATATGCAGTTTGCCAGAAATTTGACATTGCATTGAAAGCTCCTGATTTAATTCTGTCAGCCTGACTTAATTTTCTGTTCTATATTTGCAATTAGTGGTAAAGGTTACACCTTAGGAGATGCTCTGGATTCCTGAAATCACATTAGTGACGAGTTATTTAATCAGCAGCACTATTTAAAGGTGCTTGAAAATAACATTCTGCCACTATGGCTGTGAGAGAGTTTGTTTGAGGTGTTGAAGACACGTGCAGTGAAATGGGGATAAATAAAAGCTGTAAGTCTAAAACAGGCAATGGGATGCTAAAAATGTAGGGTGGTGGAAATCAAAGAAAATCACTTGGTGGTTGCTGCCTTTTCTTGAGGCAGAAACAGAGGACTTTTAGTCAGCAAAAGGAAAATGGAGAAGTTTCTTGTTGGTAGCTCGGAGCTCCATCATCTCTCCTAGCAGTCTGTAGCCATGAGACAATAGAAATATCTTTATTTTTCACTAGCACTGTTCTCTGCCTGCAGAGCAGAGGAAGATAAGGAATTCTGACAGTGTTTATAAAGCTGCCTGGTGGTTGTGAGGAATCCTAATGACTTCTCTGCAAGGTCAAACGAGGAGGCAGCCTTCTCATCCACCTTCCAGGAGCAATCAAAACCCTGGCTCACATGCTGTAAAAGCAGTTGATAACTTATTATGTATTCAACTTCCATGTGGTTCTTCCCATATTTGTTGTTTGTCTGTCTCCTGACCTTATTTGTGGGATAAAGGTGGCAGTGAACATGGAAATTATCGTAAATACTGTGTGTGCTTGAATGGGGAGAGCAAATGAATGGCACTAGATAGCAATGTTTATTGTGTCAAGTCTTTGGGATGTCATTTATGTGTAACTGCTCCTAATTAGTGCCATTCAAACCAACTCAAACGACTCCAGAGCAGATGCCAGTTGTTGCAAGGGATGAGCCTGGATAGCTGTCATTTCGTACAGTCAACTGGCATTAGAGCTCTGACAGATCAGAGATGGGGAAAGGTTTTGGTCCTGGTGCTCACAGCCACTCCTCATAGGGAACATTGCCCTTAATAAATTCTGACTGGGACTCTGCTCCTTCTTGGGTGAGAGCTGCCCTTCCCTTAGGCCTCAGCTCCTCCTTGTGAGCAGCACCATCTTCCAGTTCCTCCTTAGTGTTATCCCTGGAAAATGGGCACCATCTTCCAGTTCCTCCTCCGTGTCACCCCTGGAAAATGGACACCATCTTCCAGTTCCTCCTTAGTGGTATCCCTGGAAAATGGACACCATCTTCCAGTTCCTCTTCCATGGTATCCCTGGAAAATGGACACCATCTTCCAGTTCCTCCTCCGTGTCACCCCTGGAAAATGGACACCATCTTCCAGTTCCTCCTTAGTGGTATCCCTGGAAAATGGACACCATCTTCCAGTTCCTCTTCCATGGTATCCCTGGAAAATGGACACCATCTTCCAGTTCCTCCTCCGTGTCACCCCTGGAAAATGGGCGCTGTGCTTCATCCTGGTTGGGAGCAGCACTAGAGATACATCCAATACATCAGATACTCAGCCAAGAAAAAAGGATCCCATGCTTGAAGTTTGGAGATTTACTCTTTCCTGGAGGAAATGTGCTGAAAAATAACCTAAATTAGTGACCACCTCAGCCTAAACTCTGGTGATAAATAATTTAAGTGGAATCATTCAGTGATAATTTTGCTTTTGATTTGAATGCCATTTATAAACATAATCAAAGAGCAAATATAGCTTTGTGTCAGTTGACATCCAAATAGCAGCGATGCTCCCCCCCACACTCTAAAATTCCCTTTTATTTAATTAAGGCTCTCCAGGGGGCTGCCACTCTTCAGTGGCTGAAGCAGCAGCTGTAGTGCAGAGATGAACCTCAGGAAAACTGAACATCTCTGGCACTGCTGCGAGTCTTGGCAGAACAATGGCAAAGATCCTCTTGGTATTGCTAAGAAAACAACCTCCTGGCTTTTATAGCAATTTTCTTAGTCATTACCATAATACTCTGCACTGGGGGTTTTGATTTTAAAACCAGTAATTTGGGATGTTTCCCTAATGTAATTTAACGTGATTTTTTTCAGAGGTATTTAAAGCCACGCTCAGGCTGCCTTTGCCAAGATAATGGTGAGAAAGACTAAGATTGAAACTTGATGTTTGCACTGCTGTTAAGTGGAGCTCACAAAGTGTGGGGCCAGAGGAGGTGCAGGTGCCAGGCTGTGATCCCAAGGCCAGCGGGATTAACCTCCCTGCCTGAGCTCTCCTCTCTCCTGCTTGTTCTGGGAGGTGCAGGGTGGTAATTGCTGTGTGCCCTCCTGACCTGGGTCAGGCTGAGTTCTGGTTAGTTTTTCTGTCTCATGTCGTGGGAAGGACTCTTGAAAACCAAGCTGAAGTGACAGCACTAATAGCACTTAGTACAGATGTCTCCAGGATGACTCCCACAAGGAGAGGAGGTGAACTATTAACACTTCAGAAAATATTCAGGGTACTTTGAGGCCTCTGTCTCGTGTGGAGGGAGTTCCCTTGGTTCCGTGGAGCTGTGCCAGTTCTCACAAATGTTTCCCAATAGTTCCAGCCTGAATCCAAAGCCTGCTTCACTCCACCCTCGGGCACTTCTTGAGTTTCTCTTGGCCATGCTGAAAATAGATTTCTCTTTGGGATGCTCGTGTGAACCAGAGGTTGGTAGAAAGAGAAGAGGATAAATTAAACAAGAATCATATTTTACCTTTAGTATGCAGTGCTGAGTCGTATCCCTGAATTGTGGAGATGGAAAGCTCCAAAAAAACCATTAATTGGAGAAGAGGTCTGAAGGAAGGGTGATGCTAAGGGGCACTAAGGATGGTACAGAGTCCCCCAGGATGCTGGGAATGCTGTCCTGCCACTTGTGATGGGATTTGTCCCATTAGCACAGGGAAGGACTTTGGGGTCACTTCAAATGAACTTTTAGAGCTGAAGGAGTTTGGGGACCACCTCCTGAGCAGGTGGGTCTTGCACTGCTCATCTCCAGACATGATTTTTGTGCCAGTTTGGGTCCTTCCTATATGTATTTCTTAATTAGTGTTAGTAATTACTTCCTTGAGTTCTGCTCTGCTGCACAAAATAATTTAAATATTAATATGTGCCATTCTGTAGCCCCTGTGTAGAGCACTGGAATTATACAATTTAGGTGAATGATTATTTTTTAAATAGGAAAAATTGCAGTGGATGTAAATTCCTCTGAGTTGTTCATTCAAAAATATCTCGCTTAGGTTAAGTGTAGACAACAGAGACATTTTGTGGTAACTAAATGAACTTTGTGTTAAGTTTAGGTATGAGGGTTGTGTCTCCTGCTTGTACAAGCACTTTAAGTGCTGCTGGGAAGCTTCAGGAATAATTATTTCTACAGCTTAGCAGAACACTTTGCATCCTCAATGCTCAGGTCAGGGCTCACATGGAAGGGGTCCCATGTGAGAGCCCAGCTGTGAGGGGGTTAAACAGAATTGTGTGCATTTTGAAGCACAACTCTGTGCAAGAGTTCATCACTTATAAAATTGAAGTGCAATATGATTTTCCCAAGAGGCTCTAAATCCTCACACTTCAGACAATAGCCCTATTTCTCCTTAATGAGGAAAAATTCACTCTTGGCTTAACTCCCCTGAAGATAATTTCTCTGACAATAAATTTGGCCCAATATGTCAATACAAACTTAACTCACTTGTGTTCATAGAGATTAACTCAACAGCATCTTATGTATGCCCAGAATAATTAGTTTACTGTCTCTTGAGGTTTGTTTAATTAATTTAGAATGCTTTCCATTTAGAAGATACTTGCTGCAGAAACAGGTCTGTTGTAGATAAGAGAAACTGTAACTACTCCCTCAATCTTGTGCTTTGCTTGTTGGACAGAAAGTACTTGGGAGCAGGGAAATTAATTTCCTTTTGTTCAAGCTGCTCTCCCTGAGCCTTTTTTGTAGAATTCCACCAACCTGGTATGGCTTTCTGCCTTAAAATAATATTCAAATACATGGGTTTTTTTACATTTTAATAGTCCTGTGTTTCCTCTGATCAGTTAAGAACCATTGCAATACTTTTTGAAATTTGTTACAGCTTCAGAGAAGATAACTTATTTATAGGAAAGTCTTTCAGATCTGCAGTCAGAGGCTGAATTTTTAAAGGCAGGGTATGTGTCAGAAGCTAAATAATTAAGATACATGCCTTCTCAGCATTTTATTTCAAATATTAAATATTACATAAGAGATTTTTTCCCTGTGGAAACCAAGCCTTTAAAGAGGTGCAGTCTCAGCCAGAAAATCACTGTATTACACTGTTAAATTGACACATCCTGAATCCTACAAATAATTCTAAAAAAATTCTTAAAATATTTCAGCATTCTGAGTACTGGTTCCAGTTGTCCCTGTTTAGGAATGTGATGATAAGTTGTGGTTTTGACATCAGCTCACCCTTGCAGGGATGGTTTGGAAGCTCCAGGGGAATTCTAAAACAAAATTTGGTGTTTGGAGCAACACAGGTAGAGGCCAGGCTGGGGCTTTCCATCCTTAGCTCACGTAAAACCTGGGCAAGGTGTATTCCCTGCACTGCCACCATGGGAAACAATTCCAGATGAAACGCAGCCAGCCAATTCCTTCTGTTGTAAACCACTGTCCTCCGCTGGAAGGAATTAAAACTGCACGGATTCTCCTCAAGATCTCCTCTGCAAACTGCGAATCCTTTGCTGGGAGTGTTGATGGCAGAGCAATCCTCTCTATCCTTACATATTCCATAAATTCCTTAACGTGGAATCACGTTTACAAACCACCTGAACCTTTGAATACTCACGCGTAGTTTCCTCAAATTTTGCTGGAATTCGAACGGATGCACCAAACGAACATCTATGGAATGGTGGCCCAGGAAATGGCTGTGCTGAAGTTTTCTTCTCCAGCAAAACCTGAGCAATTCAAGGCAGCAGCAGAAATTTCCAGAGCTCAGGTTCCAGCCTGTCTCCGTTTACCGTCCCTGCCGTGCAGGGTAACGTTATCCGGCCCCGCGGGCTCGTGGAGCCACTGGCAGCACGCACTGCTCCTCTCTGCTGCCTCCCACCACCACAACTCACAGTTTGTTACCTGCTTGCCTCTTTCCCTGCAGGAAAAGTCTTGGGAACCGCTGGTTTCCATGAGATAAATCTTGGTTATTGAGGTGGGAGCTGGTAACGTTCTCCTCCAGCAGTGACCTGCTTTAACTTCCACAGGCTTTGCTTCGGCTCCTGTCCCCACAGGGTGGAAAGCCAAGGCATCAGGTTCAGCTGAGGAATTACTTTCACCCTAAGTTGCTCCTATCCTTTTGCATGCTTTCCAAACGGATGTGGGGGTGTTTGAAGGGGGTTGGTGTTTGGCTCCCAGTTGGAGCCACTTCCCTGCTTCCCCATCTCAGCTCAAGGTGTGGAATCAAACAGTATGGAGCTCGCAGCTTGCCCACACTTTGGCATTCTTCACATTTCCCATCAGCAGCACCTCTAACCTGGAAATCCAGTCTGGCTTTCAGTATAAAAGCATTTTATACACACATATAAATGTAGGTTATTTCCAGTTGAACAAACACTGCCCTGTCAGTGCTGTATGTGATACACCCCAATGGTTTGGGGCTTTCTCCCCGATTTATGTTTGTAGGAATATGAACAGATGTGTGCAGAAAGGTGATGTTTGCATCATTTGAGAACTTCTGTCTGGTCTTGGGAGGGTTTTGGGTTTGGAAGTCTGTGTTTATGTGCATATGTGCTGTGCGATTTACCTCTCCTGGCAGTCCTGAGAGCAGGGAGTGCTGGTGACGAGCTCTCTCTCATCATTTGTGAGTTATTTGTCACTAATTATAACCAGTGCAGTTGAAATGATTGGTTGGGAGTGTACCAAGATCAGTGCTGAGCAATCCCAGAGGGGTGACCACAGTGACCCAGAGCATGGACACTCTGGTGTCCTTGGCTCTGGCCATTCCTCCTGCCACCCTTTTTAAGCCATCCATCATTCCCTTCTCTTGGGGATCAATTTTCTGTGCAGAGGAGGTGCCTGGTGGATGAGACAGATCAGTAGGAGGAGGAATGTGTTTTTCACTGAGTTTTCAGCACTCTTGGGATTATGAAACATCAAAGGGAACTTGCATGAGCCAAGACAATGTGTCAATAACAGCCTCTGCCTGCTCTGCTGGGGCTGGAGCAGCCCTGGAGAGTATTCCTGTCACTCTGGGAAGCAGGTGTAACTTACCTGCTTCTGTATTCAAGGATCATCTTCCACCCTTCCATCAGCTGCTGGGGGTTGAATGAAGGGGGTGAATATACAGGAATATCCTTAATAACGATAAAAGCCTTTAAAGTGCAAGTGTTGGAGGGTGTTCTGGAAGTGAGGAGGGAGCTCAGGCACCTCCAGGGATGCTGGTTCAACCCCAGGAGATCTGCCAGGGTTTCCCTGCCCTTTTTTGGGTGCTGTGAAGGGCACCTGCCTCTGCTCCAACACAGTCCCCTGTTCCCTGTGTGCCCTGAGCACCTTCTGGGGAATGAATCTCTGGCTTTGCAACTCCTCTGGCTCCTCTTCACATGCACTTCTTCCTCCCACAATCAGGTGTTCATCCTTAGCTTGGAAATCAAAGTGTCTAAATCAGCTGCTTATATCTTGTGTTTTTAATGGAAAAGTTGAACTCAAACTGGCTGATAAAACACCTTGTAAAAATAACATCTATATGGGAACTTAAACCTGTTAGAGGGTATTTCTTTTCCTTTATAAATAAGGTGGGCTTATTCCTTCACTTGTATTTCCTTTCTTTTTCCTTTCACCACACCTGTCTGCTCCAAGGAACCCAAATGATCCCGTGCAGGAGTCTTCCATTTTTGCTGTTTAGATACGTCCCGGATTTCTGGGAGATTTTGTGGCAGTGACACCTGGTGCAACATATTCTGAGAAATCTGACCCCCAGTTTCCAGACTTCTCTGACATTATCAGTGTTTTGAGTGTGCTAGAGAATTTGGCCTTCCTTTCTTCTAGGTTTGATTCCCACAGGTAGTGCTGGGAAGGCAAAGAAAAGTCATTATCAGTTGGAGTTCTGACAAAAATATCTCAAATCCTTTTCATTGGCTGGAACAAATGAACCACCCCAAACATTCGGTGGTTCTCATTGTCATTTTTGATTTGTTGTGTTCTTAAGGCCCCTTGTCCATGGATTTAAGTGACAGGAGCAATCCAGTTGTTCTCTGTACTCCAGGATTGCAGTGTTGGTGTGTTGGTTGTGCCTCTGTGCAGACTCCCAGCTGCAGAACTCAGCATCCTCCTTTCTAGGCTCTACAAGATTTTACTGTTATGTTCAGCTTGTAACATCTTAGGAAATTACATTTTTTCCCTGGCACTACAACTTTTACAACCCCATGTGAGAGAAGTTACAACATCTTACAGAAATCTTCCCAGGCATTGAGACCAGGACTGAGTGGTGAGAAAGATTAGAAGTGAACTTTACAGCACAACTCTTTTAACTTTCAAGTGCTTCTCAGGGCTTTTTGTTAGAAACCATTTTTTTAATTTCAATTTTTTGAGCCAATTTTTGTAAGCAGTGCAATTAGAATAGATGAATAATTTACTTGTCAGTTACAGCTTCTTGCCTTGCCTATATAAACATTTTTATACAACTCTGTAATTACCTTTATTGAAAAAAGACTGAATGGTCATTATTTAGAAATCAGATTAGTCATGCAGGATAGTTTGGTAACTTGTTAAGTGCAACTTGTGTTTTCCAAAGTTGTTTTTATTGGAATCTGTAAGGTTATAATTAAAGTAGCACTGAAAAATCCTCGCTACAGAGCAGACCATACTTGAGGCTCAACTGAAGTTAACTTCAAGATCATGTTTCAAGTTAAATTGTTCTGCTAGAAATTGGGAATTAAAACACCAGCATATAACAGTTAACTGAAAATAAAGATAATTATGGAATCCTAGAATGGTTTGGGTTGGGAGGGACCTCAAAGTACATCCAGCCCTCCCCCTGCCATGGCAGGGACACCTCCCACTGTCCCAGGCTGCTCCCAGCCCCAGTGTCCAACCTGGCCCTGGGCACTGCCAGGGATCCAGGGGCAGCCACAGCTGCTCTGGGCACCCTGTGCCAGGGCCTGCCCACCCTGCCAGGGAAGAATTTCTTCCCAATTTCCCATCTAAACCCACTCTCAGTAGGAATCCATTCCCCTTTGTGCTGTCACTCCAGGCTCTTGCAAAAAGTCCCTCTCCATCTTTCCTGTGGGCTCCCTTCAGGCAGGACACAGGACATTTGAAAATAGCTAAGGGGGTAAAAACCAAACAGTTGGGGAGCATCAATGAGAGGAGCCTGTTTGCTTTCCTGTGGCTGAGATCAGGTTGTGATTTCTGTGTATGAGAGTATGAAATCTAAATGTAAGCATCCCCACAGTATTTTCTGGTGCTTTTTTCTCTATTGCTAACTGCCAAGAATGCTTGAGGTTCCTGCATTTTGTTAGTTTGCTGATGGTAAAAGAAAATTATTGTCAGACCAGGTTATTTGTGTTTTTTTCAAGGGAAAAAAAATACTGTTGCTTTTGCAACATTTTGTTTCTTGCCATAAAAGTGAGTGTGAGCTGTGCCCAAGAGCAATCAGTGAAACATCGGAGTCATTAGAAATCTTCATTATCACTGCAATAAGATTTACAACAAGACTGAAATTAATACAAGCCCCCTACAACATTTAAAATCCTCCCACAATTGCTTTAATCCCTGTCTCCATGTCTGTTGTTTTCTCAGCTTCAGATCCACAAGTCAGTGGTTATTTATTTTCTGATGATATTTAGAGATAATGCTTTTGTACTTATTCCTGGAGGTCTGATGTTTTTTCCAGATCTGGAGATTTATGGCATGAGGAGATCTCAAATAAAGGACATTTAATGTGATCTTTCAAGTGTGTGTAATTTTAGAAGTGACTGGAAGTTAGAATACATTTAATTTTCTGAAATCCTTCCCATCCATAATAGAAGTGACAAACTGAATCCAGCATGGCCATGGAAACAGTGCCTTTACTCATCCCTAATTTTGTGTTGCATGTTAGAAATGAGAGTTTTCAAAACCCCACTGCTGTGCCCCCCTTGTGAGTGCCTGTTAATTTGGAATAGCCTGCTTTGGATTTCTGCATGAAATTCCTGTGCTGCCAGGGAGCCACGGAATCTCGTGGCTCAAGAAAAGCTGATTTAAACCAGTGTGAGCCCCACAGAGCAGCTCCACTCTCTGGAGATGGATTGCCATGAGTCTGGTCCTTTGTTGCAAAGAGATCATGGTTTTTTTTTGTGCAAGTATAATTGAAAAAAAGAAGGGAAAAAAAGAAGTTAAATGCACTCATGTGGGTTTTACGTTTTGAGCCCACACCAGAGCTTTGTGTTTCATGTTTCTCATCATGTTCACATTCCCAGCTTGCCCCTTCCCTTGCATCATCCCTGTGGTATTCCTGACATGGCTCCTACATCTGTGGATGGTATTTGTGTACATTCTCTCTGTTTACATAAAGGCACAATTATGTGACAGATATGTGTGAGCTGAGCAAGAGCAAACCCTTCTGATCTATGGCGTGACATTTATTGCACAGGCTGTGTGTAATCCATGTTGGATTAGCTTCTTCTCTTTTCTCCTGGAATAAAACTTCCTGGGATTAATGAGAAGCCAAACACTGGCAGTACCTGGGCATGGAAGGGTCAAGAAGGATTCTGCTGTTAATGGCTTGAGCATTATGTTATGCAAACATTGGAGCTGTAAAAGCCCAGAGTGTGCTGTGAGGATAAACAATCCTTGCTACGAGGATAAACACAACCTTTTGACCATCACTGGCTTTTGTACAGCCCATTAACATGTGAACCTCTGCCTGCCACTGCATTGCTGTGGAAAAATCCTTCGGATTTCGGGTTTTTCACAGCCCTGCTGTGAAATGCACCTTCATTAGGTGAGTGCTTGTGCTCCTGCACTGGTTGGGGAAGCACTGGTGGCATTGAATGGATTTTTAGCACTTTGGGTGCTCCAGGTTGGGGCTCTTGTCACCCTCTCCAGGTCCCAGTGTCAGCACAGCTGGTTGTGTGACTGTGCTGGGAAATACATCTGGAATCCTGCCTGGCTGGCTTAGGACTGGCCATAGGGTATTTCACACTTGGCTTCAGTGCCACCACTGCATGGGAATTCCAGGGAAAATTAATGAGCTCAGAGATCCATAATTAGTTCTATAGAGCATGGGATATGCCAAATTGAGATGTAAATGGCTTTATTTTTCCATATGTTTGTGTTTTGCTAGTCTTCAATCAGAATTCAAATCCCCACTGTGCCAGAGAGTGCAGTAATGTCTCATCACAATTTGTGAGCACTGAGTGGGCATAGGAGAGGGGGAGAATATGGAAAGCTCAGCTGATATCCCACAGATTATTCATATTTATTGGGAAACAAGCAGCCTAATGACCACACGTGGTTTTCAGGTAAGTAAATATGTTCCAGAAACCATCCTGTGTTATCCTTTGTGGAATTGCAGCTTTTTGGGCAGCTTGTTTCATCCATCCAAAGGCAATTTCCAGACAGAATTCTACTTTTAACAAAAATCCTCATGGTCTGTTGCAGCACCAGAACACTTGGGGCTCTATTTTAGGCCATTAGGAAAATTATACCTGGAAGTTTCCAGAAATACATATAGTATGAAAGGAGTTTTGTTCTGAAGGGCAAATATCCAGTGAAGTGGGCTTTGAAAATCAAAGTTGGCTGCAAACAGCTTCATTACCTGCCCGTTTGCCATTTCTTGTTTTCTTCCAATACTTCTATGTTTCAAATCCTTCCTGCTGGGCACTTTTCCCCCTTTAAGTGGTTGCTTGCAAGGCCCAAGCTTGGCTGTGCCATTTTATTTCCTGCAGCTGAATGAAACTGCGAATCCAGAAAGTGCCTTTGGAGCCAGGAAAATGGAATAGTAGATGCCTCTTTGCTTGTTTTTAAACTGCAAGAGCACTGATCCTCCTGCCCCAGGAAGGTCCCTGTTGTCCCTCTCTCATGGAAACGTCCCTCCCTGATGAGCTCCCTGGCTCTGGGCTGGGTTCTGTGCTGTAGCAGTGAGTCATGGCTGCAGAAAGCCTTTTCAAGGGCACGCCAAGGGTGTTGGAGGCAGCAGCTTGACAAAGCCAGGATCCAGGACTAGTTCAGCGCTTTCCAGCCTCGAGGAATACGGCTTGAAGGAGCTGAGGCCTGGGGAGTGGAGCTACTCACTCAAAATCAACAGCAGCCAAATCTTTTGTTGTGTTTCTGAGTGGAAGTGTTGTATTTAGGTCCTGTGACGTTGCAGCAAGCAGGGTTACATAAAGCACAGCAGCTGCAGTCTGCATTCAGGGGCAGGGGACAGCGTGTGGCCAGGCCAAAGCAGAGGGCCAGAGCCCAGGGAGATGTTTTAAAGGGATATTAGAAGGAATTTTCAAGGGGGGAGCTGACGTGGAGCTTAATAACTGCCTCAGCCTGGCACTGCTTCTTTTGACTATGCAAGGAGATCTTCAATAGGATTTACAGCTGGGCAGTTGCATCTGGTTGCTGTGGTGTGTCAGCCCTGAGAAGTGCAGAGTGGCTCTTCTGGGGAAGAGGGGCAGCTCTGCTGGGAAAGGGTCACCTCTGGAGCCAGAGCTGGTGCTGGACAGCATCCCTGGGCTCTGAACCCTCTGCTTTGCCTGCAGCAACCCTGCTGCTGCCCTCAGGGGTGGGATCAGAGTCTAAATTAGGTGTTGGTAAAGTAATCTAGTCCTGGAGGCATCTGCATCCTCACTGCAGCTGGAAATCCCTGCTGGCAGCAGGTGTGCAGCTCGCTTTCCTGGATGGGTGCAGCTGGTGCCAGCCCTGGGTCCCAGCCTGTGGGGCATGGACAGGGCCCTGCTGGGGCTTGGGGGGCTGGGGCTGCACCCCAGGGCCCTGCGACTTTGCATGGTTGGACTGGGGAGGTTTGGTGAGCTCTGTGCATGGTGAGGTCAGAGGCATCAAGTGCCCAATGCTGTAACAGGCAGAGCAAAGCCCTTTCTGGTGAGGGAACCAGGGAATGCAACAACTTTCCAAGCATCATTTGTGGAGGAGTTTGCTCTGTGCTGGTTCTGGTTAGATGCTGACTGCATTAGTGGCTGTATTTGGCTATAGAACATCGTTATTAATTAATTAATTTTGTGTTCACGAGAGAACAGTGTATTAGGTGGACTGGACTGATGGTTTGGCATCAGTTAATGAATCACCTGTTGCCTTCAACCAGTGGCAGAGGATGCCACGTTTTGTAGATTTAATGTTCTGGCACAGCAGAGCACCACTGTGAAACATTCCCTGGTTTTGTTTTTCCCATCATTTTGCACATGATGGTCTCATGTGCATCATTCTGACTGTGTGTAAATAAATAAGAGTGTGGAGGATATTTATCTCCAGGCAAAGAACCTCTGCTTTCATACCATCAATCTGTAACAACTGAACAAA
Organism: Ploceus nigricollis; assembly: GCA_013399945.1. Taxonomy (NCBI): domain Eukaryota; kingdom Metazoa; phylum Chordata; class Aves; order Passeriformes; family Ploceidae; genus Ploceus; species Ploceus nigricollis. The sequence goes on from VXBC01007670.1 coordinate 411,508, forward strand.
CTGGATGAATTCGAGATCATTTTCAGGATCCAGCACTTTTCATCTCAGGTCGCTGTGATCAAATTCACCCTGACTCAGGATTACCTTCTCCTGGCAAATCAGTCCAGCCCAGAAGCAGGGGGAAAGGTGAGGGGATCACACATAATTGGTCCCCTTGTTGAATGAATTGCTCAGATATCATGATCTGAATGAAATTGTAATCCCTTCTCACTTTTACCAGCCAGGTCCAACAGGTCAGAGTTTGGTAGGTCAGTGAAAAGGAGCTTGAATTACCCACCAGGGCTGGATCAGGCACTGAGGGCTGGCAGGCAGTGAACTCCATATGCACTAAGCTTAATTGCAAATAAAGGCTGTGGTACAAACAAAGCTCAGGAAGCTAAAAGATTAATGCTGTTAGAGTCTTTTTATGTTCTGCAAGCCTGTTTCCACAATTGCAGAAATTGTTCATTTTTCTAATGAGGGGCACAGAAATGGAAACTTATTGGCACTTGCTATTAATAGGCTCATGTAATTACTTCTGAATTTTTCTGTTGTCTGCTGGTTTTCGTAATCATTAAATGAATACAAGATTTTTTGTAAGATTCTCAAAGTCTTGCAATGTGAGGAATATTTTGTTTCCTTGAGAGGGTTTTTCTTCATTGAAGAAGAAATGAGCCTGCAGAGTGTGTGGTACTCATGGCTGTCTTTGAAGACACTCCTGACAGGATATGGATATTGCTCCATGCTGATCTCCCAAAATTTTGCTTGCTTTGTGCTCATGCTTCTTGATTGAAAGGGACAAAGAAGCAAAAAAACCCTCCCAAAGAGGTGTGTGAGATTAAATCAGAGCTGTGTCTCAGAGGACTGAGTGCAGGGATTAAGGAGAGGGCGAGCAGTGGGAGCTCAGAGGGAAGGAGGAAGAGCTGTCTGGTATTTATCAGTTTCTCTGAGATAAAATGAAGGGGAAGTTGAGGAATGTGGAAAAGGAAGGGAGGGAAGATCTCTTCAGCTGGTCTTTGGGAAGAGCAGTAGGCACTGAAGGTGCATGGGGAGGCAGAGAAAAATGTAAATTTGTTTAACAAAAGGGATATTGGAATTAGGCAACACACACACACACACACACACACACACAAAGTCTGCCTTGGAGCACCCTGAGTATTTCAGCACTCAGCTCCTCTCTGCTCATCATTTACATAACCTGGAGAAAACAGATGCATGTTCACGATGTCTGCTGAAAGCAATGACTTCATCCTCAGCCCTGTTGGTTCTCTGCACTTCCTGCATTCTTCAGGATGATTTCATAACAGAGCAGCATTAGCAGTGCTCTTTGAACTGCCAGCAGTCTCTGAATGCTGCTGAAGCAGCCACTGAAATTGTGTCTGACTTTCTTGCCTCGTGTTTGGTGTGGTGTGCGTGGTGCTGAAGGGATGTGTTAATGAAGCTTCCTTCTCTCCTGCAATGCCAATCCTCTAGGCCCAGGCTCTTCATTAATGAATAATGATGGAACAGAGGAGGCACTTGGGTCATTTTATCCTCCAAGAGCAGTGAGCAGTCCTGAAGAGAATGCTGCAATGCAGCTATAAGCAAAACTGTACAGATGACAAAGTGCCTTTGAATCACAGGCTGTGTTTCTGGAACATTTTGGGTTTTAGGAAGATTGCCAGTTTCCCAAAGCATTTTTTCTTAGGCATGGAATTTTTTTTTTTTTTTTTTTTCTATTTCAGAAAGACTTATTCCAATGCCTTTTATTCTACCAACTTGGAAACCTGAGCTTCAACAAAAATAGAAAGTATCTGATCCTGCTGTGTTCAGCAGCCATTGAAAAGGACTTGGGGAGACTTCTGTTTCATAATATTTGTACAGCAGTTGGCTCGTAGTAATTTGCATAAGATTTTGGACTGTGAATTTGGACTGACTTTCCCCAAAACATTTTGTGAGAGGCAGGAGCCACACAAGAAAAAATAACCTGACAAGTCAAGGAACAGAGCAGAGCAAAACCTACTCTCCTACTGAAAATCAAAACCAGAATTTCCAATTAAGTTCCTAATGAGAAAATTCTATGCTAAGTTTGGAAAATATTTTAAGTGTTCCTTTCCTTGGGGTGAGCATAACTGGGAGAACTTCATTTTTCCATCTCTTTTGGTGTAAAGAATGTAATTAAATCCTTAAGTGGTTGTTATCTAAATCTATGCCTCTGTATTACATGATAAAAGTACTTAAGTGTTTAGAATTCTGCTCCCTTTTGGTATAATAAGAATGCTGGGTTTAGTTGTTGTTTTTTTTTTTTAATCACTTTTTGCTTCTTGGTCTTTTTGTTTCTTTTTGCTTGCAAGAATTTGTTTCTAATTTAACAATGTAAATTATTGTGTTATCTCAAGACAATAAATTATTTTGTGTTAAAACATAAATGATTGTGGCACCGTGTGTGGGTCTGCTCCCAGTTACCATCCTGTGGGATGAGGAGGGGCCTGGCTCCAGCAGCACCTGGGACATGCTCAGGTCAAAGTGGGCTCAGCAAACTCAGCCTGAGGGATTCACCTGTTCCCAGCTCTGCATTTATGCTGGGACAGCTGCTCCCAGTCCCCACCATGCATTAACTCCTTCTGTGCAGCTCTTCCCCTGCATTCAGGGGCCTCTTCCCAGGGGGAAGCCAAGCCAGGAATGAGTGCTGGAAGTCCAATGAAACGGGTGGCACAACATAAACACAGGGAATTGCTGGGCAAGGAAAAGCTTTCAAGCCAGGAATGGATTGAATGTCTTCTCACTGGAGACCTCCTTTTCACTAAGATCCTAAACTTCCCAATGTACAATGAAAGTTAATTAATTAGTTAATAACTGTTGGGGTTAATTGAGAGGCATTAAGAAAATGCAATATTTGTTTACTCAGGGAAGCTGTTCAAGGAGGTCTCTTAAGAGGAGTTTGGTGCTTCTACTATGATAAAATACTTTATTTTGATTTCTGCTGATGTGTCTCACACAAATTCATAAACATTTGCAATGTGAACACACTTCTGCCAGAGCTTTGATCAGAACTCCATCCTCAAATCCTCAGTGTGCACTGGCCAAAGGACACACAGAATTTTCAACTTCTCAAACCACAGAGCAGAAAATTAAAATGGAGGAAAAAGTAATTCATAATGAAAAGAACACAAACACATAGATATTGTGACCAAAAAAGTGAAGAGATTTGAACAGAGACCTTCCCCCCTTTTGTCACCTCGAATGGAATTCCCTTGCAGCTGAGTGACTCTCAGGGGCTTTTTGGATTGCTGGAACTCCGTCTTTTGCACCCCAAAAGTGTTTCCCACTTTCACTTTGTCGTGGCTGTGAAATGGGAGGACTTGAAGTGGGCCCAATTTGGTGGCCATAAAAAACCCATGGAGCCCTTGGCTGACTTTGTAATTTAATTTAATCTTTGATTTGCCCTGGAACACAACCTGGAGAAGTTCAGTAGTGATTAGTGCATTCAGATTCTGTTAATTGTGTGGAGAACTAATCAAGGTGATTGACAATTTGTGCTCCATGGAAGAGACAATCTATTCTTCTGGGCTTTTTGTGTGCTGAACTGGGAGATGTCTGTGGGTGTTGTGCTCCTGGTGGAGTTCTGCTGCATGGGGGTATAGGAATAAAATAATGCTCTATCCCTCAGCACATCTTGGGATTGCTTTGGTCACAGCTTGTATTTTCTCATCACTCAAAAATACAGCAGGAGTGGAGAAAACATTGTCACTTTTCCTGGTATTGTTATTAGCTTTAAATAAGGCTGAGAGCTCTTTGGAATAATAAAATTCTATTGTTTCCAGTGGGGCCATCATCCCAACTAAAACACTGCTGCTCATGGTGAATCCCCTGCTCTGGGACACCTGAACACCTTTTGTGTCTGAATGAACTCATTACCACAGGACATGAAATTCCTGAGGCTCTGCTTGCATCTTTTCTCCATTTAATCTGGAATATGGGGCAAGAGGGAGCTTGTTTGCCTTGCTGAAATATCAGTGCCCAGTGACTCCCAGCTTTGAGTGTACATCTGTGCTCAGTTTTGGGCTGGTCGCTGGAGCAGAGCTCATGTTGGCATTGTTGGATGGAATTTTACAGCCTCTTCCACTTCTCTTCTTCCTCTGAGTCTGTATTTAAGTCTGCAGGAAAGGCAGAAGATGATCTGAAGGGTGTGCAAATATTTACAAATTTGTGGGAGACATATCAGCAGAAAACAAAGTATTATTTTGTGTCATAATAGAAGCATCAAGTTCTCATCAGCAACCATCCTTTGGCAGCTTCCCTGAGTAAACAAATATTGCATTTTCTTAATGCCTCTCAATTAACCCCAACAGTTATTAACTAATTAATTAACTTTCATTGTACATTGGGAAGTTTAGGATCTTAGTGAAAAGGAGGTCTCCAGTGAGAAGACATTCAATCCATTCCTGGCTTGAAAGCTTTTCCTTGCCCAGCAATTCCCTGTGTTTATGTTGTGCCACCCGTTTCATTGGACTTCCAGCACTCATTCCTGGCTTGGCTTCCCCCTGGGAAGAGGCCCCTGAATGCAGGGGAAGAGCTGCACAGAAGGAGTTAATGCATGGTGGGGACTGGGAGCAGCTGTCCCAGCATAAATGCAGAGCTGGGAACAGGTGAATCCCTCAGGCTGAGTTTGCTGAGCCCACTTTGACCTGAGCATGTCCCAGGTGCTGCTGGAGCCAGGCCCCTCCTCATCCCACAGGATGGTAACTGGGAGCAGACCCACACACGGTGCCAGAGAGAATGGGCTGGGTGGGGAATGATGAGTGCAGAGTCACACAGGGAGCAGTGGCAGTGCTGTGAGGGCTGCCAGAGCCTCATCTCATTGTTGTGATGCTCCTGGGGTGTGGGATTTCACCCTTTGGACGCTCCAAAAGCACCTCCCAGGCTGGGCAGTGTGCTCAGAGGGAAATCACTGTCACTGCAGGAGGCAGAGCAGTGCTGAGCCTTGCTTGCAGGTGATATCATGATCACAGCACTGTGTTTCCTTCAGCCTTCCCACTCTTTTTTAGCTCCCCCTGCCCTGGATGCACAGCAGGGATGCTCAGCCCTGCAGAGCTGGAGAGGCCAGCGCTGTGTAGGTGACACGGTGACATTGCTCACAGGAGCACTGGGTGACACTGACAGAGACGTTAAGAGCTGCCAAGTAGCAGGACGTGGAGGTAACACCTCAGGAAAATGCAGTTTGGTTTATTTGTTGTTTTATCTAAGTGAATGGGGAAAGAATCATGCCAAGGAAGCAGCCTGGGCTAAGTGGATTTTGGTATTTCATTTCAGCTTCCTTACAGACCTCACAAAGATGTGTCCCATCAGAATATAAATTTATTCTTCTGTTTCATGTTTTTGTGTTAAAGATTAAAGCACCCTGTGAGGAATTAACTACTTACCCTGCACATGCCTGGCCCCATCAGAAGCCCCCTCTCTTCCATGCTGTTGTTGTTGTCAGAGCATCTGTTGTTATGCTGTGCTACTTTTAACCTTTTCAATAGGCTTCATCAAAGAAATTGAGCTCCAGACCCTCAGAACTGCTGGTGTCACAGAAACTGTGGTGGTTGCAGTGACAAATAATAATAGGAAAGATTCTTCATGGAAGAGGAGAGATTCTTTCCCCTCCCTGAAAAAGAGACTTTCAGGATACTGCATAAGAGCCTCATGGTGGATTTAAAAGTCTGTGAGATGTGTCTTACAGAATGTCTCCCTCACTCAGGCCATGCTTTCCCAGGTTCATGTCATTAATTCCTTTATTCCTTTGCTGTTTTCTCTCTGCCAAGAGTGTCACCCTGAGTGGGCACACAAAATCGTGAGAAATCTTTGGCAATTTAGGCCACATCACCCTGAAAGCACCTTCTGGTGTGAGAGGGCAGCTGAGGCTCTCTGTGGTACCCCTCAGTTGTGTTGAATGGGTCACCTGGCCACAGATCCTGGGACATTTCAGTGGCACCAACACCCTCTGAACACAGTGCTATATGTGCAAGACTCTGAGTGACATGAAGTCACTCCAAACACTGTGACAAGACAGGAGAAAAGCCAGAGGTGAAGGATTGTGTCACCTGAGAAGAGCTGAGAGTGCAGCAGCAGTGTGATGTGGGTTTGTGTGGGGTCCCAGCAGCTGCATCCCAGGCTCAGTGTCCTGCTCACACAGGGGACATGTGGCTCCATCCTTCTCCTCTCTCTCCTGCAAGGACCCCTGCACAGCCCCCGCGGTGTTCCCTGCTCTCCCCCCTGCCCTCGGGTGCTGTGGCTGGGTTGGTGGTGCTGGCACCTCTTGGCTGAACCTCTGCAGGGCTTAGAGACAGGGAACTGTTCCTGCCAAGGGAAGGTGGGACCTTCATGGGATATGACATGTTTAGATTCTCATCTGTACAGGATGCCAGCCTCAAAGAGTTGTTCTAAATAAAGTTTAACTCTATGATGATTAAATTTTTCATTCCCTGGGTATTTGTTTTTAATCCAGGTTTCTTTTGGAAAGCAGGAAACGCTCTTGGGCTTGGCTGGAGTCAAATATTTCCAGTTTCTAGGGGAAATCTCATCTCTAATATTAAGAGAGAAATTTGTTTCTGTAACATTAGGTACTTTCCACTCAGGATTAAATGTACATCCCAATATTTTACAAAGGCTTTGTAATTTGCCCAGGGAACGGAGGCCCTTTTTATGTCCTCCTAGGTGAGGAGGATCTGCCTCCAGATCCTGAAGGACGTGGGACAGGGGAACCCGTGCGGCATCGCGGAGACCCGGCTCTTTCTCTGGATTTAGACCTTGCCTTCCCATACAGCTCTGTGTTTTTAACTTTACATCTTCAGGGTTATCATCCTGATCTGCAAGGCCTCAGGGAGCTCCCAGCTGGCAGTGCCTCCTGCAGGCTCTGGTGCCACACAGAGCTCCTGGTGGAAACGCTTCCCCTGGCAGCCCTGCGCTGCCCGGGCTGGGCTGGGGGCACGCAGCCAGGCACAGGCTGCCTCTGCCACAGCACCTCTCACTTGTGGGGTGGGAACGGGGACTGACACATGCACTTGAGGGTCTTTTTTTCCCTGAAATTGCCACTGGCAATTTTTGTGAAGGGGTGATTTTTTTTTGTAGTGTCCAGTGAGAACAGTAATAAGAGGTTATGAAGATGTGTTAATAAAGGAAGGCTTTCCACGTTGACATCATGATGTCATTCAGTCCGTGATTGTTTTCTTGACAACCACCTTGGATCTCCTCTGTTAAACTTCCATGGTTGCTCCTTGCCATGACCTGATTTATGTGTTGATGCCTTCCAATCCTGACCTACAGAATGACCCCTTAATGTGCCTTAACTGTCTCTTAAGATGGACCCAGGGATGTTGATTTAATTTAAATATCAAGAGCAAGAAAAAGATTTCACAGTATCTGGGCCAATTATATTATTATAATTCAGCACTGTAGCCCCACATTTTTGATACTATTTCCTGTATACTCAGTCAACATCATTTTACTGGTGCCACGTTACACATCTGTGTTTGAGTAGGAAGTCAGGGCTTTGTGGGTGATACAAAATGTGCAGAGGGCATTTGTATGGTCCACTTTACATCCTAATGTTACCTTCTGTGGGAGGGAAATCCTGGCTCGGTTTTAATAACCAAAAAATATGTTTGAAGAATCATTCTCAAGGCTTTGAGTACCTGTAAAGTGGCAATGGGAGAAAGAAAACCTTACATTCCCTCCTTTTCTCTCTATCCCTTCCGAAAAGCCCCAACACCATTCCGAAGCTGAGGGCCTGTGATGCTGAACAACCCTGGAGTATCCAGTGTCTCTGGGGTATCCCACTGGCTTGGGATTGTTTGGCTTGGCTGCCAAACCCTTCCATAACCTTCAGTTTAATTGTCTCCTGGTGCTGGGTGAAGATCTGTGCTGTTACTGCTCTGATATTTACATATCTAACACAAAAAAGAATTTTTATTGGCATTTTATTGCCTAGTTGGTGATGGTTGGCATGATGGGTATTTATTCTGGACTGTTAGTATTTCTTACAATCCTTGCCCCAAATCTAATGGCTTTATTGTATATGATATTATATCATGATAGAGCAAAAGCAAAATGTTTCCTGGGGTACCGAGGTGAGACATGTATGGATGGTTTCATGACTATCAGATGGAGTAAGAGCTGAAGGAATGATTTCTGGTGGGATAATTCTCTTCCCTCTCAGCAGCCACACTCCCACTGACAGCAGAACATTTGTTAAAAAAAAAAAAAAAATTCCTGATTCCTCTTTCTTCATCCTGGACCTTGAGCTCTCACTGAATGCTTTATCAGCCTTTGCAGAAAGCTTCTTGCTCACTGTTTAGGCCAGAAAACCATTAGTCATCTGCTACAGTGCATGTCTTGCCTTTAATATTTGATGTCTCATCTGTTGCCCCAGTCCTGGCTCATGTTCATGTGCTGCACATAAGTCCAGTCATTAGATTATTATGAAATCATGGCACATCTTTCACATGAGTGGCTTTTTTTGGGGCTGTTTTCAGCCACTATCAAGAACCATTTCTGGTGCTGCTGTTATTACTCATCTTATGTAAACTGTTTGTTCCTGCTCAATGGCTTCATTTCAGGGCAATTCAACTTTAAAAAGGAATTAAAAGATGTTGGAAGAAATAAAGCCCCAAATGGCTGATGGGGAATTAGAGATGTCATGGAGCATTCAGTGCTCCTGGGCAGTAACAAACCCTGCCTGGTATAAATGTAAATCAGCAATCTCAGATGATGTGGATTCACTCCCCTGAACTGCCCCCAACCTGTCTGGGGCAGGAACCTCAGCCTTTCCCTGCCTCATCAAATAGAGATAGAGTTTTCTAGAATTTATACAGGTTGAGAGATGGGAATTCTTGTGCAAGCTGTTCTGTACCTGTTCCTAACAGCTGTACCTGTTCCTAACATTTGCATTAGACAATCAGTCTGTAAGAACAACTGTTAAGCTCTTCAGTTCCTTTATTTTTTGAAAGGTCACGGAATTACGGAGGTATTTGCATACTTTGTGTGACTCAGGTGATAGCTTGGGTTGCCCCCTGTCAGAGGGAAGGTTTCTAGGAGGGTTTTGTAGTCAGGTTGCTGGATGTGGGGTGCTGAGGGGTGGCAGAGCTCAGAGGGCAGGGCAGGGTGGCTGGGCCACTCGCTGCTGTCAGATGTGAAGAGGGAGGATGATTAATGAGGAAGTGGAGAGGGAGGTAATTAATTTCCTGTTTCTGTGCCCTCTTTTCTCTGTGCTGGCTGTCTGGATGTGGCTGTAAGGTGTTTGAGTCCTGGAGGGTCTGGCTCCTGCCAGGTTCTGCTCACAGGAATAGTCCCAGCAGCAGCATAAAGCTTACAGGACATGTGCTTAGATGACTGTAATGCCAAAGGCTTTTAATTTTTGGATGTATTTCTTAACCTTTATTAAAAAAAAGTATTCAAGTGATATTAATGAAAAAGGGTAATGAGATTCATTACACTTAGAGACAGCTTTGTAGTCCTGAGATTAGAAGGAAATTATTATTTGTTGAGGTTCATTCAGTAGTGAAATTCCAATTCACCTTGCTGGAATTAGATGATGCTTTCATTAAACTCTCTCTTACTGATGGACAGCATTCTCTCAACTGACTTTATTTTAATATCACCTGAACAGAATTTCAATGTACTGCATGGAAAATCTTGGTAAAACTGGGAGGCCACAGAGGCATCCATTCCAGGCGGGAATATTTCCACTTTTTGTTTCCCATCTTTGGGGTACGTTTTACTTGGAAACCAATCCTCTTGTGTCAGTTTAATGCAAGCTGTGGTTTTGTGGTAATCCAGGTGTTTGTTTTCCTTAGATAAACAAGGGTCATGAAGAATTCCTGAAAGGTGTTGTGGCATTTAGGAAGGGATAGAGAGAAAATGAGGGAATGTAAGGTTTTCTTTCCCCCAGTCCCACTTTCCAGTGGGAAATAAAGGAGGCCGGTTCTGGATTACATCACAGTGATGACATCTTTATACCTTAGGGACAAACCAGACCTTCCTTAGCATTTGATCCAAACCAGAACAGTTTGCTGGGAGTGTCCCTCTGCCTTCCCCAGTTCGGTTGGGGCAGTTTCCTAAGGCAGACCTCAGGAACTGAATCTGTTGGTTCCAAGCTCTTCATTTGAATTGAAAATGTGACCTTTCCAGCTCTTTCAGTCACTGTTACAGAGATGGAGCTGCTTAGATTGCTGCTGAGGAGATGGAAGGAAGAAAGCTGAGCTATTTCTTGCTTGTTGGAGAGGGAAGAGCAGAGCAAAACTCTGCTTGTGAAGGCAGAGAGTCAAATCCCACTGAAAATATTTAGTGTGGGACTTGAATTGGCCTTGTTACTCCAGCAGCAGCTGGGCTGATATTTGTAATTCATGCTCATCAGGAGGATGTGAGAGTCTGCAAGAGCTCTGTGGGCCTGGGGCAGGGCTGCCTGGATTGTTGTGGGGCAGCAGGAATGGCAGGGAGCTCCATGGGAAATCCAAGCAATTGGTGAATCCAGGCAAAGCAAGTGAAATAACTGTCCAGGGCATTCTTTGGGGTGTTATATTCTTCAGTTTCTGTGATGGTGGGAGTGCTCATCGTGGGAGAAGAGAGTTTGAGGCCAAGGGGATTTTGGCTTCAGAGATAAAACCCAGGTCTAGGTTCTCACAGGAAGAACTCAGGTGTGTCATACCTAATTTTTAATTACCTCTAATCAAAATAGTTTTTTCCTTTCCTCTCTCCCTTCATTTCCACAGCATCCCTGGGAGCCTTTCTTTTGGGTGCTGAACAAATCTCACATTTGATTTTTTAAATATCATTATTTACAGGTTTTGCTATTTGAATTTTTTATCTCCTTTTCTGGCTGCATCAGAAAAAGCACAGAAGGAATTTAATCAGGAATGACTGCTTTATTTGTTCAGTTAATGCAAATGTAAATTCTTCATTCTTCAGCTCCTAATTTGAGCCAATTTCAAACATTCTTTTAAAAGTTTTATGGTGGGTTTTTTTTTCATTGTTGTGTTAGTAGTGCTGTGCTTTTGCTATTTTTGCAGCATCAGAATCATTCTGTGTTTGTCATGCTCCATTTGGTTGCAGTGAAGATGATTGTCAGAAAAATACAATTTTCCAGGCATTAATTGAAAAAATGGCTTTATATTCAACGTGCAGGAACTGGCAGATGTAGATAAGGAACAGAGAAAATTCATTAAGTGGCATTTCTCCAGTTCTGCATTCTGTTTCTCCCTCCAAAAAGGCAACAATGCCAGATTAAATCATAAATGAATTTAATATACTGCACAACATTGTAGAAAAAGTTTACTATGCAATCACTTTCATTCTCCTACAAATTTTGGTGAAAACTTTGGGAAAATGAAACCTTAAGAAATTACTCAAGTGCTGGAAGCATCAGTAAATGTTCACAGTATTTCCTGAACCTGTGTGCAATATTTGTATGTGAATTTAACCTGAATCTGCACATCTGTTCTAAATATCTTGGGTCAAGCAAAGTTGTACTGCACAGCTTTGACCTAGAAAAGCACTTTAATAAAATATTCATGCTTGTGTGGAGAAATGAACCTAAACCCAGCCAGTCTGTGACTTTTATTGCCACACTGAACAGAAGATGGGAGGCTGCTGCTTGTGCTGGGAATATTGAAATCCAAAGTCCTACTGAGCTTCTATTTCCATTCATGTTTTTTAGTCCCCAGTGGTTCTTCTCCACATCCTTGGATGTTTTCTATCCTCACACAGAAATGATGTTTTAAATTGCCTTCATCTGCAATGCTCTTTCATTGTTGTCACAGGGCTCCAGGGAGAAATAAAACAATAATATTCAGGAGATGGAGTGGGTGTGTTTAACATGATAAAAACCCAACGTGCCTGGAGCAGCAGGAAAGGCATCTCCAGGCTCAGGTGCTGCTGGGGCAGATGTCCTGTGCTGCCCTCGCCGTGCCCATGGCTGGCTGTGCCATCTGGGCACCACGAGCCATCTCCGGCCTGGCCAAGCCCAGCCTCGCTCAGAACCCCCTTAGGAATAACTAAAATTACCTTTTTGAGTAGAGCAGCTGGCTTGGAAGAGATAAGGAGGACCCCTCGAGTACCTTCTTATGCATTCTGAGGATTTATGGGAGTTTGCAGGGCAAACCTCTTGCCTTGCCCCAGAGGCTCAGCCCCATTTCCCCACATCTTTGTCACTTCCATGCACTTTGCTGGACCTTATCTCTACAGAACCCTTAAAATCCCATTTCATCACGTTCCTCCATTGTCTCCTTTCCTTTCTCTTTCTCTCCCTCATTAGAAGAGTTTGTTCATTTCTATTGACTCAGTGGGAGTCAATAAAAACCAGCCCCAGAATTTTGCTGGGCAGGGTTCTGAGTGATGGCTGGGTCACAGGAGAAGTGAAACCTTTTGGTTTGAACTGAACACTGGGTGTCATTTTCCAGGATTTCTAAATGATTTACAAGGAAATAAATTTCATTATTAAAGATGAATATACTCTGGTTGCTAGATGAGACTGAGTAGGTGAGTAATTTCACCAAGACTTAGAGAAAAGAATAAAATAATCTGTGTAATTTACCCTTGTTTGTGGTTCTTAAGGAAAAGAATATTAACAGAAATGGAAGAGTCTGAATGACTGATGTCTGAATTCCAGCATTATGTGGACGATAGTCAGGAAAATAAGGATGACCATGGATGCTTTGGACAGTCTGTTCCTCAGCCTTATGGTGTCTAAATGGACAAATTTTATCTTAGAGAAAAAGCAGCTCTGGGAGTTGCAGTCTGTCCTTGGCTTTGGAGGCTCCTCAGGTGTATTTTACACATCATGAACACAGGGCAGGAGCTGTCCTTTGTGTGCCCTCCTGGCAGCAGCTACAGGGCATCATTTCAGACTCAGGAATTCAGCACATCCTGGTAACTGTGACTGGGATTATTTAAAATCCCTGCAGCTTTTCCTTGGCTGTCCCAGCCATCCCTGCCGTGCTGAGCTGCTGGAGCTGCCCCACCACTGAGCACGAATGTTCTGTGCTGGAAAACAGGCATTGTTCAGATGTCTGCTCCTTCCATTCTTTCAGTTTTTCCTTCCAGAGTTTTGTGTTGCTGCCTGAAGCGGTGTCAGATAAAAATTTCTGCCCCAAATCCCTGTCAGTGGTGCCCATGGAATTTCCCCCTCACGTGTGAGGTAGAGCAGGTTGAGTTTTGGGGGCATGATGCAAATTGTGGGTGCCTTTGGTACAAGTGCCATGAGGAGGAGCTGGGAAAGAGGCTCAGCCTGGAGAAGAGGAGGCTCAGGGGGAATTTCTGGCTCTGGACAACTTCCTGTACCCTCTGACAGGAGGGGACAGCCAGGGAGGTCGGGCTCTGCCCCCAGGGAACAAGGTCCACAAGAGGAAATGGCCTCGAGGTGTTCCAGGGGAGGTTTAGATTGAATATTAGGAAAAATTGCTCCATGGAAGGGCTGTTTAGATTGAATATT
>VXBC01007672.1:10741-24162 GCA_013399945.1 Ploceus nigricollis
AGGCGGATACGGAAGGCATAGGTGTTGTGGTTTTAACCTCAGCTGGAGACGAAGCAGGTCGCCGCTCAACTTCCCCCCGCCCCTCCCTTTCCCACATCGGTGGAATGCGGAGGAGAATCGAATTAAAACTTGTATTTTGACATAAGAAGAGGTTAATAATTGAAGCAACAACAACAAGCGCAACAAATGCACCCACTGACTGAGCGAGACCCCCCACGCCGAAACCAGATCATCCGCCCTTCCAGGTTACTCCCCCCAGTTCAAATACCCGGCATGACGTTCTGTGTGTGGGACATCCCTTTGGTCAGTTCAGGTCACATGTCCCGGCCATGCTCCCTCCCACTTTCATTTGTGTACTGCCTCCCTGGCAGAGCATGAGAGAAGGGGGGAAAAAAAGTCCTTGACGTAGGATAAACACGACTTGGCAAAATACCAAGCCATCAGTGTGTTATCAACAGCATTCTTATTCCAAATCCAAAACACAGCCCTGTAATAGCTACTGAGAAAAAAATTAACCATACCTTAGCTGTAACTAGGGACAACAGCTGAGAATTGCTCGTTTAAATTACCTGGCATGGGTGCCTGAAATGTGGTATCTGTGCCTCTGCCCGTGCACCTGAATACAATAAAAAGTATCCTAGCTGCTTGAGGAGACCTGTTCCTCACAGGCTGCCCTGGGGCAAATCACTCAGTAAAATCACCCACACCCCAGGATCAAACTTCAAACCGATCACACTGATCGTCCTTTGCAGTATCAAACTTAAAATTGTGCAGATACAAATCCTTCATTAGCAGTTCTCCTCTGTAAGAAAGTCACATGGCACTCTTCTGTAGCATTCTTTTGGGTGAAACCAGAGGTGCCAGCGGTGCACAGCAACAGGAACTCCCACCTGGTTACAGCTCTGGGCCCAGTTGCATACTTCTTCCAACCACACAGTTACCAAGGGATGAGATTTGTTGCTGAGACTGTTATCTTTGCAGGGTCAAATATTGACTAAGATGAATATAAAGATAAAATTTCTTCTGTTATCAGTGCAATCTAGAGTTCAACCTTGGGAGACAAATCAGCTCCTAGCAAAGGATGCTTTGGAGATAGATGGAAGACTACCTAAATTTACAAGTAATCTTTTATGATTTCTCTTAATAGGGGCAGCACTTTCCTTCTTCTACACCAAATAATTGAGGGTCTCTGCATGGAATTAAATGTGATAAGAACAATTATGAATTCATGCCTATGGAGCTTTCATGCTTTTTCTCACTATAAACAAATTTTCATTTTGTTAAAGACAAATTCAGGAAGAAAGATTGTCTAAATTAAAATAAGATCAAAAAAGTTGTTCTAACTATTAAAAGAGTATTGTGAAAAGAATGAAGCATCTACATTGTGTATATGTTATATATTATTTTGCAAGTGGTTACATTTGTTATAGACTTTTTTGCAATATGGCATGAAAAAAGTCTCAGAGTTTCTACAGCAGAATCACATAGTAATGAAATTACATGAAGTGTGATTACTGACACAGTTGTTGCCAGTTTAAAATTGGTTTAACATGGAAGGGCTTTTTTTCATTTATGAAAAATTGTGTTTCAGCTGAAGGCAAAGAATGAGATGGCAAATTCCAAAATATTTAAACTTCTCCATTGTTTATCTCATTGTATGGTTGAAGTAATGCTCTTCATAACCATGTTGTAGTGGAATATTCCTTCACAATTCTAAGATACTTTATTTTTATTGTTTGAACATCTTCTGTGTTTGCTTTCTCATCAGTAAAGTTCACACATGCCAGGATTTGAAGTGAGTAGTGATAAAAAGCAGGTTTTGTTCTTGCTAGCCTGAATAGCCAAGAAGAAGCTTTAGTTTTATATTTATTTTTGTGTAGTTGGGGAATAGAAAGGTGATCAAGATTTTCATAAATGAGCACAACAGTTCTAAACAGTGCAGAGTTGAAATGTACAAAACTGCGCTGGAATTCAATGAAGGCCTGAAATGATTCCCTGAAACAAGTCAGCAAATGATTTTACACAGCAAGTAAGTTTGAGAAAACTGCAGTCAAGGAAGTGACCAAGAGAAAATTTGTTGAGAAGACTGTTCTTTCAGCTCTGCGATTTTGCCTGGAATTTGGGTTTGCTATTCTTTCTGGTATTTTCTCATTCATATTCTCCTAGAAGTCAATGGGTCTTTCTATGTGGTTGAGGCAGAGACAGTGGTGAAGAGAGAGGATTGTAGCTCCAACTCCTGTCAGCCACTCAAAAGGCTGTCTACCAATACACAGAATGGTGAATGGGAGCTGTGCTTCACAGACAGTTCACAGATGGTACTGAACATCTGGGAATGACAGTATTAATCTTGTGGAAGAACTCATACTGAATAGTACCCTGTTTTTGATGGGATGGTTTTAGTTTGGTAGTGAATTCATGAATCATGTGCTATATTCAATTTATGTAGCTGTGACCGACAGAGCTGCCCAAGTACAAGAGGTTTATTAAAAAAATTTCTTTCTATTGGAAGCCAAAGCTCCATGGAGACAAAATCTAAGAAGGTGATTTGTGCATGTTGTAATGCCTGCATGAAACATTTTCATCTATTCTTATTTTCCCAAGGAACAGGAAACACTTTTAATCTTATCTGTATGTGTCTTGTGAATGTGGGCAAGGTGTGGGTAGGGGTTATACTCCATGAGAGATGGGGGTAATGCAAAAAAGGTACCAAAAGGTTCAATGCTTTCAAAAGCAGCTTAAACTTCCTTTGTGATGTTTGCTTAAATGCAAAGTAACTCAGAGTTTTGGAAAAGGAGAAAGCACAATACCTGTTCCTTAGATAGGGGGATGTTCCTATTTGCTTCCAGCAAATCACAGCTTCCACTTTGCTATTGCATGAATGATAAAACAAGGACATTTCCTTCTATTTCTCCATAGATCTTTCTGCTTGAATTCCTTTCTCAGAAAGGCAGTTTTCAAAAGTACAGGAGGGTATAATGCACCATGCATTTTCTTTCAGTAGCAGTAGGGTTTCCACTATATAGTGTGCTGTTTGTAGGCTTGAGAAAGGTGTCCAACAAGCTTGTTTAGTTTGTTAGACACAGGCTTTTTGCAGTTAGGTTTTCACAGATCTCTCATACTGAGTGCTTCCCTTCCTCTCTCTCAATCTGCTGCTGTGTGAGCAAGCAACAAGTGGTTTCCTGCTATGCATACAAGGCAACATTCCTGAACGTAGTGCAGCCTCTTGGTATGTTCCCAGTATGCCAGAACATGTAAATATCCTCTGGTTTCCATCCGCTCAGCTGTTCCATATGAAAATGTGGATAACAACTTAGCAAACTTGGTATTTTCTTCCCTGTTTTTCATAGCCAGTATGCATTCCTCATCTCATTAAAACAATCTGTATTGTGTATAAATATTTATTGTGTAGAACTGATTAGAATGCCTGAAAGAACCAATGTCATCTTTCTGTTTAACAGGGGTAAGAGTCGTGTTAGTGTTCTTTGTACCTAGGGCCTGGCGACACAGTTGAACCACAGTCATATGCAGGTGCCCTACCAGGCAGTGAATGAGCACAGAAAAAAATGGTTCCATGTTTTTGCTTTACTGGAGAAGGCAGCAGGACAACTGCAGCAGGACAACAATGTAGTCCTTTGTCTCTCCGAGAAGCAGGTCTGTGTTGTTCGTCTGGATGTATCCACTCCACACCCTAAGTGCTGAGGTTTAACACATTCCCTGACCACGCCAACATGGAGCCCATCAGCTCTCTTGGCCTGGCTGAGAGACTGTCTTCCAGAGCTGCACAGTTGAAAAAAAAAGGGCAAAGCAGGTTCTTAAGGCTATGTGGAAGGGAATTAGCAAGCTGCTTCGTACTGCCTGGGTTTTTTTTAAACATTTAAGTCTGATGTTTGTCATCATGACACTTTGTGTCAATACTTATATCAAACCTTGGAGGAGATAAATTCTACTGTATCAAAATGCTCTCTTCTCATCTTTCAAGTTGCCATAGCACAAACCTGGTAGCAGGCCGCTATGTTCATTTTAATTAAGCTCAAAAAAAACCATTCATATATGTTCCCTGTTCTTTTTTTAGAAGGCCTGTTTCTTACACACTTCATTAATGGATTTTTTTCTTTCTTTTTATTTCCTGGGAAATTTTTAAAAGTTTAATGATTCCAGAAGAAGGACATGATTCCAGTTAAAGACAACACACACACTGAAATCTCCATTTGTTTTTGTACAAATGGTTTTATTCAAAACTTCTGAATTATATATATTAAAAAAGCTCTTCCCTGTCACCAGGCCAAAAATATTACAATATTTTTAAATGGTATTAGTTGTTTATGCATATTATTTGACCACTCTAATTGCAGTTTTTCCTCTCAGAATATCTACTTGGGCTTTGCGAATGATATTTTTAAAAGCTGAGAGTGAAATATTCCTTTTAGTAAATCCATTTTTAGTTAATTGGGAAAAAATGAGCGCTCTGCTTGCATGTCTTCACAGATGGGATGACATAAGGTAGCTTCTCACACTGTAGATATTTAAAGAACAATGCAGCTGAGAACTGGGAGGCCTTTGCTACAAAGAACATTGAAAGGATACAACATGAGACAGAGCTTACACGAGGAAGGCCTAGCTGGTTAACTTTTTGCTTCAGAGGTCCTAACTAGCTCAATTAACATTTTCCCTAATAAAATTAAGACCTTAAACGATGCTGATAAATCACCTAGATCCTCTCTCCTTAGTTAAAACTCTCCACAGGCTTCTCTTACCTGCTTCTCCTTTATGTGTATGACAAGCTTTCTTCTGGAAGCAGAGAGTGAGATTTTCTCTAGGATTTAGCCAAAGTTGCACTTGTATTCTTCTTGTCTCAAATGCAGCACTGACATACACACTGAGACAAGGTATTTCTATTTCTTTATTCTAGTTTGTGCGAAGTATGAGCTAGGTGGTGACCCCCAAAAGGCTGGCTCCCCAGTCATCAAAATTTTACACCAGTTGTACAATTTAGNACAATTTAGCAAACAAAGAAATCACAATTCATTGGCTACCAGTTACACAGTTCTCTTATTAATTAGTATTATACCTTCTACTGGTTAAATGATTATCTCTCTTGTCATAATAATTAGTTCACATGCGCAGATTTCTTTTCAGTTGGTAAATTTCTTTAGTTCATGGGGTGTGAGTCAGTGGTTCCCATCTCCCTCTGCCAGAATTACTTTTTATCCAGTTGGAGCTGGTCTCAGCACAGTTGCTGTGTTTGCTTTATTAGTTTCTTCCTTATCATAGGAGTCATGCCAAAAGTCCTTGTGGCACATAAATTCTGGTTTGTTTTTGTCCACTATCATCAGTACATCCTTCTCCCCAAGCTTTGTTAGTCTCCCACTAGCTCTGAAATTACTGAAGCATGTTAAGCTTTAAACCTTAACAAGGCAGTTTACCAACAAGTAATTTGTCTTTCTACTCCTGGACATCATTCTGAACCCATGTTTTCTTGAAAAAAAGTAAGATTGGAGCTAAATATTGTTTTATGACAGGCTCTAACATCTCTTGTATGAAAGCAGGTAAAGCCAGGTACCACAGATCATTATTTCAAGGCCACCCCATCATTCCTTGGTTCCATGTTTTCTGTCTTCCGCATAGAGACCTGGCCATATTTAACTTGGAGAAAGCCTGAGTGGTTTCATCTGAGGAACAATATCGTGCCTCCTAACCTCCTAATCTTTCTGAGGCCTTATGTCATAGAGGAATCAAGCAAAAATGCCCCTTGCCTCAGATTTCTATAAAGGAAGAGAGAGTCCAGTGTAAGGCAGCTGACTGGAGAAGGCAGCTTCTTACCTTGCAGTGTCATGCCAGGCCCAGCCCACAGGCAGAGAAAAGACACAGTCCTTTGCAGGCATAACGAGTGTGTGTGGGGAGGGTGTGACTGACCCTTGCACTGCCCCAAGTCTAAGGACGGCACTGCTCATTTACTGTGAGACTCATCAAGCTGGGTGGAGATCCACCAGTGCTGGCACATAGCAAGCATCTAATTTCTAGGGATTTTGTTCTTTATCTCTTTATTTGTGACCCACTGTAATACCAGTAATACTACTTATGACACTGACCCATGTAGCCTGCAGCGAAAGTCCCAGTGCCTGTGCTAGTGAAGGGAACTCCCTGATGGCTGCACTTGGCCTCCTAGAGGCCAGTCTTCTCCCAGAAGATTTTTTAAAAATGAAAAGCCAAAAATAGTGAGATTTCTAAGCAAGGCTTAATAACTCCAGAAGCTCACCTCTCCTAATTATTGATGCATTGCTTAGATAAACATCTCTTTCTTGTAGAAAAACAGCCTTGTCCCACTTGCCTGGAAAAGTTATTCCTTCTTCCACTCTCTGTAAATAACCTCTTTCAAGGCTTCCTTTGCCTGAAGTTGCATTGAAATGAACACTGATAATAGGAGTCTGTTTCTGCCTTGGTTCCTCTTCCGTCAAACCTTAAAAGACTTGCTTTTCTTGGTATCGCAAGATGAGAGGTTCACTGCTATACAACTCTTGCCAAAATTCAGGAGGCACTACTGATCTTAAGGGTAATGAGCTGCAGGTTGGTGCTAATCACACTGGGCAAATTTGCAGCAGTACTTGTCAACTACCTCAGCATCTATCCAGCATGGTGCCAGCCCTGTCTCTGTCCTTCTCATCTGCATGCTTGTGCAATGGGCAGAGCTGAAGGCTGAACTACTTCATCTACCTGTGAGTGAGCTATGGTTAACACAGGTTAAACATGCTGAGCTGGGTATAGCTCAGTTAAATAACCCAGTGGGGTAAGAGGATGGAGACTGGAAGCAGAACAGACAAGTTCTGCCACCATGCTCCTCAGTGCAGTCCCTGGAGTGGTACTAAGCAGAGGAGCTGTGAGATTAAACCTCAGCACTCCAGCTATAACACAGGAGTGGCTGTAGTGCAATGAGTGGACGTGCAATGTGAAGAATGTTTGCAAGTGGGCTTGACTCACCTGGGAATTGTTAATTTACATCAGTGTCCACCCCTTTAAAAAAAGTACAGGCTTCTTTTTGCTTGCTTACATCTACTCATGTGGGACATATTCTTTCAATAAAGAGTTAAATGAAGTTGGTGTCTTTTAATATGCCCATACAGTTTCAGAAAATGCTCTGAAATGCTGTTCTCTGTGAATGCTTCTGAAGAGACATGTCTCTTAAAATTTAATGTATTAAACCCAGAACAAATAAAATCCTTCTTGTTTTAGGTTTGGAAACGTGTATGAAGCTTTGATACAGAGTCTCTCAGCTAGCACAACTAAGGGAAAGTGATTTTATGGAAAGTTCCAGTCTGGAGAAAAAGTCTCATCAGTAAGTGTTTTTAATGATTCCATGTAGATCTCTCCTACAGTGAAACAAGAATAAAAACAACAGCCTACACTGGAAAAGATTCTGTTAATTGTAATCAACTTGTAGGAAGGAATACACCTATTATGGAGAGAATCCTCCCAGCAGGCTTGGATGGCTTGATATTGGGAAACTCATGGGTCACTGAAATGTTAGGCAAATTGGTTTAATCATTTACTTGGAGAGCTTCAAATATCAATACTTACCCAGGGGGTTCCTGGTATTCTGAAGTCCTGAACTTCCCCATGTTTACTTGGAAGCTACTGATATCCCAATGGTTTGATGTAGTCCTCTTGAAGAACCTTGATTTTTTTAAAAACACCTGGAATATTTTAGAAAAAAATTGAAATAACTTCTAAAAGAGGACACCTGTCTACCTGGAAATCTTTTCATGCCAGTGAGCTCTTCCACCAGAATTTACAACATCTGCACAATCTCCAGCTTTAAATTACTTTGGTCACCCTTTGCTCAGTAAAGCAAGTTTTTATTTCTAGAGCTGTCTATCAAATGAAGGAGCTGTGAACTGGGATTCAAATTGCCCAAGATCAGACTGGCAACAGCAGAACCTGAGTTTGAATCTAGGNTGCAGTTTTGCTTTTTCTGGCTGCTAGGCCTGTCTCAATACAAACAAGTTACACAGGCAACAGAACCTACAAGGAATGCTGAACAAAAGCCAGGGTTGTTTTAATTTAAAGAGGTAACTTGGGGGTCATACGATCCTTGTTCATGTAATTACAGGAGTGCTTCAGGAGAGAAAGGTATAATCTGTTCTCTCTCCTGGATAAGATAAACGCAGCTGGCTGAAATTACAGGAAGGAAAATTTACGTTAGATGTTTTCCATTTGTTAAGATAGTGACACATTTGAAAAGATTACATGGGAGAAAGAAGGATATCCAGGCCCAAAAATAATAGGGATGGTTAAAATGGTGTTCATACATTCACTCCCACAGGTATGGGCTAGATTAGCATCTTTATCCTGTGAAATATGGACTATGGAGTAACAGTCCATGAGATCTACATGGCCCATGCAGCATGCAAGGGCAATGGGAAAACAATCTAAAGATACCCCTCAGTCTGCACCTAGCCCCCTACTTCTGCCCCCTACTCTGAGGCATTATTTGGCATTTTGGGACCAAAAATACCAGTTTGTAAAACCTTGGTCAACACTTTGACCAAATGCTAAGTAATTTACCCACGTGTTGCCATCCCTGCTAATCACCCTCAGATCCTGTAATGCTTAATGGCTTGTAGCATTTTCTTTCCTGACTAAAGAAAGTTGTGAAATTTTTGAACTACTTGACTTTCCAGGTTCCCCCCATACATCTTGTCTAAAATAATGTTGATTTCTGTGAGAAAGTAACTTGTGTTTATACCTAAAGATTTTTACAGTAGTTTGATAACAGGCAGCTACTGCCAAGAGCCAGTCCTTTTTCTCTGAGCCTTCTACATTTTGAGTGACTACCAAAACAATCAAGGATGCTTCAAGATTAAACATTGCAATGCAGCTCTGCCCTCTATATATGTCATGAAGAATTTCTTGCTGGGATGGATGCAGACTTGGGGAAGGGTGAAAAAAGTGAATGCTGTGCCATAACTCAGCTCTGCTGATCTTTTCATTATTTTTTTATCTGATGTTGGGGCAGCAACTTGGGTGTTCACCAAAGAGCTGCCCTTTGGTAACCAGGAGCTCTTCCCTCTGCTAGCAAAGAGAATGAAGGAATCCTCTAGTTAGAGCAGGCAGGATTTGAAAGAGACCAATTGCATTGTTAGTGTTGAAACACCAAACTATGGCCTTGTTTGCCTGCTGGCAGGGCACATGTATCATGAGGAACTTCTGCCAATGGTAACATTTTGTGAAGTCTCTCTTTCTACAGATTCACTCTTTTGGGCATATCTCTTGCACTTGTGTCAGTATTTCCCATTTCCCATTTGTGTCCTGCTGGATACCTTTGGCAGGGAAAAAAATACCTAGATGAGTAAATCTCCGGCCAATACTGTCTGCTGCCCAAAGAGATGTACTCCCTGTCTTTGCCTTGGAACAAGCATAAATAAAGTGCTGATTTCCATTAAATTAAATTTCCCTGAGACCTCTGTCTTACATTTGTTTGAAATTAGCTAACCAGTTCAAAAGATGCTACGGGAAGCAGACAGATGAACAAACAGATAACAGGTTGCATAACCCCATAAGCTTTTATTTTCTCAGAAAACCCAGCTAAAACAAGAAATCAAATTGTTGCTGTTGAATCAAATTGTTGCTGCCTGTGTGTTGGTCAAGTTAGGCACTCAAGAGAAAGCCTGCACCTCAAAAACCATGAATCCAGTAGACTCCTTGGGGGAACACACACTATATGAATATGTTTATATTTTAATATTTATAGTATTTGTTTTTGTATCTTTGATGAATATAAATTCCCTGTGCAGGCTGGATTGTGGTTCAGTGTTCAGCAGTGCTCTCAGTACAGGTTCAGCAGACTGTGGGCACAGGAGATGAAGACACCCTTGTGGCTGAAGGGCAGGACCGAGTACAGAGGACTGAGATTGGTCCCATCTATGATGTTGCCTTCTTTTGGGACTAGAGGGAGAAACTAAGGCAGTGAGTATCAGGATATGGCAAGAGGGGAACCACAGAACCTCAGTATCAAGTACTTCCTTCCAGGGCACCTTTACTAGCTTCCTTGTCATTAACAGTTTAGAAGTTGAACATTGACTTCTAAAAAATATCACTTAGATTGAACTGTGAACTTTTTGGGTAAGGAGCAATGCTAGCAAGCATTGTCCACATTTTTTTCTCTCACGGGGCACACAGTACTTATATTAATAGTTTTGGATGGTCTGTACTGTACCTTATTTACTGCAACATGCTCTAGTCTTTGAAAGCATTCCACTGTGTTCCTTTTCAGGATGCCTTTCATCCTCCAGTGCACTCCAATCATATGAGTTTTCCCCAGAGTTGTCCAGTCTACCAGTGCAATCCCATTTGAAATACATAGTGCCATATCCTAAAGATTACTCCAGTCCATAAAGGGAGTTTTTGACTGGTGATTTGTTTTGTCTTAGAGAATATCTTGGTGGCTTGAGAGCCATTAGTTGTAGGTAGAGTTGTGTGGTGTGTATACTACAGTCTGCCAGGTCTTTTATGGGCTCTGATCTATAGGAAAACCCATGATTGTGGTGGCTGTTAAGGCAGATTTTATCCCTCTGTTCACTTCCACTACCTGCCTCTGCTGGATCTGCAACCACATACTTAAGCCAGATTAAAATGCTGGAGTCTATGCCCGACCCCTGCCAAGTCTTGTAAAGTAGTGCTTGGATCCCAGAGATCTTCTGGCTTTATTAATTTCAAACATGGTTTCCTAAAGAGTATAAAAGTCCTTTGACCATCTTTTTTTGCCAGGTTACCTCAGAGCACATAGCACAACAAATCTTTCCATGTATTTGAATGTTTCATGTCCAGAAGAAACCCTTGTTGAGGTACTTGCAAATCCTCAGGCTGCATCAAGCGCAGGTATATAGCTTGAGGTCCCTAGCCTGAATACAAATACTACCTTTGTGATGTATATGTTCTATTCAAAAAATGCATTCCCTGCAGGAAATGCAGGGAGAATGGAGGAAATGCAAAAACAATTCCTGTCATGCCACCAGATGATTTGGTAGTTGTGTGTCATCATAAGCCTGCAGTGTTTGTTTTCTTTAGCGATCAAAGCCATTATTTAAGTAAGTTACTTCAGCAATAATCACATTCCCATAATGGGAAGTAGAAGGATTTTCCATTGTACTCTTGCTTTTGCTAACATCCAGTGCAAATCTGTTTGCTTTTCATAGGTGTATCTAAAGAACTGCTGGATGAGTTCTCTCAACATAAAGCTGAGCCTTTATGTTTTACCTACAGAAAACAGTGATCTTCTCTTGGTATCAAGGAAGACACTAACACATTTACAAATACTGACTTGCAAAGGGAGACAAAAATCTTCCATCCAATTCAGAAAATCCCCTCAAACTCAAATCTAGGATGTGAGGTTTATTAATCTGAGCTCATTGATTGAAAGGTTTTCCCCATTTAAGAAGGGGGATGGAGGAACAAACCTGAGTGCCTCGGGAATATAATTCTATTCTTTTTCCATCCAGTTCCAACAAGCCCAAGCAACCTGGGGAAATTCAGGCCCTCCCTGATGTCTCATTCCACAGAGCTCACTCCTGAGGCAGCTGGGCTGGCTGGCTATTTTGTGGCCACTACAAACATAGATGCATTCAACACAGTTCTTGACCAGCTAAAAATGTGAATGTGGATCTAAGATCTTTGGGTCCTGCATTTATAAAGTAGTGGTGTGTCTGTCTAATTTAATGTATGTGACTACCTGCGGTGGGACTGAACCGTATGTTTAGTAGGGACTGAGAGGCGCCTGGCTGACAGACATTTGGTTTATTGCCATGCAAAGAGCAGCCTTTTCATATTGAGTGTAACATTCCCATGCATCTGTGGTTTGATCGGGGCATTTAACTTCTCTACCTCGGTTGTTTCATCTGAGAAGTCAGATTGCTAGGGCTTGCATTTTGACAAGTGGTGTAGGAGGATTAACTCATGAGTGTGTACCCTGGACTTCAGACGAGCTACCAGTATGAAAAACTATAATTAAGATTGCTTGTCCTGTACTTGAACACACTTGCACACAGCCTTATCCTGAGCACAGCTGACTATCTGCTACTAGTACTTAAGGCAGTGAAGGCTGAATGTGCTCAGTAGGATTGGAATCAGACTAAAAAATTTGCTTTTAAGACAGCCGTTGAAAATCCAAAGTTTGGGAAGAACCAAGAGAGACTCCAAAGGCCGAGGCATGCAGTGATAGCTTTCCACCAATTCCACCAGGCTTTGAATGAAGCTTGTACCTCCAACAACTGTCTCAGATAGTTATCATTCCTCACCATACATACTTCTTCATCTTCTGCTTCTCTCAGAAAACAGCAATCCATGAAGTTCTTCAGGCCAGAAGAGAGTATTTCTGACATCAAGGAAAGGGAAGAAAACAGCATGCTGCTTCTGTACCTAGCTATCAAAATCTAGCATTCTAATTAAAAATACATAAATGGAAAAAAATGTGAAGGATTAGAACACATACTTGTGGAACAGCATGTTTTTTTCTTTTGGGTTGATTTTTGAGTTGGATTTGATCTTGAGATAATTAGGGAGTTGTAAAGCTGGCTTGATGGAATTGTAAGAAGTCAATATAGCAGTGGATGAAAATATTCAAGATTTTGGAAACAAAATAAATAAGGACTTTTGGCATTGAGGAAGTCAGGAGCGCACATCTGTTCCACCTGTAGGTGCTGGATCCACATGGTTGTGGTGGGTGATAAGGACCAACAAATGACAGGCAAGGCCCACCAACACCCTCAGTTGTTCAGATAAAACCTGCTTTGGAGGAAACTGAATCTCCATGCTAGAGTATTACATTGTCCATTTCACGCCTTTTGCATTCCTGGTGAGGATTTTCTAGAAATAAGGGGAAGGGAGAGATAGATGCTGTATAGCAGCTACTTTGACTTTTAGTGCAGGCATCTGGGGTGCAGAGGAAGATATATGCAATGATGAAAACTAATGCTGCAGGCTATAGCACAGGAGCAGGTGAGAGCTCCTTTACCCAGTTGCTGATGGAAGAGTAAGGCTGAGGCAAAGAGTATGGGGAGCAAAGGTGATATGAGCAACTAATTCAAGGGGAAAAAAGGTAGAAAAAAAAGTTGAAATGCAAAATGATGCTCCTTGGCTAGAGCATTCTGTCTGCAAAGGGCATGCCTGGTTAAATGTGGCATTTGGCACAACTGCAAAATGGTAGGAACAAATGAGAGTGGGGCACGTAGGCTGTTGCCTCTGTCGAGGTGTGACGACCTGGTTCAGGAACAGCACGGCAGTCACCCCAGACTGCTCAGTCCAAGTACTCGCAGACACCAATGTGGTGGACGGTAAATGGCGTTTATTTCGTGGTGACACAGCGTTATATAGCCTGGGGCTACGTCACTTCCGCTTGCTTCGCGCCACAACCAATGATATTAACGAACAGC
>VXBC01007673.1:0-20000 GCA_013399945.1 Ploceus nigricollis
GAGTCAATGCTAATTATTCCCTGTCTGAGGGCCTGCAGCAACACAGTGGGACTGAAAGGAATGTCATTGATCCAAATGCCCCAGAGCACAGCACAGCTCCAGTCTAAGGAATGGAGATTTGCAATTGTCCTCAGAAAACAATGTTCTCCTCCTGACCACAGCCCATGGTCCAGTGCATTACCATCCTGCATGGGATTTTTTGCCTGAGAAGCAAACAGAACACTAGAAATTCCCTTAATATTTTCTTGTTAATTTTATTTTTCCCTGTCCTGCCTTTATCCCAATTACATCCAGAGAATTCACTAGCATAGAAAAAGAAGTGTTGCTATCCTGCTGTTCTGGACTAGATCAAAGTAATTTGAGGAACTAGTCAAAGCTAGAATTAACTTCTAATTGGAAGAAGAAAACAGTTCCTGCTTCCTTGGTGACAAGAATATTCCTGCCTTGTAATGCTGAAATGGATTTCAAGGAAGATGCATCTTTGGGTACATTATGGAAGCCATGAAGATGTTTGACTTTGCTGACAGCAGAGTCACGAGAAAAAAGAAATAAAAATATCCTCAGCGGCTTGTGTGGTAATTATAAACACATGGAAAGTAGGGTTCTCATTGCTATCAGTCCTCCTCCTGCCAACTGACCCATCTGGGCATCAGAAAGGTCCTCTCATGTGATTTCTGTCTGAAGGACTGAGGTGTTTTCTGACTATTGACAATGGTCTCTTTGTATGTTGAGCAGACCAGGGTATACTCACAGCCAGTCAGCTGATAGAGAAATAATTTTAAAGATTTTTCCTGGGTTGAAAGTTGGAGAAAAAGTTATTGTTAAAATTTTAGAAATTAATCACTTTTTTCCCATTTGAGATTAAAAAGGAAAGAAGAGAAAAATTAATCATAAAATCAGTAAGAGACATTTGAAGTTAAATAGATCTATTCTAACCCCTGCAAAATATCCTGAAGTATGGTTTAATTCAGGAAAATAAAGATAATTCTTCAGGCAGTATCATGTGCTTTTCCTGTTTCTAGAAACAGAGACTTCGTTTCCTTTCTCTAGTGAACGTAGTCTGATTTTTCTCTAGAAGGGCACAGGGACTGTGAGTTCAAATGGAATAAAGAGGACAAAAAGTGTTTTGGTATCGCTCACCTCTCCTAGGGGTTAAGAAAGGAGTGATGCTGCCAAAAAGAAAATGGTATAAGGACTCTCCCTGACCTGTGAAGTGTCTTTCACAGGGTCCCAAAGGTCTTTAGCAATGAAGTCTGGGCAGTGCAATAATCCTGCATTGCCCATGGCCAAGGAGAGGGAGCAATGTGCAGGGTGAGGGCAGGGAGACCCTGCCCTCCAGCCAAGCCCTCCTGCTGGACCCGCATCTATCCTGAGGCTGTTCAGCAAACAGCCAAAGTCAGCTGGGAACAAATGTCCTCCGCATGCCTCCCATTCCCACCCGCTGGAAGGAATCCTGCCCTTGGCACCACATTGCCAGGAGCAGGGGAGAGCTCTCCTCCCCTTGTTCTGCAGCCTGCTCTGGTGACAGATAAGACAGAAGTCAGTCTACAGAATGCAGATTTTGGAAACTAAGCAGCAGTAATTCAGCATTTTACTGAAATGGGCTGGCAAATAGACCTTTCTAAAGCATGTTTTTTCATTTTAAATTTTAAATTTTGTCTTAGTGCCTGGTCAGCAGTAGATTTCATCTGTTCAAGACATCAGGAAGTCTTTTGGACCCCAATTAATCCTTTGAGGAGCTAAGCTAGGAAGCATTTCAGCCATTACTTTGTCATCATAGGGACATAAATGTATGTTAGAAACATGTGCTTTGCTAAAATGGTCTTGGAACAGTTTCTGCATGCCTCTGTCCCCCCTTGGATCACTCTTGCCATTCTTTCTGTGCTGGCATTCCAAAGCTGCTGATTCACAGCCTACATCTGGTCCTGTAGCATTCTTGCCAACTCAAAGCCTGATGGATTATTTGGACACTTAACTTGCTCAAGTCATTCTCCTTCTGTCACTGATTTGTTTGACATCCCATGTGTTATAAGTACATTTCTGCAGGGCTTTTCCTCACTATATTTGATTACCTATTTCATTTATCAGAAATGAGGTGTTTTCTTTCCTTCTTTCTTTCATTCTTTCTTGCTTTGGCTCGGTTCTGCTGTTGAGGATGAGAAGAGAGTTGCTGATTCTTGTACAGAGGCCTGCTGGCTTCAGAAATCATGGGGTAGGTGAGGACATCTGCTTAGGAAAAGTGACTAGACCAAGGACTGTGATCCAGCTTTGTGAGCTGTCACTGGAGACAGCAAAAATAGAACTTTCCAGATGTTACTGTGGAGAGTCACTTGGGATTTTTGAAATTTAGCATTAAGATATTTTTAGACTGACATATACCCCATTTTCTTAGTGTTGAATTGTGTCTGTGTTAATTAATTTATAATTGCTCGTGAGTTCTTTGGTCATGTAATACAACTTGGGCATCAAAGATAGTATGTGAGATCAGCTAGCAGCTGATTTCTGCCTAACTTGTGGCTGTAAAGAGGCTGGGAACAGCAGAACAGTGACTGTGCTTCATTACATGCATGTTAGGAGGGATGCCTTGCTTGGAATTTCTGCACTAAAACTATGAAAATTTACATGACTTGCCATCCTATGGAATTCATCTCCACTACATCGAAAGTGGCCAAGGTCCCATCCTGTTGAAATAAATCAAAATTTGCAAGTAATTTCAATGTATCTAGGATTACTTCCAATTAAATATATCCCTTGCCTTACAGCTATTTCAGTGGGAGTTCCTCATTGAAAAAGCTGCTCAGGGCATGAGTGGCTTTTACAGAGTGAGGGTTCCTCCACTGAAATGTTTAATATGGGGAGTACCTGTGAAGCCCTCTTTGTCAATGCACTTCACAACTATTATTTCCAGCTTCACTAGGCAGAAATAATTTCCAAGGGTGGGATGTGGATTTAGTATCCATGGCCCTTCAGTCTTCTCCTGTTGAAAATTAGTTATACCACCCATGTGCTCTGCCATCGGTGCCAGTGGCAATGTGCACTGGCAACAGGACAGGCAACTCCAAAGCCACTAAAAAACTTTGTACAGTGCTTTCAGTGGGTGCTGGCTGTTGTTCAAAAGCCAAAACCAGCTGTCTTTCAAGAAACCTGCCTATAAACTGGCACAGAAAGCCACCATTACAGACTTGTGACAGTAGTCATGTCATATTGTGTGCAGATGGAGACAGCATAGACATTGGCTGTAATGATCCTTGTCCATAGCACAAATGAGCAAAATAATCCAGACTTGACAGAGTCCTGTGTTCCTGCAGTTGGGTGTTGTCAGCTTCCTCTGATCCACAGCAAGACTTGCAGCATCAGGTTTTTTTCATCCAATCCATCATTCCTGCAGCCTGACCGTTGTGTGGGAATTTTCACTTTCAGGGATTTTCTTGCTAAGAAGCATATCTCAAGTCTTTGAAAAAAACTGCTGAATGTACACCCTACTGGCTCAGAGCCAAAAGGCACAGTGTGTGTGGGTTTTATTTGTTTTCAGCCAGTCATATTTTTTTTACTAATTGAGTCCAGCCTAAGGAAGTAGAAGTACATGGTCAGATCTATCCTTCAAAAATGTAAGATGTTGATTCTAAGTTAACTAAAGCAGGAGGCAAATGTAGAGACTCTTGGTCTGGTTCCTGTAAGCTTTGCACCTCTGTGCTGCCTTGCCTCCTCTCTCTGCTTTTCTCTCCCCTGAGCACACGTCCTCAGGATCTTGACACTGGTCTGTGTCTCACACCACAGCACAGAGCAGCTGCTGTGCCAGGACAAATCTGCCTTCTGAGAAACACTGGGGTCCTGGCCAGCCAAGCCAGGGCCAGCTCAGGAACTTGCCCTGCATTGCAGACAGCAGCTGAGTTTCCATGCACAGCCTTTCCCTACCTGCAGGCTGAGCTCAGGTTTTCAACTTCCTCCTACACGTTGTCCCTGAGCAGGATGCTATGGGAAGCATTATGATTTTCATTGCAGGAATCATCCTGGAGGTTTTCAGTCTCAATTATTTAAAGCCATTGTGACTTATGGTCAAAAATAAAGTCTCTATCAGCAGATGGAGCTGAGCTGAGGTCACAGTGATCCCATTTGCCATATCCTGAATAAAAGCCTTCTAGATGAAACTAAAAAAAAAGATACTTGTGATGCTTCACCAGTACTGAAAACAAGCCAATTTAGTGCTGGCTGTGACTGGTGACACAGCTCCTGTCTTTGAAGTGTCCTGATATCCCTTGTGATATTCCCTACACAGGGAATGGTGACCCAGGAAGGCCTGCTGCACATCCTTGATGATGGCCAATCCTTTTCTTCCCACAGTGTGATAGCTGCTCTCAGACAGTGCAGCTCCACTGCCAGCCAGTGCAAAGTCAATCTCCTGGCAGAAAGTCAGACTTCTGTTCTGGGTATTCTTTCCCCTCGTCTCTGTGCTTTTCTGACCAGAATTCCCTTTGCTGTACTTTCACTGAATCTTTCTCAAGCCTGAGAGCTGGCCAAAAAGCCACGTTCACAGTGAATTGATAGAAATTTGCACCAGGAAATGTAGTGGGAAAGACAGAGAACAGCAAAATGTAGCCAAAATGACTATCAAAGAGAGGAATGAAAGCCAAACTAGGTTAGAGAGATGAGACTTCTGGGTGCCAAGCATGTAATCACTAGAAATCTTCTGATAGTTATGGTGTGGGTGTTTTGAAGAGATTTGAGGAAATAAGTACCTAAATGGAGGTAGATGCTAAGTCACTGTGGGAGCATATAGTAATGACCATATGAGAAAGGCCACTAAGTCCAGTGGCATGGATGTAATTCGCTCCCAGGCACTGCTCCAACCCAAGGCCTAATCTCTGCCAAATTATTTTGGGCCAGGTTTCTGTGGTTGCTGCTGAATCTGTCTTTTTCCATCCTACAGTAACAGGCTGTTTAACCCCAGCAGACACATGGAACTGAACTAGCAATTTATTTCAGGGAACGGGCTTAATGTTCCTGACAAGATGGAAAGTCACCAGCTGGGTTATCTTCTGCATCTCATTCAATCAAATATTTTCATGATAGACATTTGATAATGTCTATTAGGCCAAGCATAAGTGAAAGGTAAATTTTCCCAGTATCCACAAAAGACCATAGCATCTGAAAGGGAGGCCAGATATCACATAATTTTTTTCTGTTGAAACTGTCAGTATCTAAAAAGGCACAAAGCCTTGACAGGTTTAAATACTTCAGTGAGTGCAGTTTTAATGGTGTTTTTATATGAATAATCTCGTCACTGAAAGTTGTTTGTTCAGCTGATCTGGCAGAGCTGGATGGATTATAGAAAGATAGATTCTGAGATGTCTCCCTGAAACTTCCAGGTGAAATGTAGAATCCTGTTAGAAAACTCAGTGCATGAGGATATTCAATACCTTCAATCAAATTGTTCTTGCTGCTGAGAGTTCTTTCAGGTCTACCCTGGGATCATCACAGGTAACAATGTCAGGTTCCAAGTGTCAGCAAGATTTCTCCTGTTCTTGCTATAATTTTAGCATTGTATTTTATGCAAAGTTGGTCCTAATTCCAATTAGGTTATTTGGTTTTCTGGTATGTCAATATTCAGTAGAGATTTTGTGCATGTTATCTTCCTTGCTGCTTTGCCTTGTTGCTTGCCTCTTTCTGTGGATCTTTGCTGAATCTACAACTTCTTCCCTGTAGAGTGCTCCATATAATTATCTTGTCACCCTGATTTACAGGGAATGAAAGAAAGTAGTAAATCTCTGAGAAATAATGTTTGTCATCACTTGACTTACTCTGAGGGAAGGTTTTTTTGAGACCATCAGCAAGGAGATAATTACATAGCAGGATTCAGTGTATCATCTAACCCATCTTTTTGGTGCCTTTACTTACATAAAACAATTCTTGTTTCCTACATCTGCCTGATGCAAAGGTGCAGGATTACTTCAGTACTGCTGAGTCTGAGGTGGGAAATGAAAATGTAGATTCCCAGTGAAAGGGAGCTGGTCTTTGTCTTTGTTGGCTCTGTTTAAAGCTGAATCCTCAATGCAGAGCACTGAAGCACATTTACATTGCTTTTTCAGGACTGAGATTCTATCACCAAACCTCACATGTCTGCTTACAGAGGTCCAAATTACTTGCAGTTATGGTGATTGGTTTAATGATTGTGTTGATCCATGTCTGTCAGGACCTGACTTGAGACAAACTGTGCATTTTTGCTACCAAAGAGCTAAAAGATGTCTTTGATGAGCTCTGGCCTGTGCTGCAAGCAGACAAATGCCCTCAGGGCCAGCCCCTCTTACCCTCCTGCAATGCCTTTGAATCTTCTGAAGTCTCCAAACCAGACAACTTAACTATATCAATGTTGTCTGTATTAAGAGAAACAATAAGGTAAAGCACAAGGCCAGGGGCAGTGGCCAAATCTAAAGGAACAGCAGGAGAAAAGTCAGCGGTTGGCGAGCGGCTAGGGAGGGCAGATCTGTGAGCCATACACCAGGAGAGAAACAAGGACAAACAGTTGGAAATATGAAATATGAAAAAGCCTGAAAGTGGGTTTGGCTGATGGCATCTGACTGCTGTCTGCAGCCAGAGCCAGGCGCTCCTCCAAAGCACCGAGACCAGCCGAGCCGCCCATCCCGCGGCTGCCAAGGGCTGCGCTCCAGCAGGAGCGGCCGGCGCCAGGGAAACTGCAAAGGAGCCTGCTAATTTTCATTCTCCAGGTTTGTTCAGTGTTTACCCACATCCATCTCCTCTTCCTGGGCAATCTTCTCCCCCCAGCCCTCTTCCCAACCCACAGAGAGTGACACAAGCCTTCTGCAGGAAGCACCCTGCCCTCTGGCCAGCCGTGACCCCAAGGGACAGTGATTATCCTGGCCACCAAGGCTGAGCTGGTGCACACCCACACGAACGTGCAGAGGCATTTGCTGCCGACAGCTCTTACAAATAAGGAAGATGGTTATGGAAATGAATGGAGTAGATGATTTCTTGGTGGACACACTTCGTTACCCCTCCTGAGCCTTACTTTCTAAGATACAAATGATACTGATTATCTCTGGAGCAAAATGTTAAATCACCCAAAACTCAGAAAGTTTTTCTTCTGAAATTCTTCATTTGGATCATACTGTTGACAAAATACTAAAACACACCACAGATTCCAACTCGTGTGGCAGTCTCCTGGGCTAAAGCAACAGCTATTGCCATATGCTTTGAGCTTTACATAAGGCATTTTTTGAAACTGAAAGTTATGCTTGTTCTCCTGATGACATCAGTGAACCACAAACTACTAAAGAATTAAACAAGCTCTGAACTCCCAGCAGATGCCAAACTTCAAATTTATCTGTGCTATACTATCTCTGACCAGATTTTTGATGTGGCTGGTTTTCTTTGTGCACAAGCATACTTTGAGAGAAAGGTTTATCACTGAGCTGTGCAAACATAAACAGAATGAAAACTTTCAAGCCTTATGAAATACATATCTCAAATATGCACATGTCTCAAAACTAATATTGCTCTTAAGATGATGCCATCTTTGTTCTTAGAGAATACTATTGAACATGGAAGTGCATTTATTCAGGTGATTTGATCCCATTTTATCCATAGCCTCAATTATGTAATCAAACACATTAAACAAATTCTCTCTTTTTTTTTTCAACTTGAATTCTTTGATGATATATCTTTGATGATAAAAGCTGTTTTATCCCAGAAACTTATTAAACTAAAAGGCCAATTTGGAAAGCATTATTTCTAACACACTATCAAAAAAACTGGACCATGATAGTTTATATTGCAAAGCTGGGATTTGGCTTGTTTTTGGTGTCTGTAGAAAGTGGTAACCTACTGAACCAGTTTCTATTGCCAAAAAGCCATGATCCTGTCCTTTTGTGTGTATGCCATCATCTCAGGCTTTTGTGGAGACTAAACACTTTCTTGGGCAGCAAATTTTCTTCTGGCTCCTGGACCTTGTGTTCATGTCCTGCACAGCATTAATTTTACCTGATAATAGTTGTTCACTTCCATTACATCAGCCAGACAGTTAAGATTTTAGATCACACATCCAGTGAAATTCACTTTAAAGTCTTGCCAAAATTATTTACAACCACAGTTTCAAAGGTCTGCTCCTCAGATACATCAGTGCTAGCACTCACATTTGAAGTTCCAGTAAAAGCCACATTGCACTGGAGGAGTACAGGATATTGGCTTTGAGGACAGTGGCCAGAGTGGTTTTGATTCAGTGGTGGAGAAATTCTCTTTTGTCTCCAAGTTGTTTAGATTTCTCTGTACCCACTGCAGCCTGAACCTGAGCTGCCTGTGCCCCTGAGTTAATCCTTCCTTCTCTTTCTGGTGGTGCTAGGGCTGCTCCCTGCTCAGCTGGAACTTTTTTCCACTGGGACCTAGGGATGTGGCATTTCCTAAAACTAAGGGATTTAAGGGAGAATAAAGGGCACCCTGAGTTTTTCAGTGGGGTCTATGGTCATTCACTGAAGAGACCTTCTCAGCCTCCCCTTAAATGAAAACAAACCCTACAGCCAGGTCAGTATGTCACTGTCAGATGCATAACAAATATAACCTTCATCAAAGCAAAGCATACTTGTTGTTAAAATAGCTCAGAAATTATTATATCTTTGGTGTTGTACACATTCCTTTTTTTAATTTAATAACTTTAAAATAGATTCAATATTAATATTACATTTAAACTTTTTTATTATTTCTATAACTTGTACAGAAATGTCTAGTTTCTGGGTAGATTCAGATTCACCAAATTAATGTAATAAATATGGATTTCTATAAGAGCAATATATGCCCCACTAAGCTTGAAATACTAAATATTGTCTTCCCAATCTGACAGTTAAAATATATATTGTTTTCTGAATGCTTTTTCAGTTATCTTTCACTTTAGCAGTTGAAAGAATTAGTTTTGGAAGTGATTTGTTCAAAGATACAGACTCAGCTGAATAAAAGGCTGAATTATGCCTTGTTTTCAATGAACATTTATGTCTCTGATTAAGGGTAGCTACAAGGACATGAGCTCCTAGTCCATAATTTCATTAGTGGACTGTACCTGCATTAATTTGCTTTCCCTAGGATTCTGTTTTTCAGGCTCTGTACGGAGACCAATTATTCAACTGTGATTCAAGCACAACACAATAAGAGATGAGGCAAATTAAAAGCAGTGATGGAGCAATTTTCAGGACTAAGAACATTTACAGTTCCAGGGGGCTTGAAGACTATGACAGCTGAAGGGGAAAGGTAGGTCAGAAAAGTTTTTTTTCTCCAAAGTGCCCTGCAGATATTGCTAAGCATTACAAGAGACTCTTAACTTGTGAATACAGGAACAAAGTACAGCCCAATTTTAAACATTTTTATGTTGCTATTATTAATTTATATGTGTGTACCTCTGAGTGTTTAAGTCATACCCATTTTTCTTAACTACTTCAATTTATTGTACAATGCAGTTCCTTTGCTAGACAGTCATAGTGAGCCCTCTCACATCAGCTGTTTTTCAGGTGTAGAAAGGCATTCCTGCTTGCACCATAAGAGCCAAAGGGCTTTGCATCTTTAGCCAAGGAGGTGCAGCAGGAGTCAGATCTGTAGCAGGAAGCACCATCCCTTGTGCCATGTTAATTGTGGGCTGCTCCAGAGCAAACATCCTCAGCACCACCCTGCACATCTGTGTGAGCTGATATTCCCATAGTGCTGCCAGCAATCCATGCTCATCCCCTGGCTTCAGCAAGAGGGGGATGTGGGTGCTAACCCCTATTTTTGCCCCTTTCCCTGCTGCTGAGGCTGGGCTGGTGGTGACGGATGCCTGTGGGACTCTCCTCAGCCTCTTCGGCTTGAAGCTCATTTTACTTTCAGACTCCTGCTCCCACCTTACTTTTTGTTGTTTGTTCCTTCTCTTTTTTTTTTTTTTTTTAAACTGTTTTAATTTACAGCTGTGTCTATGCTTAGGCTGGGCTGATCTGCAGCACTGTGAACCATTCCTATCTCAGGACAGTAGCATACTGACAGAAATCAGTTCCATGCAGAATGCCTCTGCTCTAAACTCCAGTGTTCCCAGAGTTCCAGAACTTTTATCCTTCATCCACAAAAGCATTTGGTACTCAAATGCTAAAGACAGCTGCACTACAAAGGTGTGTTGAAAGGCTTTTGCTAAATATGGATTAAAAGGTGAATTACCTCTGCTTCATGTACCTGAAGATTAGAGTAATCCCTCATGGCATGCAAATGAAATCCACTAAACCCACAGAGCCCTGGGCACTGCTGTGGAGAACACAACTTCCCTGCTCATCACAGGAACCCTGGGTGCAACCAGAGCACAGAAAGCTTGCCTTGCTTCCCTTTTCTGCTGGAATCCTCATGAGGAGAGTGGCTGTCTCACAGAGAGGGAAGGAAGCAGCATTAGATAGGGAGAATGAAAGGCAACTCTACAGCAGAATCTGGCAGAGATGAAAAGATCAACAGCTGGAAATTTGTCAGTTTTGACAATCTCTTCAGATTACTCTGCATATGCTGGCTATATTCCTTTGCAATTTTGACAGAATAAGGAAAATAACACCAGAAAATGGTTGGAAGTTAGATGAAAAATAATGGGAATCCATGGAACTAGGCAATACAGGGTAGCAATGATAGGTACCTCTGAGGCTGAGAAAATGAATCATAATGGAAATATCACCTTCTATGTAATTTTGCTATTAGATGTACCAAAGAAGTGTTGCTAAGGTCAATGCCTGGTATTTATGGCTGGGGATTGATTTGACCTCAAGTTCTTTCATTTTGTTATTCTGCCAGCAGTTAAAAGTACACATTGTGCTGCCAGAAGAGTGGCTACCCAGGCCTCTCTTCAGGCACTTCTCTTGTTGGCCTGTCTCGCCTTGAACAGTGTGAAATAGCTTGTGGCCAGAAGCTCTTATCCCATTTAGTTTAAGG
Organism: Ploceus nigricollis; assembly: GCA_013399945.1. Lineage (NCBI taxonomy): Eukaryota > Metazoa > Chordata > Aves > Passeriformes > Ploceidae > Ploceus > Ploceus nigricollis. The sequence goes on from VXBC01007673.1 coordinate 10,930, forward strand.
CGTTTGCCATACGGCTGGGAAAGGAAGGGATTGATAACAGAGACTCAGTTTATATGAGTAAAGCACAGGAAGTTTTACCAAAAAGGATTCTGCACCAACAAGAATTGTTTTTTCTGTTTTTTTTATGGCTAGGGCTCATGGGTTTGTAATGCACAGATGTAATTCCTGATTACATTAGATTAAAATAAATTGGCTTGGCATGGTGACCAAACTCTTTAAAAGAGGTAACAGTCTCACTAGTTGCAGCAATTAATGGCATAATTATGCAAAGTGTGCTTCCTATTTTGCTAAAATATCTCCTAAATTTTGCAGATTTCTTGCTTTTGGTTGCTATTTTTGATTCTTGTATTTACATGTTAGGAGCAGGGAATTTATTTCCTGGCACTAATAGACTTGTGTCTTTGCTTACTGGCTAGCTGGAAGCTATTTGTAAATATTTCTATATCACTAACACCTCGTATTTCCAGAGACATCACTAAATACTGGAATACCAAATTAGCAATTACAAATCACTAATGCTAATCACTACAGTGGTGCCTTATTTCACCAAGGCTTTCTTTAGCCCAGACATGTTAATCTCCCTGTGCTGCCTCTACAGCCAGGAGGAAATTTCTGTAGCAAAATTTGGAGCAGAAACCCATCATTCAAGTGCTCTGAACAATTCTGGGGAGTCAACTTGGCTACAGGGGGTCTCCAGAGACAGCTTCCCAGGGCTGCAGGAATCCCTGCATTATACCCATGGGGTTTTTTTTATATTTAAGAAAATAAATTATAATAAATCAAAACAAATGGTCATGCAAAGGACAAAAATTAACAAAAGGAGAAAGTTGCTGATCTCATGCTTCCCTGCAGAGAAAATGAGGAAAGGGTGGAGAATCACCCAAGCACTTTCTGATTATCCTGTGAGATAGGATGGGAACAATGAGTGGTTGGTGTGAGCCTGAACAGAGCACTTTCTTTTTGGCACTTCAACAAATGTTGGCAGCATTTTCTTTTTTAATGTCAACATTATGTGCACAGCTTCAAGGTAGGAGTTCCAAGTCACTCAAGTTAATTGATACATCAGGGATGCGGAACTGGAACACAATGTCCTTGATGCTACTTAAAAGAATTGCAGAACTCTATGTTGCCTTTGCAGGAGGGACTAGAAAAATCTGAATGCACTACAAAAGTGCTGGCCAGAAATGGGGGAGTTCACTGCAGCCCTTTCCTTCAATGCCTGTCAGGTAGATTGAAAAACTCTGAAATTATATCTTCTGCACTAGTTTTGATGATTAAATACTGTCCTGCCTCCCAAGATGGATTTACTTTTGTCTTATGCAGAGCTGTCCTTTTGCTGGCTGCAGGAATGTTTTCATACAGAAGAAGTGAGTACTTTGTGCTCTGAATTCCCAGCTGTCTGCTGCAATGTAGCCTCAAGGCTTCAAAATTTGGTGTGAGATGCTGTCAGTGCAAAGACAGACCCCTGTGCTCAGTGGAGAGGAGGAACGCATCTTACCAGTACCTGCTGCTCGTGGGATGGATCACCTGCCCTTTAACTCAGGCTGCAGCTGAACATCCATCTGTGATGCAGGCATTGCAGAGGCCACGTCCTCCTCACCCTTACCCCCTGCTTGTAGGCTCCTGTCCCCAGCCCTGTCCTTCCATGGCCACGCAGGTGGAGCGGTGCCGGAGCCGCCCATTGCCACCGGCAGCACCGGCAGGGGATGGGGCAGAGGGAACAGGATGGGGAGGGGATGTTCGGACAGGCACCATGGAAATACAGGTCAAGAGAGAAGTACCAGTGCAGCCAGCCTGGCCTCCAGCACTGGCCTCCATAGGCTGTGTGTCACATCTGTCACCCAGGAGTGTGACAGGGGATAAGGTATGTTTACCTGGGCAAACCAAGCCCTGTGGCTCGAACAATTATGGTTGCTAACAGAACACATTTTTTTATCCTATAAGATATTGCCTGCCAGATCTTTTCGGTGTAAAAACAGATGTTGCTCGTGTTACAGTTGCAAGTGCCCTGACTGAGAGGAAAATTCTTCTATGAGATTCCATGCTTTACAAGAATCTAAAGAGGCTCTTCAGACCCCCCAAAACCCTGACTCTGCCCCCAGAAGTAGCAGCTCTGCACAAACTTTACAAAGCCATGGTCTGCTCTGCTTCACTGCAGGGGCATTTCTGCAGTTTACCTAATCCAACAAAGGCAGTATTTGTCTTGCTACAGTCAGATAGGGAAGACTTGTAAGACATGTCCTAACTGTATTTTTATAATCACACACTTCCTGTGCACAATGGTCACTGGGTGTAACTGTAAATAAGGATTGCTTTCATCCTCCAGTTCAAAATGATAAGGTTTCTCCATTGCTTATGCAGTGATCGTGCACTGAGACACAGGGGGATGACAGCTGCCAAGGCCAGCCAAGGGTTTGGTGTTCCTGAGAGGGTGGCTTCAATTAAAGTATTTTCTATCTCACTGCTATTCCACTTTTACAGTATAATTCACTCTTGCAAATCAAAACTGACTTCATTTCAGTGTACCCACATAAAGATCTGTAAGATCTTTAGTGCTTGAAATCCAGAGCACTTCCTAAGTTTTGACACCAATTTCCAGGTTTTAACATCAGTTATTGTTCTCATGTGTGCAATACCCCTGCATTCATTTCACTGGAAGATGTAGCAAAGGTGAGGAACTAATCTAGCACTACAAAGGGAAATCTTGTGACATCTTCATCTGAAGCTCAGAAGATTCTGCCTACCATTTATACCTCCTATTTACTTCAGTCCAGTTCTTTATTTATGCAAGCTGTATGTTCTGCAGAGACCAATCACAATATTAAAAAGCAGAGAAAGGGTGGCAGTTGCCTGTTTTATTTGTTTATAAACAACATAACTGGATGTGGCAACCTCCATGGCTCGGAGGGGAGGACACGGGCGGCCAGGGAGATGCCTCCAGAACCTCTGGAAGCCAGGCTGTGAGCACACCCTCCAAAGGCAACCATGGCTCCTTGGTCTCTGTATGCTGAGATATCCCAACATGAAGTGATTTGATTTGAAAGGTGAGTTACAATCTAGCACAGTCTGTCTCTCCTTAGAAGCTAAAGCTTGTCTCCATGACCAAAAAGAGCTCCCAGGCCAAGGCCAGGATTCTCTGATCCTTCCACAAATCAGCCTTTGCTTCTGAAAGCTCCTTCTGATTTCAGATTTAGTGAATGCATATGCAGAAAAATCCCTTCCCCAGGGACGTGGGCTTATTCCTCTGACAAAGAGCTGCTCCTGTCCCTTTGCCTCAGCACGACTCCGCTCCCACTGACCTTGGACCAGGATCACCTTCCTCCCCCACAGTTTAGCAAAATGGGTATTTAAACAGGGAATCCTTAAGCTGTAAAAACCTTTCTGAAATGAGACAAAGTTAGGATTGATATCAACAACTGTATATTTATACTCTGCGCTGGCTTCCAACCATATTTAACTTTTAACCAGGTTTGTTATGAGAGGGTTTGTAGCCAAGATTAACTTAAAAACACAAAAAGAATCCACAAAAACATTGTAAGAGCTCTGGTTTCTGAATAAATATATGCTAAATAAGCTAGAGTGCTGCTTTCACAGTAATTAATTTTTAACCTTAATCTTTACTCACTGTAAGACATAGTTTATTTTTCAGATGTATGCACTAATTTTCAAAGAAATTGGTCATACACAGCAGGCAAAATTCATGCATGATGTCAATGTAGGCAACACCTCGGTAAATTTCCTTCTACTTTTCTAGTATAGCTCATATATTTTTTTGGTGGTACAAAATAATTCTATTCTACATTAGCTATGTAAGAATTGCTTACAGAAAATGAAAACATATTTTTGAATGCTACAGATCAGCAGCAGGTGTGCATGACAATCCTAATTAGAGAATATTAATTTGTCCACAAAGTGCCCTGGATTCACCAACAGTTAGTTAGATGTTCAAGCCCTAACAAATAGCATGTGACTGAATTAGTGAATTTTGAAAGGTAATCAGCAGCTGGTCTGGAACCTATCCAGAATGAAATCCTGCTATGTTATGCTGCTGGCATGCTGGGAATCACCGCAGCTGCTGATTTCACAAAAATAAGAAATTAAATAGACCCTATGCCAGTGCTTAGTCACCCTCAGTGAAACGTGTTCCCTGCTGTTCAGAGGGAGTCTCCTGTGTTTCAGTTTGTGCCTCTGGTCCTGCCACTGGGCACCAGGACCTGCTGCACTGTGCAGACCACTGGACTGTTGTTTGCTCTGGCAGCAGCTGAGCCAGTGTCAGGTACTGCCCCAGAGCCTACAGGCTACCTGGGAGAGAAGCACGTTAAAGCTTTTCCTCATGAACAAACTCTCAGGAAATGAGTGCAGATCTCCATCCCAACCTGTGTCCCATCACTGCAGGCCGGGTTGGCCCAACAGGCACTGTCAGACCTGCTGTGGCTGCTCCTGACCTGTGCCTGCCACCTGCTGTGGTGCTGATGATGTGCTTGAACTTCACTGTATGGAGTGAAATCTCTCTTAAAAACTGGTTTGTTGGGACTGTGAGCTCCCAAATCTCTTCCCTGATACTCTCATAGGAGTGATTTTAGCTGTCTTATTAGTCCTTCTGCCTTCTTGCCTTATTTAGTGCATCCAGCCAAGCTACAGAGCTGTATACAGGCTACTTCCAATTACAAATAAAGCTGAAATCAAGCAAGATTGCATTAAGAAAAACAAAAGACAAAGAAAAGCAACAGGCAGGAGGGAAAACAAAGTCATCTGCTTTATTTAGTCATGTCTCAGTGCAAGGGCAGGGAGGTGAGAAGGAAGGCCTGGCCTGTCCATCCATGATGGCTGCTCTGAGGGACATCAGCAGTCAGGCTCAGGAAGTAGAGCCAGGAAAGGTGCAAATTCAGGAAGATTTCAGGTCAAATCTGTACAAGGATGATTTCTGTGGGACTGGCTCATGATGCCAACTCAGCCAAGACAGACACAGCCCTACAGGAGCTGTAAATAGACTTCTAATGATGCATGCTGCTGCTTTCCCTGGTCAGCATTTGTTCCATTTTTCAAGCCTAAAATTCTAAGCAACTATTGTTTTATCTTAAAGCTTGATTAAAGCTGACTATGAGTAATCTGACACACACTATTCATGTTATTCCTGAGGGGAACAAACACTCAAAGGCACACTAGGAAAATTTTAGAGTCTCAATGTGCTGGTTTTGGCTGGGGTAGAGATAATTTTCTTCAGAGTAACCAGTCCAGGGCTGTTTCAGCATTGTGCTGAGAACAGTGCTGATAACAAGGGATGTTTCTGTTACTGCTGAGTGGGGCTCACAGTGTCAAGGCCTTTTCTGCTTCTTGCAGGGTCTTGCCAGGGAGGAGGCTGGGGGTGCAGCAGGAGCTGGGAGGGGACACAGCTGGGACAGCTGATCCCTCCTGACCCAAGGGATATTCCAGGCCATACAATGTCATGCTCAGTGTATAAAGCTGGGGGAAGAGGGAAGAAGGGGGAATGTTCTGAGTGATGGTGTTTGTCTTCCCAAGACACCCTTAGGTGTGATGGAGCCCTGCTGTCCTGGAGATGGCTGGCTGGCCCATGGGGAAGTGGTGAATGAATTCCTGGGTTTACTTTCCTTTGTTTGCGTGTGCAGCTTTTGTTTAACCTGTTAAATTTTCTTTACTTTGATCCAAGAGTTTTCTCACTTCTACTTTTCCAGTTCTCCCTCTCATCCCACCATGGGAGGCGAGCCAGTGAGTGGCTGTGTGGGCTGAGGTGCCTGAGGGGGTTAAACCACAACACTCAGTACAGAGTGTGCTGTGGGCTTTTCAGGAACCTGAAGGCAGTCTCTGTCTGCTGGCCTGGCAGGCAAACTGGACACAGCAGGATTAGTCTGTACCTCTCTGGGAAGCAATAAGAAAATGGGAACATTATCAAAGACTGGATTCAGTGGAAGTATGTTTTGTATTATTTGTACCTGTTGTTACTGTTGCCCCTCCATGCATCTGAGGCTGAAGGTGGCCATTGTCTCAAGGAAGTGCCTCAAGGATGGTGAGGGTTTGCTGAGCAGGTACCCACAAGCAGAAAGTGCTCACAGGAACAGCGGCTGAGCATCAAGTTACTGTCAGAAGGGATGCCAAAATCTTGATATATTAGTGATTTTCTCAACACTGGCACCTGACCTGTAAAGAATCTGTAAAATCTGTGGGTTTGTTCTGTTCTAGCCACAGGCTTTTAATCTGCTGCTTTCCTTACTGGGAGCTGGTGTAAGTAAAATGTGCTTTTTTAGTTTTGGGTCCAGCACTTCCAAAAGGGTTTATGGGCTTTTGATACTTTATTCTATTTTGATACAATATTGCATTATTATGGGTTTGCTTTTTTTTTGGCAAGCATGTTTACAAAAACACATTATATTGAAAATTAGAGCTTCTTAAAACCCAAGTATTGTAGGAATTATTGGGACATCCCTAAAGTACCATCTCCCAGAAGCAAGAGACATGAACAGCAGCTTTGTGTCAGAGCATCAGCACGTGGATGGTGCTCACCCCTACTACCTGGTTTGTCTGCCTTCAGTTCCTCCTTCAACCTATCATGAAAACATCAACTAGACAAGTATTTCTGACAGCTGCAGGCTGATTTACACTGGCAATGCATGGAAAAAACACAGAGGAAAGGATAGGAAGTCTACAGACTGCAGTGAAAAGGATTTTATCTGTATCAATGCCAGTGGCTGATAATTCCTGAAGACCTGAAATAACAACAACAACATTGATGTTGTTGAGCATTGTTGTGAACACCTCACATCTCATCAAACCTGTCTTCTACTGAACCCAAAAACTGCTGGTTACAGCACTGACAACTCTGCCATAAAAAATCCTGAGCTGCTTTTACAGCAGGGTCTAACAAAGGGAGAGAGGGATTTAAAATGAGCACCTGACACAGAGCATCATGTCTGGCTGAATGGTACAGAAATATTTGTGTTTACTCTCCAGCACTGTCATCAGTGGAGGCCTGTTAGCACTGAGTAGGACAGCATACACAGGACTGAATTGCTTGAATAGACACTAGGAAAATGGGAAGCACAGTGGAATCTAGAGAAAAAGAATGTGTGTCTACCCGTGTTAAATCATTTCAGCCCTTTAGTGGAAAATCAGTAACAGCCCCAAGTTCTGCAACACTGACAGTGCTCTTCAGCTCCTGACAGCACAGGCTCCACAAGGTGAGCAACTACAGCTCACAAAAACCTCTGCAATCACAGCTCCAAAAACCTACAGAAAACACCAGTCTCATCTGTACTTAGTCTAGATTTGAGGACATGCCTTTTTAAAAAATGGCTACAATCAGGCCCCAGCAAGATTGGAGACTGCTTGCTTGTTATTACCAGCAGAAAGTCACACATCAGTGGTATGTGATCAGGAGGGACAACTTCTCTATCCAAGTATTTGAAAATGTTTATATTAAGAAGCAGGAAAAAAAACCACAAACTAGTTCTAAATTAGCAACGTCAGGCTTTGGTAGCTTCATCAAAGCACCACTTCTATGATTTTTAGCTTCTTCCTAAACACCAGCTCTAAGCAATACCTGGATTTGGATTAACAAAAAATTTACAAACTGGAATGGAAATTGCTCCTAGTGTCCCTGACCACCGTAATTCCAGATCTGGCAGATCTCTACACTGGGAAAGCATTGCACCCTCTTTCAGTGTCTTCAGGGTGTAATTCTTCCAGCAGATGTGTTAAAACAGGACAAGAAGAGAAGACTATAAACTTTTAACAGAACTTAGGATGTGGGTGGTTTTGATGTTGCATGTGTCAGGAGATGATGCATATGAGGATGTGGCACATCTCACTAATAATTCAAGATGGGGAAGAAAAAAGAGTTAATGCTAAAGTATTTGCTTTCCCTAATCCCTACAGAAAAAATAGCCCCCACTACCCTGAAGAGTTGCAGCCATGTTTCTAGTGCTGCTCTAAACATCTCTGTCAGCATTTTCCTCTCATTGTTCTAGACCACCACCTAACGGCGAGGCTCAGGCTGGGCCTGCCCCGGCTGCTGCGTGCTGGGGAACGCCACAGACAGAGCTCACAGCCCCAGCTCAGCAGAGGACAGGCAGGATTCTGCCAGGAGCAAACTTTCCCTTTCCCTTCCCACTGACCCTTAGGACAGCTCTAACAGGCTAAGGCAGAGCTGCTCTCCTGCATCGCCGCTGCACTTGGGGCAGCAGGGCTATTTGGTATTAAATTTTTTTGCAGAACTGAACTGTGTGACCTGGATCAGCACTAACAGGCCTGACTCACTAATTGCTTAGGACATTCTTATCCTAGAGCCTCATTGCTGTAGATTACTGAAGCTTAGTACTTACTCTAAAATAACTTGCTTTATCTGTGACAGTGCAGAGCAATCTCCCAGAACAATGGCAGGCTGGCTTCTGTTCCTTGCCTCGTCCTTCTCACATGGATCAAACAGTGCAGTCACTGCTCTGTCGTCAGTCCAGGCTCTCTCCCATTACTAGTGAAGAAATTAGTTACTCTAAATTAGTTCCCTAATAAATAGTTTCTAACTCTTTCTTCCCCTCTGTGGATTTTTTACTTACTTATTGGGAACCTTTGGGAAAAAAAAATAGTGCTCTTGCTTTGACTACCTTATCTAAGAAAACAAGCTGCAGTAGTCCCAGTTAAATGCCAGTAAGACTGGCACACTCACTCCCCAAGACGCACTCATGGAAAACACTGGTGAAGTTCTGTATACCCCCACAGTGAGCCATGCATGCAAACAAGTAGAAAATGTTCACATAAAATACTCAGCGAAAATGCAACCAGCAGTATCCCAAAGTACACAATTTTGATCTGCACCATTTTCATCTGTTTGGACTCAATTGTCTCTCAAGTAAGGCACAGGCTTACCCACCTACTCCCACTCACCCGGTTCCTGCAGCAGCAGTCCTTCATCCTACTGCTAGTATTTTGTAGGATTTCTGTATGGACTAACACACCTGTATACCCTACGGAGAACCTGTATGTCTGAAATTCACTTCTCCAGTTGTTTACCTCCAGCTGGTGGCACCTCACAGGTTAAGCCTTCAGGAAACTCTAAAATT
>VXBC01007673.1:22500-71383 GCA_013399945.1 Ploceus nigricollis
CATCCCTTGCATTCAAAATGCTACTGATGCATAGCACCTAAACAAGTTCCCAAGGCTGCAGTCCCACTCCTACGGAAACTACGTCACCTCCATTGCTACTGTATTGTCCGCTATATTGTTCAGTGCTGGCTTCTCTGTTTCATGGTTTTCCCTGTTGAAATAACAATAAAACAATTAACAAGACTGGAAAAACACAGCAAAAACTCTTCCACAGACAACTGCCCTTCAGTACTGGAGAGCTATTAAAATGCAGTAAAGGTTTACATGGGAACACAAAAAGGCCTCCACAAGAACTCACACTTCCCTATTTGCTGTGTACTTAATTCCCAGCAATGACTACTGTGAAAATTTGCTGTGCTGTAAAACCTACCCATAAACCACTATGTCATGTAGGAAACAAAAAAGGTGGCCCAAGGATCAAAAGATTCAATGAAGTAATAAAATACTATGCAATAAAAAAAGTTCCTGATGAAGTCACAAGTTACAAAATTTCAAATTATCCAAGGAAACGCTGAACTGTGTTTAAGAAGTTTGTTTAACCTCTTCTAATTCATCTTTTAGCCCAGTATCTTAAATCAATGAAGACAACAGAAATTAAAACTAGAAATTAAAACCAGAAACTTAGAAATAAAATGCTTCTTTATAGCTAAAGAATGGGACACTTTTCTCATATTTTGAGGTACAAAAAATATAATACATCATCTGAAGTTTTCTGCAGTGTTCAAATCACAGGAACACCCTTGAACATAGCTGGACCAATTCTATCCTATGCTCATTCCTGGCAGGCTTACTTTTAAAGGACAGACTCATATTTAACTTTAGAGTAGTTCAGCCTTCACACAGAACATAAGAACCAACAGCTCAACTCAACAGTGGAGATTTTTTATTTGCCACAGTACTGTAACATCATAAATTTCTCTTTTGAGCTAAACCTTATTTTTCAGCTGGTGACTAGCAGAACAGCCTGGAAAACTTACCAGTGTAAAAGTCTGTCTATTCTTGGATTCCTCCCCAAGTATCCCTTTTTGACCACCACTATATGCACATTCATTTAAAGACAGATATCTAATACTGGGAAAACATAAGCAGATCTAAAACCCTTACCTTGGTACTGCATCCACAGAGGATGAAGCTGGAACCTTGGGCACCTGACAATTTGTTGCTGCAGCCAGCTTTAAGGCAGATGATGGAACAGCACTTAAAGTCCTAGGTATATGCCGTGCATTGAGCGTGGTAATAGAGTTTACAGTGGCAACTGATGAGGGTACAGTTAATCGAATGTTGTTCCCAATCAGAACCTGAGTTGTTGCAGAATTGGCAGCAGTTACTTGGTGACTCAGTGCACTGTGGGAACTTGAAGTCTGCGTTATATTTGAAGGCTGTAACAAGGCTGAACCTGCTGTTGACGATGAACTTGTATGGACAAGTGCTGTAGGGGTAGTACTACTGAGGTGTAAGCCCTTGTACACTCCTGCAACAGAAAAATAATTATCGGTAAGGTCATTTTTCAGAAAACACAACTCCAAACAGACATGTCTTCACTGCAAAAATCAACATGCAATCAAATTCTGTCAAACAGTTGCATACCTGAGGCCTGAAGAATGCCATTCACCCCAATTCCAAGCACCACATCATCCTTCATTTTGAATCCCATCAGCTGTTCTGATGTAACCAAAGCTGAAGCAGCAAATTGAGCACTAACAGAATCCAGTGTCTTGGAAACAAAACCCTAAAAAGAACAATGGTGGCAAATATATGTGACTGAAGCTTCTAAACTGTCAGTACTCTCCCCATTTTAAAGCTACAGAAAACCTAGTAAAACAAACATTAATACACCAATAAATCAGAACTGTGGACCAGTCATTCTCTCAGATCACATCATCAGCATTTGGTAAAGCTGGTTAAAATCCCAACTGTAATTTTCCTGTATTATCATGCACTTTTAGCTCTGTTAAAACAACCAAGATGATATTCCCCACAACTATTCAAAACACTAAGAAGCTGATTTCCGAAGTTCTATGTAACAACACTGTTTCACAGGTCAACCTGTTTTCATGAAACTCCAAACCAAATTCAGCAACTTGGAGGTTCAGATTCCAAACAACTTCTGAACCTTTTCATGTGTCAGTCACCACTGTAATCTCCCTGCTTATTTATGAATATTAGACACTTTCACAGCTGTATGGAGGACATATGTATGAGTTAGCTTTAATTAACTAAAATTCTGCTCTGAAAATCCCCCAACGACCAGAGGATGATGACATGGCTGGAGATTTCTGCAATTCATATTTCTAAGGCTTTGAAAATTTCATTAATTGACTGATCCATCTTTTTTTTTTTTTTTTTTTGTTAAGAGGGAGCAGAGGCAACGCCTGCCACACTCACCTGCAGTGTCCCTTCTAAACACTTTACAGAATGGCTATGATGTAGATTCAGGCGAAAGCCACTTTCCTGTTGGTTAGTTTCAAGGTTCTATGGCAACAGTTGACAATTAGAGATGAACCCTGGTGGGAAACAATGAGGGATAAATCATAGCACAGACAAATCCCTCACCTGTGATGTGTTGGCAGAGGAATTACTATTTGCTTGCTGTTGATGAATTTGTGCAAGCTGCTGTTTCTGCATTAGTGCCAGTTGCTGTTGATGTTGCTGGTATTGTTCGGCTGTAAATGCTGAACAAAATATAAAATGAGAAAATACTATATCAAAATATGTAGGAGTAGTGTATATAAACACATCTACTTTACGAACCTAAACCCCCACCCCCAAAAACTACCACAAGTTCCTAAGAGCCTTAATGCACCTTTATGTCAAAAAGGCTGACATCCTCCTAGAAATTTTTGTCCAAACACCTTCTCTTTTTGCTTGTTTAGTATATAGGCTTTAAGTGAATTTAGCTCAAGATACTAAAAAGGGAGAGGGAGAAAGGAACCAAAATGCAATCAGCCCACCAAAAACTCTTTAAAAACAGATTAAAAAGAATGATTAGGTAGAAATGGCATCACTGTTTTCACCTTGTGAAACTACAGCATCGGCATTATTAGTGAAATACGTTTACATGCCAAACTTGGCAACTGCAATGCACCCCTCACTAACAGCATTCTGAAGGCAGCAAGGGCCTACAACTAAGATTTATGTTTCAATTGAAAAAATTGAGTTGGGCATGCTCACAACTGTGCAGGCTATTGCTGTACAGTACCTTTTTTGTTTGTAACTACACATGCACAAGTAACTCCATCAATACCAAATTCCACAGAACTATATCCTTCTCTCTAAAATCTTTGAAAGGTGACTCAGTAGTCAGTGCATCACAAGTCAGGCAGAATTTTATCCATTTAACCCACAGGTATAAAACTGACGAAGCATTATTGGTACAGATTGACAAGGGGATGCCCAATGGTGCAGCAGAATCACTATTTCATTGACTAACTTCAGTGCAAGCATTTTTTGTTTTAGTTTACTTTTCCAAAACAAAACAAAGTCTCAGTTTTCAATTTACAAACTGAATCAAGGTTAGAGTTTGAATGCCCTTGCAAAAGATACACCTTTCAGATTTTCCTTCAATTTTATATTCAGATTGCACAAATGTTCCCAAATATGTGCTGTAAATAGTACTCATACTTCAAGAATGCACTGGAAGTCATGCTTTTGGGGAAGTTCACTACTGCTTGGCAACAAATCACTACCACACTTAAGTCCTGTTCACAAACTGAAATTTTTGTTAATCTACTCCTTCAGGCTTGCTTGCCTGAAGAAAATATGTTTGCATCAAAACCATAATAACGTCCTGCTTCTGGATACAACAGGATTCTGAAGACCAATTACACCTCATGTATAAACTTGAATAACAAGTCAGTATAAATGGCTGCAATATTTGGAAACATCAGAGCACACACTGCTGAGCACGTATTTTCCTGGTGTATTTGTCTTTTACTAGCATTCAAATATTGTTTAAATTACTTCTAGTAAGTATTAGAAACTGCACTGAAATTATGACCAGCAGTTTCCTATTTGAACACTTGAAGCTATAAAATTTTACTCAGCTGCTACATTCACATTGCCTTTTTTCGTAAGGAACACCTTTGAGCAAGTAAGGATGTAGCACTTATTTATATTGCTATAAGCAACAAATTACTTACAATTACTTCTAGAGTTAAGTAACACTGCAATATTTTAAAATTATTCCTAGGAGAGTATCTTAAAACTAGTAACCTCACTCATAAATGTCCTTACTTAAAAAAAAAAATCCCAAACCAAACAAACTAGAATTTATTGACCAAATACTCAAGGAGATGACTGTTTAATTTCAACAAAAAATAAAATTTACAACTCCTTTAGATTTTTTTAAGCTGCCATCCAACACAAGTTAGAGCAAGAAAGCTTTAGCACACAAAGATTAACAGGTAGGAAGCTGAGCAGCAGTAACAGAGGGAGGAAAACAGATATATTGTTCTGGTACTGAGAGATATATAATATTGTTTTTTCAAACCCAAAAATTTGGAATCAACATACATTTAGCCAATATAGTGCCAGTGACATTGAAGGTCCCATTTATTTACTTATGGTATGATTTATCGGGGGTGTCCTGTGCAGGGACAGGAGTTGGACTTGATGATACTGACGGGTCCCTTCCAACTCAGTAGGTTCTATGAACAAGGTATTTAATTCTGTAGTATAGCACTGTAAATATATTGCTTAGGAATAGATTGCTTAAGTGATGCAAACAAAGACAACACACAAAATAACAAAGAAGAAAAGGGCAAAAAAGGATATGCTGTACCACCATCTTTAACTATGATTAAAACTTCCACCATCATAATCACCTTACTTGTGCCTGTTTAAGTGAGATTAGTAGTTCATTTCAGTTTTCAAGTCCTATGTATATCTAAGATTCTACCTATCAAACAGAGCTGAGGTAAACACAGTTACCTGTGTTGGTTTAACCACCTCCAAAATACTGCTTTCTTTTGCAACAACAACAAATGAAGCTTATGGAGATGAGCTGCATTTGTTTAGAAAAGACTGTGCTAAATAATGGCTGGAAACACTCTCTTCTTTATGGAAGTGACACTTTGAAAAGCTCTATTTTTGAAATTGTACATCAGTTATTTTCTTTTTAACAGCCTGGGACCCTTAGAGCTGTATGCTTCTCACCACTCTGGAAAGTTGTACAGCTAGTAAAGAAAACAAGCGACAGAAGAACCTCACTACCACCATCACCCTCATCTATATTCCAACTGCTCCTTCTCCATTTAAAAATAGTACCTGGAAAACATACTCAAGAACAACTAGTTTCAGTTTTTTTCAATTTAGGTTAAACACTCAGCAACATTTTTGCTGCTTCCCTTATTAAAAATAAAAGTCTAACAGACATTTCAAAGTACTTTTACAACACTGTCAGGGGTTTACTGTGAAATTCTGAATCAGTTGCATCCAGGTTAGAAAGGCAATACTGCTCAGAAAAGGCTGCTGCAATCTACAGCCTAAAATAATCTGATTGATATTCCATTTCCATTCCATAGACAGATGCTAATCTGTCAGGTTTCAGGTAATCACAACAGGTTATAGACTGCTATTATGTAAGCCAGGTCTTCCCTCTCCATGCTAAAGAAACACTACATTGAAGGCTTTAATGAGAACATTGCTACTACTGTGAACTATCCAAATCAAAATTTCTTATGAAGACCTGCAAACTAGGACAGCATTACTTTATTCCTCTTCTGTTAAAAGCCATCATGTATTTTGTTAACACTACCACCGGGTTCCTTCCCCTCCTGCTCTCAGACTACAGTCCACATTACATTTCAGCTGAAAAAATAAACATACTGATTATGAGATATAAGTTGCTTCTGAAAACTGCCATTCCTATGCATGTAAAACCCATTTGTATGTACTTTACATGAAAGTACTTTCACCTATTTAACCTTACATATTCATTTCCTGTGGTACCCAACTGTGACTGGAATTGGGGAAATCACATATGCTCAGCACAGTGAAGTCACAGGCGTACTGACTGTACCTCTACATCTGCAGGTACAATCCTGAGCTTCTCAAAGAACAAGTCTAAGTTCAGCTTTCTTTTTTTTAAAGAATCAATTCAAACAGAATGTGTCGCTGCACAAAAACATAGCTGCTACTAAATGTGTCAGGTGGCTTGCAGAGAATACTTTCTGCTTGTTGCAATGTAACATTGATGCAACTGGATGGGTGCCGAACTCAGCATCTTGTTAACATCAGTTCATCTAAAAAAAAAAACAGTGAGTATCCCTAAAAACCTTCTTCTGAAGATTTTATTCTCTCTTCTCATTTTTGTTATAAAAAAGAGAAAGGACACAGCTGAAAACCTTTCATGTGTGTCAAAAGAAAAATGGTACGTGGAGAAGTAGTAGAAAAAATTAATGTCATTCTCTTTTTGTCATACGCTGCTCATTATCTGCCTGGAAAAAAATGAGCAGGCAAGCAGCAAGCCCAGACCTTTTCTGAACACTTAAATCAGTAACCATATTTCTGGTAACTCAAGAGAGTATTGCTACACAACACTACACAAAGTTACAGATTCCTGACATTACTGGAGACCTTCAAGGCTTTTAATAACATTAGTAAAACAACAAAAAGCCACACAACAGCTTGAGGTTTAAAAAAGGGACAAAACATAACATTCAATGTTTAAAGATGACACATGAGATTTTAAGATAGGCCCTTGCTTCAGCAGCCCCAAACAAGGATGCAGTGCTTAACAGACTCTTCTCAAGCAGCATGCTCCAGCCTCAGTGGTCATGGCTCCATCACACAGTAATGACTATTTAATAGTGCAGGATTTACCAAATTAAACAGTGATGAAACACCCAGTTTCATCCACTACACAGAATCATTACACAGTGATGGGTAAAGGGGGAAATCTCAACCACCACTACTAATACACATTAAATAAGAATATTACCACTTCAGAATATCTCAACTGTCTTTCACAGCCAACAGCTGTATCTTGCCACAAAACTTCTACATAGTTTCCAAGACACCTTCAGTAACTTATGCAAGTCACTTGACTCTTAAGTTAACCTAGCACAATTCCTTTTCTGACCTTAAACATGAGGAACCTTTAAGCACAACTCTGCCTGAAGTTATTCACATCTCAAGATGGTTATCAGAAGATGGGCAACTCTTTACCAAGAGACTTGGCTATACAAATGCTTCTTGTTTGTTTGCAGCACACTGTATCAAGTGGTAACATTTCAGTTGAGACAACCTCCAGATTTGAAGTCAGTATATGATGTTATGCTGTTATCATGTTCATTTAACAGCTTGGGACAACATACACAAATATTCTGCAGCTGCATTGGTGCTGTACTTCGGTAGCAAGGAAATGTTTTTGGGCTTACAGACTGGAAAAGGATTAGAAGGTAGAAGAAAAAACTTCAGGAGTTTTCAGCTATGAGTACAAGGAACGAAACCCTGTACATTACTGATACTGACTGACAGGATAAATGACTCAGTATCTCCTTAGTGACAGCTACAAATCCTGTTTTATTAAAAACTGAGCTATTGCATGCTGCACTATGAATGTGTTTTCCTACAACCATTTCTATGAGTATTTGTACTCTTTGGGATAATGACATATCTAGTTTTTGCTTGAACTAAGCCACTGAATATCATTTTTCAATTGTATGATTCTGTTTACACATCAACCAAATTCTATGGGATGGCGATACTCAACAGGTATTGCTTTTCAGAGCACAGAGTAACAGTGATACCGTCAATGGACTTTTCAAAGATCCATAGTTTGCAGCAGTTTTACACTGCAATATAAATATTCTAACAGTGCTCACTGATAGTACCACAGCATTTAACATGTACTAGCCTTACAATGCTGTAGCTTACATTTAGCTTCTCTGAAAACTCACGTTCTTGCCAGAAGTGGCCAAAACCAGTGACAAGTGAGTGTCTGTGGGGGACTGGCTGTGCCATCTGTATGAACAGATGGGCCTTTGTATGATCAACAGCCACAGCTTCCGCTCCTGATTACTGCTGCAAGTTGTACTGCGAGGTCACTCACTTGTTACTTTGCTTCCCTCAAGAAGGAAAATATAGACTAAGTTGACAACAATAACCAGTTTCCTAAAAAAGAAAAAACCAAACCAGGGAGCATATCCCAGAAAGCAGAAAATCAATGTGTAAGCTCCTGGTCCCTCTACTGGTATTCCTTTCCATTTCAGGAATGCAAAATGCTCACTAGATTTGCCAGGCAAACTGAGCAAGCTTTGTAGAGTAAACAAAATGACCTAGCTAGGTAAGCTTTTTTCTTCTCAAATAAAGTTTTAAAAAATTTTAATACTGAGAGACTCAAACAGCATAATTAAACCTTTTGACAAGTGTTTCAGTCCTGTTAAACATCTTAAGAATTAGATACTTAAATTATAGTAGCTTAAAAGCTGTTTCATAACAAGTTAAATATCTCTTCTGAAGAGCAGAAACGATATTTCAGTGGGAAAACGGAAACATTAAGACTACATTAGGTTCAAAGAATTTCTCTAATCCATTTATAGAATACTAGATTCTGTGATCCTTTCAGTGGAGGAGATAACCATTAAAAAGGCAGTTTTGATCAGAAGAAAGTTCACTTAGCTAAAGCTTCCAAACTTTTTCAGGAATTCAATAAACTAGAGAACTGCTAAAGTGTGTGGAAAGATGATACATCATGTTACAATGTCTTCTTAAGGGAAATATATGAGAGCATCACATCCCTACTGTATTAGACAACAGTTAGTGGTTACTAATGCCAAAGTGCATGCAAAGCAAACATCAATCACAATGCTAAGTAATCCAGAAAATCACATTTTAAATCTCCATCTTATGAGAGATGTTATCTGGCTTACACTGCCTGTTTAAAGATTTTCTACTGTACAGCAAGTTCTCACCAGTGAATTCAGAAGATTGGAGAGACTTAGAGCCATCAGTGTGATTTAGTATTTGATGCACCAGGCCCAAAGATGTTTCACTTTCTGAAAAGAAGTTCAAGGTTGGTTTTACTTAAACATGGCATTATTACACACTATGAGAACATGAACCATTATGCCCTTGATTATTACTACAGCATTTTATTTCAGCCCAACAGAACTTAAGTGTTAAACTCCTAATATCAGAACTGGAGAGATTATAAACTAGATATAAGGTCTATATATGCACTCCCTACTTGGGAGCAAAAGACAAAAAATAATTAAGGATTTTTTACTAGCCATTGAATGAGAGCTAGAAAACTTCCTATGCACTTTAATTTGTCTGCCCATTATTCTTAAAATGAGTTTCCACCAAAATGTCACATGCCAGTTAGGGTACACACAGTTCACTGCAGTTACAAATATGACCATCCTTGCATGGGATGCAAAGTGTTAACAGCTCCACAAGCCCAGAGATCCTCCACTTTGGAGCAAAGTTTTACTCCAACTGAATTGAAAATGAATGAGAAAATCTACTAAGACTACAAAGTCTTGAATTCTCTGGAAGTGCTCAGGTTTAAAAAGTACTGACTCTTCCCTCATTCTCAGTCACATTTCCCAGACTAAAGAAGCTTTTCCTTTTAATATTTCCTCCTTCAACTAAGTTTAGGATGGGCTATAAACATCTGTTACTCTTGAGGCCATTGTTTTTCAACTAGGATCTCAACAGCTCAGCCACAGATGGGCCAAGACTATTAAATTCCAATGATAATTGGAAGCAGCCATTACAAATTTCAGTATTTTTCATCACCAAGTTTATCCTGTAATGTGAAAGAAGCATTTCAAAAAAGGGAAAACAGTAACACAGAGCAGTGTTGAGAATATTACATATACAAGAGTTAAATAAAAACATCTAAAACACAGCTAGTGATGGCAGGAAAGCCACAGACAAGTCCTTCTACATTGCCACAAGGATTGAGAAGTTGTCTCCTGTTTCTTTCTGGGAAAAGGTTGTCTAAAACCTGGCTTCAGGTATAACACCTTAATGACAACATGAAAAAACAGTATAGAATCAGAGTGGTTTGGGTTGGAAGGAACCTTAAAGATTGTCTAGTTCCAAACCCTCTGCCATGGGGAAGGACACCTTCCCCTAGAGCAGGTTCAAAGCCCCATCCAACCTGGCCTTGAACACTTTCAGGGGCTTCCTGGAATGGAAGCCCCTGGAAGCTGTGGATGGGGCTTCCACAACTTCTCTGGGTAACCTGTTCCAGTGCCTTACCATCGTCACAGTAAAGAAATTCTTCCTAATTTCTTCCAAAGATTTTATTCTAATCTAAACCTACTCTCTTTCAGTTTTAATCAATTCCCCCTTGCCCTGTCACTACATGCTCTTGTAAAAAGTTGCTCTCCATCTTCCTTGCGGGCTCCTTTCAGATACTGGAAGGTCCCAACTAGGTCACCTCAAAGCCTTCTCTTCTTCAGGCTGAACAAGTACAGATCCATCAACCAACATTACATATTTGGGAAATAGAAGCACAGTACTACCCTGCTAGATCCCCAAGCATGCAAAACTGCTTTTGAAAAGCACATTAAGAGGTCCAAAAAAAGCATGCAAGTTTACTGGGGAAAATGTTATTTCTATGGAACTCCTACAGTAGAAGTTACTGAACAGCAATGCACAATTTGCATCACATCACCTAAAGTCTAGTTTACAAGAAAATGCAAGGCATTTGACTGTATTCTGGATACACATAGCTTTTCATATATAGTATGTATATTTCATATATACAATCCCAAACACAAAACCTAACAGTTTTCAGTAAGGCTTCTTCTCAAAGAGTGATTTCTCAACTCAGTTGAGCAGGCTCCAGTCAACTGCCAGCCTCTTTAGCCCTGCCAGCTTTTAGACACTGTTTTCAAAATGATCCAGCTTCTGGGTGATGAAGGCAGAAAAGAACAGAATGCAAGACTGATGCCTGCTCTTAGCAGAGCCTGGGAACCAGTGCTCTAATACTTCACTAGTGATAGGTATCTCTGCTCTGCTTCCTAAACACAAGGCTGAAATGGAATGATACATGTGTGCAGCTTAAAGTGTCTCTAACTTTTGTTTATGAGATCCAAGCATTCAAAAATGTGAACGCAACATATTTAATAGAAAGTCTCCAGCAGAGACCAGAGTCTCTTAAGTGATGCAGGTCAAAGACTGCTATTTGCCTGGCAGAACCAAAGCAATCAACAGGGGACACAAACACTTCAGCTCAATACTCATACCTACTGTACACTCCATCTCTGAGGATTATGACTGAGAAACCTGACACTGCCAGCAATACAGGCTCCTTTACTGAAGTAATTCTGCTGCTGAACTAGTTAATTCTCCACAAAAACAATGCTTTAATGTTCTTGCGTCTTTTTTAGTGGTGTTCTGAATAACATGTGTTAAGACCTTTTAATCAGCTCTTCTTGCAAGAGGGCAAAGGATACTTTTTGATAATTCTTCAGTAAGATCAGAAGGAACCACCCTCTACACAAGTGATGCTACTTGGCCACTTGCTCCTGCTGCCAAAGTCTAGCCTTCAGCACACCACAAGTGTTCTGGCAACTTGTAAGGGATTTTAAGACACCCTTTCTCAGTTTACACACAAAATCTCAATGCAACAGCTTCCACAAATCTTTAATACTAAGCACTCTGAAAGCCAGAACCAGAATAAATTGCATTTCTTCAGGATCAAAGGCACTTAAAAATTTTTATAAAATGCCCAGCTCTGGGGAAACCTCTCTCTGATCTTCAGAATGAAAATCAAGGCTCCCTGTAGCCACAGAATGGTATGTGACAGCACAGCTTTTGTAACACATCCTCTCATTAACAGAGGACCTGACCATCTCAACTTCATGGTCCTGCTGGCCACATATAACAGACCTGAGAAAAGTATTTTCCACAGCAGTTGTTCCATGTCAGCAGCATATCTGCATCATGCAAGGCAGAAAAAGCCCAAGTAGGAAAAAACCCACTCATGTGATGGCACATAATAAACATGGCAACATGACTACCTCTTGTTGGTCACTATAGAATCCCAGGATGAACATCTTAAAAGTAATACAGTTTGACCACAACTTACAACAGCAGTGAAAGGATAATATGACTTAAAAATACAAACATATTAGTAACTGTTTTCTGACAAAAGACCAATTGCCACTTCAAAAACCTAAAAGGCAAAGATAAACAAATCTAAAACATCCACACCCACAACAAACTCCCAGCTTTAAAGACAACTAAGACAAAGCAAGAGGGAAACCCTACAGGGTTGTTAAGCTGCAATAGTAACTACTACAAAAAGTCAGTACGACTGGTAGATACCTGAGGTTCTTCACAGTATTGCCCACAGAAAGAACAAAGACAGAAATCAGCAGCTGCAGCCCCACAGACAGGCAGCTCTGAAGAAGTCAGACTCATACATGAGATGTGCAAACACCCCTGTGATCTGTATAGAAAAAGTATCTCACAGAATCCTTTTAGAAAATGGAAAAAAAAAAAAAACCCTAAAACCACACTGGTACCAAGATGCAGCAGACTGTGCTCCTTACAAATACTTACACGTGAACAGGTGATCAGCAGTACACCACACACACACAGACTTATATACACTCCAATGCCACAAGAATCACAATTAAGATTATAAATAATTATATGGATACCATCTACCTGGTTATGTTAATAAAAAGTGACTATCCAAAGACTCTGGTAACCAATTTAAAGTATACCTATGAATTCAGACAGCTGTATTTTTTATTGAACATTTAATTTCTGTATCAAATCCTAGCAAAATTATGAAACTAAAATCCACATTTGTATTTTGAAAAGCTTGGAATACTTAAATATTTTTTACAGATACTAAATCATCTCCACAGAATTCCAAGCACAAATGAATGTATTATCCCAGGTACTTACACTAGTATGTATTACTTTCCCACAGGCTTCAATACGCAACCACACAATTAAAACCTTCTATGGGACTCATCAACATAAATAATTCCATTTAATTCCTAAATGATGCAGATATATATCCTTACAATCTATTTCAGGGAAAAAAACACTCTAAAAGGATGTGTGTGTGTTTATTTTTACACACACACACAGACATGAGCTTTAAACTCCCATCAGCCGATTTTTCAAGCCTACCCGACTTTCAAATGTAAAGCACTGCCCATGAATACTTTGCAGTGCATTTACAGTCTATTCAACACACATTGGTTTTGTTTTCACTCATCTGGCTACCATTTATCACAGTTCAGCCTGGCCACCAGGCAAGAATGCCCTCCTTCACTTCTGGACTTGTTTTACTGATTCAAGCCAGTGAAAGAGCAGAATTTAAATACCAACAGCCACACTGAGATCACAAACCAGAAGAACCATCAGTTTTAGCCCTAGTACATTTCCATCAAGAAGAAGCATGAAAGAAGAAAGGGGCATAGGGGCAAGGACCTCCTTCTAGGACAGCATGGAGAGGAAGCATGAAATAAAGTAGCAAACAAAGCTGCTCACTAACTCTAAAAATGCAAGGAGAAAGAATTTTCAGGAAAAAACCTCAAAACATGATACAGGAGGGAAGGCATATAATATAGTGGCAAACAGAAGATTAAAGTTATCTGATAACCAGTGTAACAGTCTTTAAAGCAAATCACCAAAACAACCCACAACTTGCTTAGTTTATTAGGTATATGCATCTCTGCTCACCACACTCCTACATTATCCAGGTTTTCTGATTGATTTCCAAAGCCATAATTCAAAATGGCAAGGAAAATATGATTCTAGAGACTCCTTACAAAACCACGGTGAACTTCTAAGGCTGTTTTATATAAAAAAATGACATCACTTTAACCTTCTATAAAAAGATGACATTTACAGTAAGTAACTCATGAATTTTGATGAGTTGGTAAGTTCCATTTTAACCATGTAAATACCAGTCTTCCAGCAAGAAGAAGCAAGAGTGATGCTATCCAACAGTGTTCCAACTAAAAACCACTAACACATTACATTTTTTCAGAGTCAGATCCTCAAATCTGTAATTAGGTTCTACAAGATGTAATCTGCCACTTGCTGACAAGATGTAGAGGTGATTAGTCCAAGAGTTTTGCTAAGCATAAGCAGATGTATCAGTGAGGGTGGGCTAGATACCTCCTGGCTGGGAAATGACATTTAAGTTCATTGAAGTTCAAGTAAAAATTCATAGCATGTTGGGAACTCTAAATGCAAACATTTTACCTAAACATTTCCCATCACAGCCAGACCTTGTACTAGAAAAAATTTGGTACATAATGTTTATATCAACATTTCAATTAATGTATTTTTAATTTCAAAAAATCCAAATATTCAGTGAACTTAAACCCTACACAATACTGTTGTTTCAACTTTTATGTTTCTAAAATTGTAATTACATACCATTGTAGCATTTGTATCAATCTCAGATGCAGCACACTACTGTTAGCAAATAAACTCAATGTAGCAAAAAAAGATACATTTGAAGATAGGCTATTACCATCACAATAGACCACAATGTAAAACATGGATGACCTAATGATATTCTGGATTTTCTGACATAAATTTAAAACTTCTAGAAGCAAGTTTGTTAAAATAAACATACCAATATGTGCTGAACCACTGCTACTTTTACTTTGTATAGAGGTACTGCATGTCTGGGTCCCGGGTTGTGCTGTGCCTGTTCGATTTAAACCCCTGTACAATTTCCTACAGGAGAGTTCATCATTGTCACTGTCATGTAGGGATGGTGTCCGAGGCCTAAAATGCCGCCATCTACATGATTTGATATTGACTAGTATCTGACTGAGGTCTTTTGAGAAAGATTTGTCCGAGGTATTTGTTTCTGAGGTATTGGCAAATTGACTGATTGAAGAGTGTTGCGATGAGGAAAACCTTTCCAAATCCAGATGATGAAATGCACTATCGTAGTCCGAATGCGCTCTGTCTAGTAGCACCCTAAAACCGGGAGAACAACGCACAATTAAACAGCAGCAAGAAAACACCAAGAAAGTTGTCGGTTTGACATGTGTGCTTGTGGATGATAAAAGGATAAAAAAAGCAACACAAAAGTGTTCTAGAACAAGCCAACACACACATACACACTCCCCTGACACAATGCATGACCACCTATTATTTCACAGTAAGTATTTAGGTTTTTATTTAGGTATATTCTAGCTTCTACGGTCTGAAGAAGAGCTGAGGTACAACATCACGTATATACTAAAGACACTTCAACAACACAGAATTAAAACAAAAAGACCTAGAGAATAACACTGATTAGGTAAAAAGTGATTCATATGTTCTCCTAAAGTAACTTCATTTCCAAAGCCTTACTCCCATATATACTGACTATACCTACAACCATCCCAAAACAGTAGGGATGTCACACATTAATGTCCAAATCCCCTTGGAAAGCACCCAGTAAGAGCCATCAGATCTCATTCCAACTTTGCTGATTGGCCAAGCTGGCTTACTAATAACATGTGAAGAGGTGCTAAGCATAAATTTGAAACGCAAATCACATCCTTACTTTTAATAAAAATTGAATACAAATGTACTGTTTTCTTAAAGACATCACATACTTACACACAAACATTTTTAAGTTGTTTTCAGTAAAGATTCTTCAAAGCAAAATGCCTGAAATAAGTAATTATTTGATATTTTTCACAAAGTTTGAAATTTAAGTTAACATCATTTCTAAGCATCTCTCCCAAAATCACCCAATACTGTCTAAGCTCTGAAAAGCATTTTTTGCAAAACACAATTTTTGTTATCTTGAAATGCTACTATTTGAGGATAGCTATGCAAATAATTTAAAAACAAACCAATCACAACTGAAGATATACTCGCATTTTCACATCAAAAAATGGGACTGCAAGCAATAGAAAACCCTGAGAACTATTGAAGAGAACATTACTAAAACAGCTTCCACTAGTGAAAAACAAAAATGGAGACATTAGCCAGCTAATCTCCCTGTGATGCCTCCATTTTTTTAATTTTTGGGTTTTTTAAAGACTTTGGTCTTCTTTGCATCTTACTGATTTAATTTTCTTTTTAAAAACAGCAACAATTGTACAGCACTTACCTTCCACCACGGCCAACCCGTCTTCGTGCAAACCCAATACACCTCTGGGGTACAGTGAGGGTGGTTAAGCAGTATCTGTAACGCACATCTCCTAATCTTCCCTCCTTAGGGCTACTCCAAGGCCAGTTGCCAGGTTGGTCTAAATGAGGCTTAAAATAATTTTAAACAATTAAACAAGAGATGTTTTCACACAATGACATTGTCTTACAATGCACAAGGAAATTCTACTTACAGCATAGTACTGACAGCCCGCTTTCCTACGGAAGGCAAAAGGACCATCGGGATCATTTTCTTCCTCAGCCTCCGAAGAACCAGACAAAACCTTCGAAGAGGGGATGGGGTGAGAGTGGCGTATGAGGAGAGGTATTAGAAAATTCCTGAGTTTTACTTCTGCTCTTTCCAAAGAGCAGCATAAAACACTAGAGGTCCTACCTGGGAAAGAGGTTCATCATCTGAGCTAGGAAAATCATACTGATTCAAATCTTTAGCATTAAAGACTGGCAGTGCAGCAGGACTTGTCTGTTGAGGAGTAGCAGCAGCGGATGAAGGTAAGACTTTTGGCTTCTTCTCATACTTTCTTTTGGGTCTAATAACATCAGGTTTATCTTGCTGCAAGAAAAATGACAGCAGTGTAAAATTACACACATAAGAAAATGACACTAAAAGAGGAGCTTAAGTAAACTCCTGTGTAAGGAAGCTAATGACATGAACTCATCTCTCAACCACGTTCCTAATAAAACATGCATTCATTTCAGAGTGTCTGAATTTCATTTCCAGTAACTGAAACATTGAACAGACAACGTGGAATCAAGCACTGTTTGCTCAATCTGTGGTAGGTAACTCACTAGCAGGTAAGGTAACAGTACTACTTTGGAGAAGGAGACCAAAATATGTACCATGATCTCTATGAGGCACCTTCTTTATTTCCTAGCATTTTTAACTGATAGCCATTTATGCAGTGTCAGGGTATTACTAAGTACCAAGCAATGCTCTGAAGGCAAAAATAGACTTCTCGAAGATACCTATAATCTTGCAAAGTCTCTAAAAATTAAACATGTTTCCCCATACTATGCAAAGTCAAGTTTAAGAGTATTTCCCAAGTTTACAAGCTGTGAGACACTGCACTGAACAAATATCACTGATAAGCAAGTACACACCAGCAGTCACAAGGACAATGCTTTACTACCAGTGAAAGAATTCACTGATTAAAGCCACCTTGTCAAATTCAGAACAGCCTCTGGATATTCTTCAGTTACAAATTGCCTTGGTTTAAAATTCAAATTATACCTCAGCATTTATCCTGTGTCACCTGACCTATTTAACATGCTCAGTTGTTCGCACTGTAGCTATGACACAAAATTAAAGCCTGCAGGGAGAAAAGTACTTGTCAGCTGTCTAAATCAAATAAGATTGATACTTTACTTAAATATGAAACCAAAGATATACAGCAGGGGAGAATTATCAATGGGTCATATTTCAAAAACAAAAAAAAAAAAACCCAACCCTCCATATTAAATTAACTACATAGCTTAGAACAATACACAGCGTTCACATCATTAGTTCTATCTTCATACAATGCCTAATGATAATAAATACAGTTTTGTTTAGGACATACCAACTTTATAAACAATAGTAAAGAAAAATGTTTCCATCCTCCTGAATAAGAACACAATTGCATGTGTCCTTCCATCTGTTGTTTGTCTGTACTTTATTTCTGTCTTGAGGAATGCTGGTAATCTGTTATCCTTGAAACTCCAACAGAACAAAGCCATTTTATTTCAGTTGCAGCTTTGCTATCCTATTGCCAGTTCCAAAAAGCTTCCTCCCTCCTCCAATCCTAAAATTGTGTATTTTGTACACTTCACAGCATGAACAGTAACTTGGTTATTGATATGACTTACTTTAACTTTATATTCTTTCAGCTCCATAGCTTCTTGGTGTTTAAAAGAACTGCTGTTAGTCACAGGAATAATGGGAATAGCATAGGTGGGTTTAAGCGGCTGCCGCTGTGCCATGACTTCAGACATGATCTCTCCACTGTAGTCACCCAAATTATACCTGAAATCAGAATAAATTTTATTTGCTGGAGTACAATATCCATCTGGTAAAAAATTGAGAAAAACAAATTAATGCTTGCAACTTGGGGTAAAAGGGATATCCAGTATATCAGCAAAAAGTGCAAAAAGTATTATTCCAGAGAAGGAGATGAATAACACAGAAAATTCACTGCAGTGAATAATGATGACAGATAAAAAAGGACAACTACTCTATAAAGCATCTCCAAAAGGTAATACTGTAAAGAAAAGGAGAGGGTTACCCACCCCTTTCCTTAGGGACTGGTATCATTTAAAGAATTTATCATTCAAAAAGTTTTAAACAGTGAAACAGAATGCCTTATTCATGAATCCTCCTGCTTTTGTGTTACAGAGTACTTTCAATAAGTAGATCCACGAAATATTACTTTTCAAGTCCTGTGACAAATGCTGAGTTGAAATGCAGTTCTCTACTCGGAGGGAGGTATTAGAGTCTTTCCTCTATTCAATGGCTCATTTTCTTTAAAAAGCAACTGGAAAAATCTTCATGATTTCTCTCCCCTCTGTTTCTGCTGAAAATGCTCAGGGCTTAAAAGAAGTGCCCTGGTAGAGCCAGTTCAGCTTGTCTCCCTAAAAACCCAGACTAAGAAGTCGGTTCTGCAGTTTTAAGGTACTGACTCAGAACATTTGCTTTCAAGCATGGACACTTAGGCTAGAAAAGTTTATTCAGATTCTAAGTATCAACCTAAAGGACAACTCCACACTACAACTATGATCCTCAGTCAACTGGGAAAGTGACACTTGGCAGAGCATTTGGCCCACAACACAGACAATCAACAGGATGGCAAAAGAAGCACTAGCTGGAGATGACTCTCACATTTAATACTGCATGAAATGCTTGTCTTCCTCAAGAGGGTATTAGATCAAGCAAAGAATAGAGATCATTAAATCAAAGAAGAATGGTAATGATTGAAACTGGCCTTAAAAGTAGCTGGGATTTCCTTAATCTACATATTTAACACACAATTTCAAATGACTTTGCCTGAAACTATGATCTCTCTTCTAGTATAATATACAGAGTAGATACCTAAGTTTGAAAGTATCTATGCACATAATAATACAATGTAGCTTAATATGACAATAACCCTCCCTTAATAAGCAACTTCCTAATGTTTTTTTTTCTCCATAGGCAAATATGAATATGCTATCCTGTAAATGTGAAACAAGAGTCTGAATTATTTTAAAAATCCCCCACTGCTCAAATATTTGCAGCAATCCAAATATAAAATAGTTTCCAAAGCTTTTTGCAACAAATTTTCAATAAACATTACCTCTTCTCCATAATTTCCAGTGTTAAATGCAGCAACTCTCTCTTGCTTTTTTCCCTCCTTTTTATCATTTCCAGGATGGTTACTGCACGACTCAAATCTCGACGCAGCTTCAGCATCTTCTCATAAGAAGCTTCATCATTTTTTCGATTCTGTAGATACATAAAACATGTGTTTCCCCACATCATTTAAGTTAAATAATCTGAATTAAAGTAAGTTATAAATATTTAGGTATATTAAAAAAAAAACCAAGTCACATGCTAAACCAAAGAGAAGCATGTGCACGTTATCAATGATACACAGCTTGCCAACACCCTAAGTAGGTTTAACAGTAAATTTAGTGAAAAAGTGAATATAAACTTTCATTTAATAGTACGACTAAAGCAGTTTTATGTTTTTTGCCTTGCAAATTAAAAAGAGAACATTCAATTTTTTATTATGTTGTAGTACATTGTAAATTTTTACTTTATATAAGCAACTTTTGGAAAGAGGGAGAATGAAAAGGAAGAAAAGCTGAGGGAGGCACTGATACACTTACTTTTCGTGTCTGCATCTTTTCCGTTCGTCTTCTAAAAGCAACATAAGGGTCATTTGTGCTGGAACCATCTCGTTTTTCCTGCTTCACTGCTGGAATAAGTGAAGGACCTCGACAATTCTTCCTCTTTTTAATCCAGTACTCATATACTTCTCTGATCAATTCATCATCTTCCTTCAGCAACAGCTTGGCCTCTTGCAGGCTGACTGGCTAAATGTAAAACCCAGCATGTCACTTTCATACAGTAATACACAGAGCATGTATTTCAAATTCTTTATTCAAAGTACCATTGTACCTGCTGACCGCTGCCCTTTTCTAGTCTGTCTATCATCTCCTCAAATTGCAAAGGAGAGATGTCCATTCTTTTCTTCAACTTATTCACAAAGATCTCATCTTCCGAATCCAAGTCATAATCTGGCTGCTCAGCATCCAAACTAAAAGCTAAATGATACAGAGAAAGTTAAAAGTTAGTTTTACTATAAAAATGTCTTGTTCTAATAGCATCCACAGCACACACTACACTTCTCAAGAGAAAACCAAAATTACTGAATGTTGTCATAATGCTACTTCCACATGGATGTAAACATTGAGGTTTTTTTCTTGAAAAAAATTACCCTATTAAAAATTAGGCATAAAAGTTGACATCTACTTGTTATGGTTTTGTTAACCAATGAAAACTTATTAGTGGTCAAACCAACTAACAGCTTACTGCCTCACTGCTTCAGTAAGACATTTTTAGATTCATTAAAATCTTCAATGCTGCCAAGCATTCTGGAGTTTTATCTATTGTGTGATCAGCAGCTCAGATTTCAGCCCGAACATACATCAAAGGTACTCCTAGCAAAGCATGTGCAGACTGTATTACAATGATCTTAACCTATTCTCATCAATGATTTTTGTGATGTAGATGAGTCAGACTATACTGGCCCAGCATGATCTACCCTGTGTAGCAAAGTATCTCCAAATACAAGTAATGTCTTGCAGAATGCAAACGACTGTTTTCCACGGTATCCTATGAAAATGCATCACTGCATTTGAAACATGACTCCCTAGTTCTCATGCTTCATTTAAACTGCTGTGGTTGCTAAGAGACAGAAATTTCTTTCCAAGTGCACACATCAAAAAACATATCTACTTTTAATAAAAAAATAGGTAGAATACAGTGCAGCTTAAAATTCACAATTCCAGCTGCTAGAACAGCTAGATAAGTAAAATAAGAATGAAAAGTATAACCTTAATATGAGCATGGAAGATTGCTAGTAGGAAGGAAGAATTTTTTACAATGAGGGTGGTGAAACACTAGAACAGGTTGCCTCAAAACTGGTGGATGCCCATACCTGGGAACATTCACAGTCAGGCAGGACCAAGGTCTGAGCAACTTGATGAAGTTGAATCCCCCTCATTGCAGGGAGCTTGGACCTAGGTGATCTTTAAAGGTCCCTTCCAACCCACGCTATTCTACAATTCAAATATTTTAAGCCATTACTGAGGCCCAGAATGACATACAAGTCTAGCATTTAACCCAAGTTAATTAGGCATGAGATATGTTTGCATAGCACAGATATTACTTTTTCAATTCTGCTCATTACACCATACAACAGAATTCTGCAACAGACTGTATTTTTCACAATTTTCTCCAAAGTTATTTGAAGTAATGTGGTGCTCACATGAAGGGTCATATCCATAGCAAATAGCTGCTATCTTCCAACAAAAACAAAACCACAACAAATTTGCAAGTCATCAGTGATATCAAACCCCATCTGCTTTTAGACATAAAATACTTGCACCAGGCATAGGCAAATACTTCTACTGCTATTGTTATTTCTGGTTGGCTCCCCAATCCACTCTACTGCCATTTCATCCTGGAGATGCTTCAGGGACAGGTATTCTGTTTCTTAGGTATGCATTACGTATTTTCCTCTTTAAGTAGATTTGTGTCTGTGCTTGCTAACAAATCTAAATTTCCCTCCAAACTGTTACTACTGAACAAGAATCAAACATACTTCTTTAGCAAATAGTATT
This sequence comes from Ploceus nigricollis, assembly GCA_013399945.1. NCBI lineage: Eukaryota > Metazoa > Chordata > Aves > Passeriformes > Ploceidae > Ploceus > Ploceus nigricollis. The sequence continues at coordinate 44,473 of VXBC01007673.1, forward strand.
TTTCAATTTTTTTTCAACACTATGTTGAAAAAATTAATTCTCAGAAATCAGTCTTGAGGAGAGTTCAACAGACATTTATGACTAATGTCTTAACTACTAGAAAAATTAAATTTTCACAGAATCACAAGGTTGGAAGAGACCTTCAAGATCATACAGTCCAACCCAAGCCCTAACACCTCAACTAAACCATAGCACCGAGTGCCATATCCAATCTTTTTTTAAACATATCCAGGGATGGTGACTCTACCACCTCCCTGGGCAGACAATTCTACTACTTTATCACTCTTTCTGTAGAAAACTTTTTCCTAACATCCAACCTATATTTCCCTCGGCACAGCTTAAGACTGCGTCCTCTCCTTCTGTCAGCTGCTGCTGGGAGAAAGCAGACTCAATGTAGACTTCAATGAATGAGTTACTTTACTTACGCTGTATGTGAATCAGCTGCTTTGGCATTTTAAATTCTCCAGGATATATAGATTCATAGTATGCAATATTACTTTCTGCTTCCGGAACTGGTATAACCATGTTATCCCTCTTCTCTCCATAGACTTGTTGTGCTGAGATAGCCCGCTGCAAATGATGTTCCTGCAAATAAAAAAGTGAAATGAAAACCTGAGAAAATATTCCCAGAACTCAGCCTTGCTCAGGTTGAAGGAGGTGTATTTCTCTGCAAATGCTCTCTCTGCAAAGCCCTGAGCTGAAGAGTGAGTGGACGGTCGCACCCGAAGTGCGCTGCCCAGGCCGGAGGTTCCCCGGCAGGTGGCGCTGTCCCCCCGCACACCCCCCTCACAGCCCGCAGCTTCCCAACCACTCCAGTCCTGTCGGCGCTCCTGGCACACCGAGACACGCAAACCCGTAGTTACGTTTCTGGAGAGACACTTAAGACTGATTAGACACACAGATTGTAACAAGTAGATGCAGACAGATATTGACTCCAGGACTATTCTATAGTTGCCTCAGTCATTTATTACCAGTAATGTCAGAAAACCACATAGGAGGCTTTGCCATCATTGCCAATGAACAGCAACGATTTTTACCTAGTGAATGACTCCTGAAGATGTTCTCATTTATTGCAATGCTTCCCATTATCCTCCCCTTCCTTCCCCTAATCCATCAAAAAACAGTAAAAATGCAATCCATTCTCCCTGTAGTTCTGTCAAGACAGTGATTAGTATCAGCAGGGCTCATACAGTTACTAACGGAAACCACACAGATGTGTGCATGTATTTAAGTGGTTTACTGACAATACAACAATGTATTTTCTTCCTTATTAGCAGTGCTGCTTTCCTAAGTTTCTATTCTGTTCCTTCCCAGGTGCTCAGTAAACCAGTGCTGCAATAGTTATGCCAATACATCTCTCAGTGAGATGCTGAGAAATACTTGAAACACTGAAATACTCGAAAGCAGGAACTGCAGCAAAGGGCAGCAGTGACAGTTAGTTTTAACATTGAATGTATGATGTTTATCCATATGATCTTATTATATCTTTGGCTGTCTGACTTCAATTTAATTACTTTGGTACAAAAAGGGCAATTAAGATCTTCTGTCTAAACTTTAGAAAAAGTTAAATAATCAAGATTATAAAATAGGCTTTATTGTAAACTGCAAGGTTGGCGCAGCCTGAAATTCAACTGTGTTCTAACATGTAATTCTGCTAAAAGAACTCACAGGATTTGAGTCTATCTTCACACAAGCTGCAGACTTTATTTCACATCTGTTTCCTTGTTAAAAAGCTTCTTCGTGGAAAGAGACCAATCATGAGAACAAGGCATAGCAGAGCTGCAAGCAGAACTCACTGCACTGGTTTTGACCTGCAGCATTTGTTAAGTCCAGACACACACGTCACCTAGGAGGTGTGGCAGCATTCCTTCCTTCCTGGGTATGGACAAACTAATGTATTTTCTACCTTTTACTGAACTACTGCTGTCAGACACCTCAATATTTTGTAAACTGTAATAATTCTTCAGGATTACACAGCTACAACTTGTTGCTTAACAGGGAACTAAGCTTTATCTTCATATAGCCCAGCAGGATTCTGCATAAAATGGATAATAATAGCCAATGTTCTTTTAGTTAAGCAAATGCTTACTGGTTTTATAATAATATTAAGGGTTCATGGTGTATTTATCCCAGCTTGTGTTTCTAAACACCAAAAAAATGCTTTATATCAGAGAAGAAAAGGGTGTCATACACTAAATCAAGATTCCAATTTCCCTGATCCACCTCTGACATGGACACAACTAGTAAGTACCAGTAGCCTACAGTTCTTTGCTAACATGTTAAAGTTGTCTGTATTTAAAGAAATCTTAACAGCATTCTTAAAACAAAAGCACAAATCTTGGTTTTGCCTGTCATCCCAATTACAAAAATACTCAGTATGTGAGCAGAGAGTCTTAGCAATGCCACGTATTATGAAAAGCAACTGGATGAAATTTCCCTCACTGAAAAAAGTTAACCTGCTTGTTAATTGTTCATATCAATTTCACTTCACCTCAAAAGACACCCCACTAAACAGAAGAAACAAAGCAGACAAGGCAACTTCTCCTTACGCTTCCATGCATTAAAGTTTTCACTTATTTGGACAAACCCACAAGAGCAACTTTGCCCCCAACTTCAGTATCCTCAGCTGGTGGCTCAGCACACCTCTCTCAATCCTGCTAATTGAGGGTTGACTGCTGGCCCAACACTAGGGCACTCACTAGAATTATTTTCTCATTTTCTCCTGTGAGATAAGGATTAGGAGAAGGGCAAAAGCAGGCTCAAAACTTGGTATAAAGAGTATAAAGAAAACTTTATTAACAGAACTAAAAGAAGAATAATAAGAATCAGGATAAACCTTCAGAACACTTCTCCCCCCCAACTCGTCCTTCTTTTACCACTGACAACATAGAGATTCAAAATTTGGCATTTTCAGTCAGTTTACCACTTCTAAAATAATCTTTCTTCAGTTCACTTAGGGAGAGGAGTCTCTCCTGCCATGCCATGGAGACTTTTCCACAACAAACAGTTCTCTTGTGGTTTTAATTTTTACGAATAGCAGCCACCCAGAAATCTGCAACCATGAAGTCCCTCCCATGGTTTGGCAGTCTTCCCAGAACTACTACCATGGGTCATCTCAGCTTATTGGGGAGTAATTTTAAGGATGAGCTGTTCTAATATAGAAACAAAAGTCCTCTTCTCTTATCTCTGGGAACAGAGGTTTTCTTCTTCCATCCCTGGGGCAAGGTTTCTCATCTCTCTCACTTCTCTCTGGATCCACTTCTCATTGGATCACAGCTACTTCAACATCTGCTTGCTTCAACATGGGTGCCTCTGCTCATGGCTGTGGTTAGAATGCTACAGCCCCCAATGCATTCCAGGAGTTACGGGGGAAAAAAAAAAAGAATGTGATATATCAATTATATCTTTACCATAGCCTTACNAAGAGAGTTTCAGCCCAAGACTAAGGCATCTCCTCATTCTCCTTCCATCTGGGATTTGACTCCTCCTTCACTAGCCTCAGCGTCTCCAAGTCGTTTTCTTTACGTGTCTTCACCCTTTCCTTTTCTCTCACTTGAGAGAGGATTGATGTCTGCAAGTTTCATCCATGCACTGAAAGAGCTGGTGTCTTGCCCAGGCCTGCAGATGGTTCTGTGGTCTCTGGTGGGCAGCGGCCGCTCTGCTGCATGGCTGTTTTGCGGCCCCTGCTGCGGTCAATTCCAGCCGTGGGGCTGCAGGCCTGCCTCTGTTCTTAGCCGCATGATTTTGCTGCGGCACCAGCAGGACGGCCTGGCAGCTCACAGCCGGAGCGGAGCCCGGCTCGGCCTGGAGCCGAGCAGAGCCGGCCTGGCCCGCTGGCCCTGGTTGGAGCTCGGCAGTGGCAGAATCTCAGCCGAGCCGTGCCATGGGCTGGGCCAGCATCCAGTTACCTGCTCAAAGGCTGGAAGCAAGAGAATTTTTCCTGGGGTTTGTTTATTTTTAAGTGTGATTTCACAGAGGCACGTTCAGCTTTAAGTGGTTTAGTATTCAATATTCAAAACTAACCAGCTGATTGGTTTTGTTGAGTCCAGAGGAAGCTGTTAGCAGCCCTCACAGAAAATCACTTCTGTAATCGAAGGATTTTAACTAAAAACCAAGCTATGCTAAACCACGACAGTAATACATTTAAATCAGGTACAATTGTTAACTCTGAAAGCAGTAATTTTTAACAAGAAAGCATGCTAAATATCTACTATTAACTAACACACTACAGCTTAGTTTCTATTCTTCATTCTCCACTGTGATTGCACAGCTGATTACTCCCACCAAGATGCAACACCTCATTCATTTGAATCCACAGCTTTCCATTTAAAAATGCAGTGGTTTCATTAATTTGTCAGAATGATTTTGAATTCAAATCCTAATCAAACTTTCTGGCTGCTTTTCATGTTACAGGAAGATTTGTATGTAGATACTGTAGTCCCAGTCACTCCTGAGAACATCACCTGGCATTTAAAGACAGACCTCGGAAATTCAACAAATGATTTCACTTTGTCCATCTATTTCTAGATACAGTTTTCCAAGAGGATTTATTTCTACTACACAACTGCTTCCATTCACTGCATAACAGAGCAATATCAAAAAGTCTTTTTAACACCACTATCCATTAGGTCCTCTGCCCTGCCACAAAATGAAGTTCAACCAGGTTAACTGGGGTTTGTTCTTGAAAATCTTTTACTAGGTGTTCAGAGAGACTAGTATCTTCCAGGTCATCACCAGGGCTAAATAATTTACATTATCCATATTCCTCCAGGAACTGCGTGTAAGATAACAAGTTATCTTACATAAGGTAAGTTATTACAAATGATAACCTTTTCAATAGTCTGCTGACTGTTATGAGGTTTTTGGTTGGGATTTTTGAGGGATTTTATGGTTTGTTTGGTTTTGTTTTTTTTAAAAGCATGGTTTAGTGCCTTTTTTCTTTCTCCTCAAAGATCATCTGCCCCTCTGAAGTTCTCAAATAGCTGTATAATTATTCCAGACTCTTTCTTTAAATTCCTGGCATGAATTTTAGATGGGTTAGTCAAGTTCAAAGACTATAGTTTGCCATGTTAGAATGAAACTTATCTAACAGCCACCACCACAAAGTTCAGTCTTGTGCCCCTTGCTGTCATTCTCCATACTACCACAGCCTTTTGTCAGACTGAATCTATGATGACAGCTATGAGAATCAATTCCACAAAAACCCATCACTGTCCTGTTATTTCCCCTGAAAACAATTAGAAACAATTAGTCATCTGAAAAATTGGCTCCCTGAACTGCCAGGATGTGTGTATGCAAAGCAGTGGGGAAATGCAGAAGAGAGAAAGATGATCCCCTTTGGCAGCAGTTACCCATTACACTGGCTTAACTGCTTTACTAAATTTAAAAAGTCTTTTTAAAATTAATACCAAAGACAAAAACCCTCCACTAAGACTCAGGAAAGATTTCAACCATCTCAAGTATCAAGTACAATCAAGAAAAACTTCCTCTTACTACAAACATTCACAGAATATTCTCATCTTAATCTACACCTTCATTGCTAGATGGATCTTGTTCCTTCTTTCAAGATATACCTTTCATGTAAATACGAATTGTTCACATATTATTTGTTCCTATTAACAAGTTTCCACTTTCAGTGTAGTCACATTTCTTTCTTAACGTACCCTTCCGATTGAAACAACATTGAAATACCTGCATTTGTTTTACAAAACCACTCAGTCTGAACTGCTGAACACCACAGCAGGCTGCTTCGAAATTTCCTCCCTTTCTATTCCAGCTTGCTTCCTTTAGATCATTCACACATACCATTTCACAACACGTACTTACTGGGTGACAAGTGACCTCCCTGAAACTGCTTTGCACTTTTACGTTTAACTATTTTCAACCTATTAGCTGTGCTTATATCCAGACAACCTTTTATTTTCATTTGCTTTCTCTGCCTAACATAGAATGCTATTGTAATTACAATTTTAGGAGTGCAGTAACGCTAATTTGATCCAGTAATTTCCGAACAATGGTACTTTTCTTCAAACTTCATTCCTTTTACTTTTTACTAACGCTCAGCCAAATTTGCATTTTAAGTTAAAGAGTTCATACAAGAAAATCCTAAAAATCTGCTCCCTCTTCCCAGCACCAAGTTAGTTTTCCATCAGGTTAGCATCCTATACCAGCTCAACATGTGGTCTGATAATCCCAACAAGAAAGGGATGCAGTGGGAGCACTCAGCTCAGAGACAAGGGGTGTCTTAGGAAAGGCGCAGCTTCATCACTTTTTGCAACATTCAGCCAGAAACATGAACCAAGGGGCAAGCACTGACCTCTCTTCTCTGGTGACAAGTGACAGGACCTCAGGGAACAGCTACAAGCTGTGTCAAGAGAGGTTTAGCTTGGATATTAGAAAAAGGTTCTTTAGCCAGAACAGGCTCCCCAGGGAAGTGGTCACAGAACCAGCCTGACAGAGTTCCAGAAGTGTTTGGACAACACTCTTGGGCACACAGTGTGACTGGTGGGCTTGTACAGTGCAGGGTCAGGAGATGGACTTGATGAACCTTGTGGGTCCCTTCCAATTCTGGATATTCCATTATTCTATGAACTGCACCTTATTCTCCACACTATATTCCTGTCTAGAAAATGATTTGGACAGTTCAAACATCAATACATACCACATTACACTGTCAGTTGTTTAAATAACCAAAAGCTTGATAACCACTTTCCTCCCTTAGTTTTCCTCTAATTAAGAGAGTCTACAGGAAAAGCTCACCAAAACAGCAACTCCTTCTGACTATGTAGAATGTAACAAAGTATGATGCGATTTCATAAGCAAAATTATGCATTGGCACTAATTATCATTCTGTGGTCTTCCTTCCTATTAATTTTAGGATAGTGACTTTATCCCTTGTATCCACTATTTCTGCACACTAGTATCACCATACATGCTCCAAAACATCAAAGAGTGAAAGGACAATCTAAAGCAAGTTGACAGCAACAAAGGCACGAGGGAAATCAAAATCCAGCAGAGCAGCATTCATTACAGACTAAGGGAACCAGAACTTGTGGTCAGTGCTGCTTTGTGGTGGGGCAGTAGGATCTCTCTCAAATGATAATGCAAGGATATAGGGCTAATTCTTTGTCACAAGTTCAGTATTTGCATGTTTGATGCATTTCTAGCACAGTACATTCAAAAATCTCAATTACAATAATTAGAACACAAAAGAAAGGATACTGTGACTGTGGCTCAACCTGACTACCAGCAAGCACTCCTGCCTGCAAGCAGAAACAAGCAGAAGCACAGCAACTGCGAGCAAGCAGTATTTGCCTTCTTTCACATTTTAGTAATACTTCTTAAATTTTTGGCAACATGACTGTGGGATTTTAAGTTAGTTGCAGTTTCTAAAAGAAAACTGGCACTTACAGAGAACACAGAGGTTTCTTTGACAAAATATCTACTCTGCAGTACACTCTGGAGACCATATTCCAAGTAGGATAACCACAGCACAAGGCATTAAAAGACTAAGTGACATAACCCATCATAACAGTTGAACAAACCAAAGGGACAGAATTTATATTATCCTTTTAAAAAGACAACTGAAAAATGTTAATGCAATAGCAATGAGTGCATCTTCTCAAGAAAATCCATTTTTTTGTAATTTGATTGTTTCCTCAAATAATTTCTCCACTTAATTCAGACTTCTCAGAAATAATAATTTAAGGCACATTTACTTATGGAAATTACCAAAAGAGGCAGCTCTCAAGTCCAGTGTGCAGAACAAAAAAATCTCCCAATACTCCAAGCCTACCCTAAGCAAGGGAGTGGTGTCTTTCCTGGGGGAAGCAGAAGGTGGGGTGGACAAGTAGAAAGTTTTTAAAAGTACTGGTATTTCTAAAAATCACACAGGACTGAGTTCAAGCCTGTGCAGATCAGAATAACATCTTTGCCTCTGAAACAAAACCTATACAAAAACACACTACAACTGATTGTGTCGTTACTGAGAACTAAGGCAAACCACCGTCCATCTACTGGTCTCTGCAGAACTGCTGATTTACATCAGTACGACTGGGCAAAATCCTCTCCCATCCATCCCTGACAGAAGTGCTTTCCCAAAGCCACCACTTCACAGCACTCACAATGTTTAAGGTGTAAGAACTGAAAGGAATACCAGTTTCCATAGACAGTTGTCAAGAAGCATTAGGTTCACAACAGTTACACTGAAACAGATTACAGCTGACACACAATCAAGGCCGTACAAACCCCTAGACCTGTCTTTTTTAATACACATTTTACCTCCTAGCAGCTTATGGTCCAAAAAAAACTCTAAACACACACAAAAAATCCAACAAAATTGCAGGTCACTTGAAACACAAACACATTACTCTATAATTAAGATCAAATAAGAAAACATTAAGAACTGAAAAAATCAGAAGTTGTTCATCATGTCATCAAGTTGTTCATCATGTTCATCATGTCATCCGGTAAACTGGTGCATGAGCAATCTGATTCCAGGCTTATAAGGTAAAGATTTTTGGCTGCTAAATTCACAGAGATGAAAGTTCTCACATCAGCAATATTTACTGGTAGAAAGGCAGTGGAGGAAAACACAGCAAAGTTGCTCGGAGATCCTGCTGCAGACCAAGACCTTTTCAGGCTAACTCACTCCAAAACAGAATAGGGACTGTTGAAGCACTTCTATGACCTATTGCACACAAGTCACGCTCCAGCCTCCACCTTTCCTTGTTCAGTGACCTACAGGATCCATATTGTGTCTCTCAGCCATATAAGGATCTCAGTAACCTGCAGGATCAGGGAAGATGGCCTCTTGGAAGCATGATGGTCAAGCTAAGCTAGAAAAAATTTGTCTACGTATTCAATCCAATAAATCTGTCCACAGAGAAGACAGAAAGGAATACAACACCTGAACTGGCTCATTCTCTCCACCTTCTCCTGTTACCAGATCTTAACCATCCTGTAACTTACTAATCAGACAATTTATAGCCAAGATTAGGAGGAATGAGGAGTAATATCAGAAAATTATGTGCAAAACAAAGAGGTCTCTATTTTTTTCAATGCCATGCCTTATTCTGTACTCACATAATTCCTTCTCCCTTCCTAGAACCAGTTCAGGCACTGGAAACATGTTTCTGTGGGACTCAGGGGCAGTTAAATGCCAGCATAATAGAGAAAGTTCACCCAGGGACAGGCAAGCACCAACACTGCTGCAAGAGAAATGTACAGAACGCACAGACAGAACACAGAAGACATCTTAGATCAATACAAATTGTTCAAAGATACTTCTCTGTACTACTCTTCCCTTCAGGGCAGAAGGTGGCTCTAGGGGCTTCTAGTATGACTGAAAGCAAAAATGCTTAGCTGTTCCTGAACAGCAGCTCCACAAGTTATTACAGAAGCGCTTATCACAGTAACATACCACACATGTCTGCCTTTAGTTCCTCACACACATATGCAGTCACACCTAACTACTTGCAAAACAACAAACACATACTGACAAGTTTATTACAGCACTTGTTTCCAAACAACTGCTGCTGAAAAGTTCCAAACCTGACTGAGGTTGTACTGATGAGGGCAATTTGAGTCTGCCTTGCAATGCACAGAAGTCTTCAATGGGTATTCTGGGACAAGATCAGTCTCTGAGTTACACTGATCCTTGACTGAGACCCAGAACCCAGCTCCTGAATAACAGCTGATAGATCTGGCTTTTGATAACGGCAAGGCAATAGTTTTGTTGGTAAGCATAACTGCAGCTCTGACCCTCTTGAACTCAAGTACATGAATGTCATGTAAGTGTTAGCAATAGTTTAAATCTGGTCACAAGAAGCCCACATGATCAAAACAGGATAGAAATGGTGAGTCAGCAAAGCAGCCTTCCTTGCTCTACCTGTGATGGGTCCTAAGGAAACCAGCAGATCACTTCTGTCCCTCATCTGGCCCAGAAGCAATTGTAGCCCTCCTATTATGACTCTCAGTATATATGGACACACAGTGAACACCTTCTCGTATCAACTGAAGCCGCCTGCAGATTCACCCAGATCACACACCTTTACATCTTCCCTTCTGACACTCTTCTGTCAAGATCTCTCAATGGCCTGAATCATTCTACGAAGTAGAGAAAATGTTTTCTTGTTGTTACAGCAGAGCCTAAAACCGTCCCTGCGTGGAGGAAAACTATGGAGGTCACTTCTGTTTATTAACAGATGTCAGTCTCTTGAGTAGTCAGTTAAGTAGGATTCTACTGTAATCACTGTAATAATTAAATCTCTGCTAAAAATGCCAACTTAAAAGAGTTGCATAGGTTTAAATAGCAAAGAAAATGGGATCTAATTTACTTCTAAAAATGCATGGGTTTGTAATTAACAAAGTATCAAAAAACCCTTGGTAATTATTAGACTTTTCTCTAGAACACTGGTCAGAAATGAGATCAGCCATACCACCTCGAGCATTGTAGTAGACCACTTTGCCCATGTTCAAATCAGACATTTCTAAGAGCACGGAAGGAGTCTGTCCTTCCATTGGAAGAAATCTGCATCTGTATTTGTGGACTCACAGCAGCAAATAACCTACAACTTAGAGGAAATTTTCACCTGCTATTCCTGTTCAGTGAATGGTGGTAGACAGGTAGAGGGCACACAGGACATTTGACCTAGAAATCTAACATTAGTACTAGAGCTCATGACAACACTAGAAGAAATGGAGAGTGATTTGTTATCCTGTTATCAGAAGACTGAAATTAGTTTCACATTTTAAATTACTGTGCAAAACAGACAGGCAGAAATGAAGAAATTAATGAGACTGGCTCAAAACATGCCAGAGAAAATAAGATACACAACCTAGGAACCCTAGGAATCAGGAAAATTCAAGTATTTAACACATACATTAATTATGCAGTTATAGTTCACAAACATAACGCACCTCTATCTTTCCAGGCACAGGTCCCATTCAGACCACCTAAAAAGACTTGTCTGCCTGCCAAATTGCCACTGCACAACTTACATTCAGAAGCACAGGTCTTGGTATCAATTTGAAGTATTTCATTTAGGAACTGCAAAAGATCAAAACTGGCAGAAGGCACTAAACCATCTCCTCAGTGTTGGTCATGGCCATGTCCAGCCAAGGCTGCCTCAGCTGCCTTACCCTAGGCAGCCTTGTAACCCACAGACCCCAGAGAGAAGGGAAGTTACTCTTAGGCAAGTCTTCTCGTGAGCTTAATCAGTTCACAGGTAATGCAAAGACCAGGACAAACTCTAGGAAAACACTGGAACTGCCTCTTCTCACTACAAATGTTTAAACCAGCTCAGCTTGTCTCACACAACTTTGCCACACCAGACTTAACTGCAACTTGTCCAAGAGCCCCTTCCTTACCTCAGCCTGCTGTTCCAGCTGTATGCTCATTTGAGACTGCAATGAATGAGAACTATTTCAGTCATCTATAGTAAACAAAGTAATTTTCCCTTAAAGAAGGATTGTAAAGAACACATTAAGTTGTTTTTAATGTATTATGTAAATACATGCCCAGGGCACGACCTCCACACTGAAATCAGACTGTAACACAAAGTGAACTTAGATTTTTATACAGTACAAAATAATATAGCTTTCAGGATACAGTCTACAACTGAATGAGAACAGCTCTTGTAATTTAACCTTTCCTTTCCAGAGTTTTCAGCCATAATGCCATTTAGAACAGCCTGGATAAAGTTTTATAACAAAATTATTCTCCCCTCATATGGACTATTGAAGTGGAACTTCATTTCATCACTTGACTAATAATTGTATCAAGTTCCCAAGTTAAAGGATACCATTGCATCTACCTTACTACTTGCTGAAAACATTTCTGTGCATTAGCAATACTTTGTAACTCAGATAATTTTGCACGGCAAAAACTTACACTTGGATCCCAGCATTTTTATTAGTTACAGAGAATTGATACTATTGTTAAGTGTTATCTGAATAAAAAGCAACATGGTAACCCAACTTTGTCACAAACAAGTTTCTTTTCTGTTTCACTATTCTTCCACATGCGGATACACACAGGGTTGTGCATTCCAACACAGACAGGAGCCTCAACTGTTCCAGTTTTTAATCATCACCGAATACTATACACAGTGCTGGGTGAAATTAAAGACTAAGCTAAAAATCTACATTGCAAGAGCAGAATTAGAAAGAACTCAGCTGAGTGAAATTTTTTACATTTCTCTCAAAGTTTTTTACATAAACTATGAACAACAGTACGCCTATCACTGCTTCCACAGGCTTTGTTCTTCAGACCAGGTTTTCAAATGACCCTCATTAAACCAACCCTCTTCTCCCTTTGCAGTTCAGACACCTCTCAGTCTGGATCTACTAATCAACCTGGCAGCAGTACACAGTACAACCAAGATAGGTAAGACAAATGAACAAAGCCGTAAGAGTCTGAGCAGCACCCCAATCTCCCCAGCATTAAGTTTACCAAGGGCTCAGAAACATTCCCTTTCACAGGCCACACATCACAAACTACAAAAATCAACAGTTTCCCAGATCTACATATGACCAAAGAGTCTGAAGAAAAAAAAAGTCTAAGAACAGGATCTAATTTGTCAGGGGTTTTTCTCTGGAGTATTAAAAACAGATCTTGAAAATTTTACCTACCTAGAACTACTATTTTTCCCCTCAGAATTTGCAGTAAAAATCTAAAACTCAACATTACCTACAGCTTGACCGTCATATTTCTGAACATCAAATTGCACAACTTCCCAAGGACTTCACATAAACAAACGTCCAATCTGGTTGACTGGGGCCAGCCTAAATGCCAGGCTTCATTAGTAAGCAAACTCTTCACAGAATGCAGAAACATTTTTGGACACTTGCAAGACAAGTGCACATTCTATCAGAGTACCTCTCTGCCTAGCACCATCTCAAAAAGGAGCCCATGGGCATCATTACCAAGGGGAGTAAAAAAGCACAAAACCCACAGCCATACTTCCACAGCTGTTCTGTCTGAGCCACAACGTATCAGAACCTGGGAATCTTATTTTAGTTTTTGTGTTTAGCAGTCCATTAATTTCTTTCCTCTATGAACTTTTTAGGCCAGTATGCTCTATTGAACTTCAATGTTAAAGAGGCTTGAAAGAAACTCAATACATTTGCAATTTTGTTCATTTACCTTCCCCTTTAACCAAAAATAGCAATTAAAAAAACCAACCGAACAAACAAACCAGTGAGTGAATAGGGTTTACACAGGATCTCTAGCACACAAAACTAAACCAGCTGTACTTCCCCTAAGACAGCTTCATTACAACATCCCTGTCAGGTTTAACTACCTCTTCTGTAGAGTTTCATTACCTCAAGCAGTCATTCAGATTAAAAAGTCATAGAATTTAATTGGTGTTTCTACTGAACATTATACAATAATATAGGGACAGAAAAACATTAAAACCATTAATAAGAAAACCAAGTATCAACATTCTCTAAGTTCATTCATGCATGAGTTGAGGCTTAGCACCTCATGTCAGATAAGAAAAAAGAAACTTGCCTTAAAACCTAAACAATGGAAGCACCTTTTAAGAAGTCACATGTGCATTCCACATAAAAAACCTCATACATAACAGTTGCATTAAAAAATTCAAAGTAAAGAAGCTTCCAGAGCATTGTCTTAAACTATCAAGTTTATTTATGATTTCAAAAATAAACAAACCTTTTTAACATTAACCACTTCAGTGCTATTGGGAAGAAAAAGCCTGCAGAAAAAGCATACAGTGCACCACAGCCATGACTAAAAGCTAATCTATTAAACCAGCCCTTTTGCAGACTTCACAATATCTTTAAGTACTTTACTCCTCTGTATATCACAAAATGGAAATAAATCGCTATACAGTGCTGAGCAGAAATGTGAGCTGCATAAGCACACACAGAATGGCAGAGTACACCTAACCTTGTCTTTGAATAATTGTCAGTGCCAACGGTATCAAAGTTCCCACCTCATACTTCTCCAAATTACAATTCTTGTTACAAGAAAAAAAGAAAAAAAAAAGCATTGAAGTTTGCAACTTAGTAAAAGGAGCTTTTTAATGTACCAAGACAGCAAGATACCAAGAGAGCTGATAAAGATATTTGAGAAAATTGAAGTAAGACCCCACCAAGTACAAATGCTAGCAGAGACATAAGTTTTACTACATAAGGCTATGTACTAGTAAAAAAGAAATTTGCTTAGCAATTACTTAGAATTGCTCTAGCCAATTACTTTTGTCAAAGTACATTCATGAAAATGCAAGTAAAACCTACCCACACTCTTCAACTAAACACACTGAGCTTCCATATTTGCAACACCAACAGATCAGTGTTTCAGGTCTGACACCACAAAGGTGGGAAAGTGCTTCTCCAACAGTGACAGGTGCAATACTGAATAACTTAAAGCAGATTTTGCACTGAATCTATGTACTTCCTGCATAGGAATGTCAGTCTTCAGTTTGTAAATCTGCATGTTTAGACACTTTGCTTGAATCAGAAAAAACATTGCTACATATCAATGCAAAGATGCTACCTAGAGCAGAGGCCTGTATGAGGCTGAGAAGCTTAGACAAAATACCAGCTTAAAGGTTTCCTGATCAGTAATGTACATTTTGAATTATAAACTCCTATGAGTCAGACACCAGTTATTCATTGTGCTTTGTAATCCCCAAGTTTATTTAGACTGCTTTTAAAAATGCAGGACAGACTACAATTTCATATTCATGACCTTCTACCTGCAATTATGATCAAATCTGTTTTCAAGGTATAAAAACACTCAGCAACAAAGTAAAGTCATACATTGGAGGGTAGGAAAGGAAGAAGAACTGAATTGAATGAGAAAGGTTTCCTCTAAGGACAAGCATTTCCTTAATACTTGTAAGCTCAGTGTATTTCAAGCGACATTGTAATTCCCTCCGTGCACCCAGTGAGAGTTAAGTATCTGAGCGAGATAAAAAGACTGCCCAACGTCATGTACAGGGGAGTCAGCCAAATCCCACTGTTCCAGTCCCAACAGAGGTGCCTGCTTTTCCACCACATGTGCAGCTGCTCAATGGGCCTTTCCTGCCTGCAGGGGAATCAAGTTACAGTGGTAGGAATATCGATGA
This sequence comes from Ploceus nigricollis, assembly GCA_013399945.1. Classification (NCBI taxonomy): domain Eukaryota; kingdom Metazoa; phylum Chordata; class Aves; order Passeriformes; family Ploceidae; genus Ploceus; species Ploceus nigricollis. Next base: position 59,571 of record VXBC01007673.1, read on the forward strand.
TTTGATGTGTCTACACAAGATACACAAATGTATCTACAAAATATATAAACACACTAAGCACAACAAACACCTCAGAGACTGCTTTGTGCCCTTCTCAAACACTGAGTCTGAGAATACAGATCATGTATAAGCAGAGAACAAAAGTTAAGAGGACTCCAGAAAATATTCTTATGCCAGACATGTTACCTGTCTCTCTCACCATGTGGTGCCATGCAAATTATCAGTGGCTGTGAGGTATTTGTACTTGCCATTAATTCATTATATCCCTTCTGTGCAAGGACTATTTTAGCTATATTACCATTAATGAGTATATTTATAAAGGATTATTTAGCACATTGTGTTCTGAAAAATATCAACTTGACGCTGCATACATTCCCAAAGAATAAAATTCAGAGCTGCCTAACGTTATGCTTTTGAATTATCAACTGCAGCTTCAGCTTCATACCGCTTCCCACATTACAGTAACTGCAAGCCAAAGTAAACTGAGGCTCCCTCAATCCCTGGAAATGATACTGTTGCCAAAAGCTGAGCCAGGACCTCAAGTTCCAATTCCACCTGCGCAGACAGTGCCATCTGCTAAAGTGGTGGGCTTACTGCCTTCAAACTCTCAGCAATAAATCCCATCTAACATCCTTAGGTAATGCGAATGTGTAATTCATATTTAACAAACGTGCAAGAGTGAAGTGTTGAAACAATTCAGAGTTAACTTATCAGCCAGTATTTAACTCTATGGACTTCTGAAGAGAAATTACACTATAGCCTAAATCGTGCACACTCACTCTCCTCGGTAATGGTGGGAATAAACCACAAAAACAAACCAAACATCCAGACAGTATAAACACAGTTGTGAACTCTACATACACACCTGACCACAATGCAAAACAACTGGGGTAAAGACACTCTCTCCAACAAAATGAACGCTGAATCTTCCCCTTCCCTCTACTAACTAAAACAAATGCTTCTCAGAGTTCCTCTTGAGTACCGGTCAAGAAGGCAAACTTACTTTGCCAAGAGACAGGACACGATTTTTCTGAGAAAATCAACACTGGAAAACATTCAAACTATTATTTTCCAGAAAATTACACCAGTGAAATCACAATTTAATACAAGCCAAAATAAAATGTCACATACCTTCCTACTTCAATTTTTAAAATTACGGAGGTAAGCCAACTTCTGGATACAACATTTAAAAATAATCAGGTTACTAAATCACACACAGGGACCTTTTATACCAGATGAAATGAATGAATAATGAACAGATTGATTACTCGGTTTCACAACTTTGTTTTTTTGATAGGCCCTCATTTACCAATGAGACTGTCTATGAATATTTTTCTTATTGCTTCAGGATGGCTTCAAAATTTAATACTATCCTGCCACACAATACCAAAACTGTTACCTTCTGATGAGACTTGTTCCACAACCTACCCATGACCGCAATTCTTGAAAGTTAAAGCTAGTAGATGTTTGTTATTTTCCTCAGTAACAGAAACTTACTAGGACCACTTCAGAGCTTCTTTTTCCTCACCAGCTTCCCCAGCAAGGTTTTGTCTTTATTTCTAGTACATTTCTGCAGCCCATATCCCCATCACTTAAAGACAGCTAAAGCCCTCAAAGAAAACATTTCACAACTACCAGCACAAGGTCCTCTTGTAATGAAGTACAGATGCTGTGGAAAAACAGGCCAGACATAAGGATTTTTTAAGCATTAACTACAACAAACCTCATGTTTTCTGTTCTAGTTCAAGATGTGCTGATTTTTTTTCAATATTCTAAACTTCTTCTCAAAACAAGACACCTCAAGGGAAATAATTCTCCTTCAGAGAAAGGCTGAGAGCATGAATACGCAACAGAAATTTCTGTTAATCAATCTTATCCTACAGCTCTGGTAAAGATTGATTAGACAGAGGTGCTTTGTAAACATGCATGTTTCACTGATCTCCCACACACACTTCCCTCTCACAGAACAAACCTTACATTATTGACAAGAAAAGGGAAGCTGTTTTACTTCAGTTTGAGTAGCTCAAGTTCCTTCACCTCATACATTCAGCAAGAGCATAAATTCTCACCTATTGACTTGAAGTACTACGAAAAACATTAGTTCCCCAAGAAGGACCATATTAAACTACCTTTAATCCTAATACTTGAACAGTCTCATTTTGTACTTGGCCTACCTCAAGACCACAGCATCTTCATCAGAAAACAAAGCAAGTACATTGGTATTAATAACAACTTCCTTCGAACTGAACAAGATAAATAGCAAGAGAAGGGCAAGCAAGGTCATCATCTTTAGCAAAGAACAAATGAAAGCAAAAGAAAAAAATGCTTGAGAACCAGGAAAGAGTACGTAAGTGCACCTGTAAGTATCTGAAAGATCCAAAACTTCTGTATAAGTAACCTGCTTAAAGGATTCTGTACATAATACAGAACATTCTGCAGGACTCAGATTCCTTGGCTCTTACCTGTAGCCTTACTTATTAACTTCCCAATAAAACCACCCTGTTGTCTTGAATTCAGTCTTTTTACAAGATATATCAGATCTAGGTTACTGAATTGTAAGTATTTTAAGTCACATTACAACGTTGCAAAATCTTATTCTGAAGCCAGTTTCTATTTTCTGCCACTCTTTTCAGAATTCTTTTTTGTATTTAAGTACTGAGAAAAATCAAGTACCAAAAAGGCACACAGGACATGTCCTGCTGAAATACTAATACAGGGTTGGGGCTGGGGGGAATAGCCTCACCTCACAGTGAAAAGTTTCATTTCTTAAGCAAAAATGAGGGCACAGGGGAAATCAGAAATCCAATTTTACCATCAGTGTTTAAAGAAACTTAAGAAGGAGAACAAAACTAGAGAATTTAGAAATACAAGAGAGTGGGGCATTTCAAATAGTTAAATCCTGGGAAATGCCTGGAAGAAAAGATGTTACATACTATGTGGACAGAGTAACACGGGGAATGATAATGGCACAAAGAGTAAAAGAAGAAAAAAAAAAAAATCAAGTCATGTAAAGTGCTTCCACCAAGAAAGGCATTTTCAGTGAGACTAATTACAGATCAATAGCTTGGAAAAGCAACAGGCACCCTTTCTTCCCCTTCCTAACCATCTTTAATTCACAATCATTACACTTTCACAACACACCTGACAAAATCCTTGCATTCTGAAAAGGAAAATCTGAAAAAAGAAGCCTGTGCAGAATTGATCTTTACAATCTAACACCTTCCTAGTAGCCATGTTCTGAATTGAACATCTGACCAACAAAAAACCTGAAGACTACAGCTCTTAAAAGCATAACAGAAAACAAACAGTAGCACTAGATGTGTGTACAGGGCATCCTTTATTACCAATCCCTCTCCTCAAATGTAAGCTTCATAAGCCTTCCAGGCAGGCTACAAGATCTGTGATTTCTGTTTACAACTTGGAAGGAACCTTGAAGTCTTAAAATTGATATAAAGTACAAACCAAAACGGATGTTGGAAAGCAATCCTCTCCAAATACACCCTCTTGAAAGCTTCCAATTCAAAAAACATTAATTTCTTAATTCCTGATTAAATATAAAGGAAACCAATCTTGAAGTATGGTACTTAAACCTTAAGAGGATCATCTCTCTCACTCAAATTATCCATCTGTGCTTGAAGAAACTGACAGAGCAGAAAGTTTCCAAACTTTTATTCCAGTCACAATTGATGCAATTCACCTTCACATATCTGTTTGCTCAGAACAGGGTTAGTCCTTGAAAGCACAGAAAGCAGAATACACAGAAATACACACACAGAAGTGGATGGGAGAGCAGAGCACACTCACTGAGCAGGAAGAGCACATCTACAGACACAAAAGCAGCAGCCAGCCTCTTCTGCCTGGTACATCAGTCATTTGATGTGCTCCCTGATACTAAAGCTAGTGTTTCCTCTTACAAGTACAATGTGGAAAAGTGATAGAAAAAGAACAAGTAACTTATTACATACACTTATGGTCTGCCAGTTACAATATTCTGTTCTAGCAGAGCAGATGCCCACACATAAACACATACTTGGTCCTATAAAACAAAAACTTGAAAAAATAATGCATTGACTTAGAGGTACTCAAAACTCAAGACTAAATACCCATAACAAATTGGTAAATAATTGCATATACATTTCTGAGGAATATAATCATATAATCAGGGCACAATTATTGTGATGGCTACAAGCAAAGTGGTCTACTAAGTGAAAAGAATAGCAGATTTAAGGGCTTGCTACATTGCATATTCTTCCTACCGGAAGCAAATGAATACTAGGCAAGTTCCTATGAATAACTAAAATTTTAGTGGAATAAATACAGAATGTTAGCTATTAAAATGAAAAGAAAACTAAGGACACAGCACCATGCTTCTCAAACATTAAGGCTACTGAACTATTGTCCCTACCATTATTCATATTCTGCATACAATTAATACCCAAACCTTAGCTGAAATACATTATATGATGGATCAAAGCTGAGAAAGAGTCAGAAAGATAACATTTTAGGGCTCCTCTTTAAGGCTAGCTGTGAAAATTCTCAGAAGGTAAAGTCTTTCCATACAAGTCTAGCTTTAAAACGATTTACAGTTGACCCTGACAAACTCCTCTCCAAATCCCTGCCAGTTATAATACTTCTTGTGCTCTCACGAATGCTGCTAACAAAGTTCTGGGCATCCTCCTTTCCCTGGCTTAATATAAACAATTTGAGACATATTTTTAAACTCGTCCAACTGTTAAACACACTCATTGCAAGTAAGTGAGTACTAGGTACACCTAACCTTTTTAACCTCAAGTGTAAACATGGACAATTGGTCTCATTGTAGCTAACTCTGCTGTGCAGAAAGCCACTGCTGTTACACGACTTCTCTGTGTTCAATTGTTGGGATGTCCACAACAGGGTAAAAATAACCTGAGAATGCACACATCAAATGGATTCTGTAAGAGTAGTCTACAAACAGCTTTTCTGGAACAGCTTTCTTAAGAGGAACCATACTGCTTTTGTATGCATATGTAACTCATAGGTTAGAGTCACAGAATATCCAGAGTAGGAAGAGACCCACAGGGATCATCAAGTCCTTCTCCTGGCTCTGCCCAGAACAATCCCAAGAGTTATACCATGTGCCTGAGAACACTGTCCAGATGCTTCTTGAACTCTGTAAGGTTTGGTGCTGTGACTACTTCCATGTAGAACCTGTTCCAGTGCCTAACTGTGCTCTGAATGAAGCAGCTTTTGCTAATATCCACCCTAAACATTACTTGACACAGCTTCATGCCATTAAGATTATTGAAAACATCTTTATTTTCCTACTTTCAAAAGGAAAAATCTCTTTCGATATTAGTATTACAGATAATAATCAAACTGAAGTCTGCCAGTTCATATCCTCCTTAATTTCAAAAGAGAATCTGGACCTCCTGGAGAAGCCTCTGACATGCATAACCAACTCCTACTATTTCCTGAAAGTTTAAGTATTTCCAGCATTACTTCAGAGCACAACATACACACCTTTACTGTTATCACATGCTTAACTGACAGCATATACAGAACATTGCCTAATTAACCACTTCCATGGCAGACCCCTGCTCACAACTTCAAGTTAGTGCCTGACTTCCCTATGGTGTAACAACAGGACACGTATCATGATTCCTCAACTTTTACACAGAACTGTCAGTTTCCAGGAAGTTGTCAAATCCCAAAGGTATAATCTATATGTCTTCGTAATAGAAGAAGGCCAGTGAGAAACCAGAAGCAAAATTTACTCAGTCTCATTCCAGACTCAAATAAACTGAACCAACCTGTAATAGAAGTCTATGCCACCACCATCCCTCTGACTTTAAAGGGAACACTGCCGCTACAGGTGGGTTTCACATCACAGGATTAACAACATTCTTCAGGTAGCTGAAGGCAGTGCATGAATTGCTCACTATAGAAGCTACTCCTCATGATCTGCCAGATTTCCTAAGTTGCATGAATGCTCAGAATAACTTAAATATAACTTAAAAAACATCAAACAGCAGAAAATTTTGGTGTAACTGAAAATGGAATATGCTGGAAATCATCGCTATTACTCTTACACTTGGCCCCACTTGTCATGAGCTGCCACATTTTTTCTCTCAAAATTCTCTAAGCATTTCAAACCTTTTTCACACAGGTGTATCTGAAGTAAATGACTAAGCTCAGTACCAAACTAAACGGTAGACTTAAGGTCATGACATGAACTCACAGAAAAATCTCTTCCAGCTACAAACTGAGGTGTCTGTAGACTTACTTTAGACAAAACTGCAAAAAGCCCTTGTTTCTGTGCTCCCCTCCTATCAAACATGCAGGTTCTTGGAAACCTAATCTACAAGTTCAGTGTATTTAAAATTATGCACTAAAAAAGGTTAGTCTGGCATACAAAATTAATGCCTTTCCTATGAGTGAGCAGCAAAGATGCCCAAAAGGTGAACAAAAACCAATACTCTTCCAGTTTATGGGACTCATGAATCCAAGACTGCGCAAAAAGAGGTGTCTCTACTCTCCCCATTTACTTCAAAATCCTTTAATGTTTCAGTTGTCCTTTCCCAAAAAGAGACCACTAAAGGAGTTCAGTTGTTCTAAGATTCTAAAACACTCAATATCCATGAATCCTGTGTCAGCAAGGCTGTGGTTATTTTAAGAACACTTAAGGCACCACGCACACAATTAGAAATACACACTTCTATGGATGCACTCACAGAATGCAGTTTCTTAAACTGGCAAGAATGTAATAAACAAAAAAGACTGGAGAACCTTTAGTGAAATTGCCATATATAAGTTAACACTGTTCATACACTGACTCACTACACCTCAGCTACATGCTTACTTCACATACTTTGAATTCATTAGGGCTTAGATGGTAACATATGGGTGCCTTTTTGTACATTCCTTACCAACTTTTCCCCTTTATTAGCTAAAAACAGCTGTTTCAGAAGCAAGAGACCCTGGATATGGTAGCCTCCCAATGCCTGCAGTATGGATTTGGGAGGAGAAAGACATTTTTCTGTGCAGATATGGCTTGGCAGAGACCTGTGCTAGCAGTGCACAACGCAGGTCCATGGAAAGGATGTGATCCTTGAGCCTATCCAAACTGGGTAAATGAAAATTTACCATGTAGTGCTTTGTTAAATTAAGACACATTCTATTAGAGAGTGTTTGAAGTGTTCTGAAGCATTTGAATGAACATTAGCTTATCTTCACTGGGTCTTCTACAACATTTAGCAAATACTGCCAGGTCATGCTGAAGGGGGAAGAAGGGGGGAAATTACATCTAATAATGAAATTTTAACAAACAAGCTTTTCTTAAACATCCCCAAAAACAGGGCAGGAAAGGTAGTATGACTGGATTTAAAGAGATCAAAAGCACAGTTTAAACTATTTCAACAGTTTGCTGAAACACCAGGTAACAGAGTATGACAGCATCCAGAAATGATAATTACACATACAGACTGAATTCCACCCGCTGTGCAAGCTGTCAGTTACACTATGACACATATACAAAGGAAAACAGTAAGAACTGAATGAACAGCTGTACAGATTATAATTTTGGACTCTGAGTGCTTAATTCTTCTATCTGTAACTAGCAACACTAAAATTAGAAATCAAGCTTTAAATTTAAACTGTGATCCACAAGAGAATAACTCCACATAGTGCATCACTGTCAGAAATCTAGTCAGACAAGCAAGCAGCTACTCCAGAGCTAAGGTGGGGACAAGGACTCATCACTAGACCAGGATCTCAGTCAGAAAAGGGAGTTAGGAACAATTCAATAAAGCAACAGCACTCTCTCTCTCCTGCCTCAACACCAAATGCCAGAGATGCTGGCCTTTGAAAAACTTTACCTGAGGGAGAAAATGCATTTGACCTATACAAACTTGAACACACAGAAGACAAAAATCAAAACTAATATCCAAAACCTTAGCAGACCACAGAACTATCAGAATTTACATGAGGATAACAAACTTACTTAAGGAAAAAGTCAAACAACGCCCCCTCCATAAACCCATGATAATTCCCACAACCTTAGGGCTGTTATTAACTCTGGAAATGTCACCAACACAGACAAATTTTTCTGTCAGGTAATTAATTTCTCAGATCTAAGGGACTTAATTAAAAGGATCTCTGCTCATACTAATCTTTGCTAGGGCACTGTTTCAACTAAGAAATTTTAGCTTTCCAACATTTTAAAATGCCTTATAATACTGACATAGTGTCCTTCAAACACATGGCCTTGTTCCTTTTTAAAACTCCCTTGAAAAAACTGAAAACCCAACTATATTCATAGTCATTTTCCATAAAGATGTATTTATTTAAATTATCCACAAAGTCTCAACACCCCATCCCCCAAATTTCTATTTTTTAAGAGAATCTATAGGCTAGGGATGTAGAGTGTGTTCTTTCTACTTTCCTTTCAAAAAATACAAAGAAAACAAGTGTAGTTTCCCTTGGTTTGGTTGGAGACCATCAAATCTAGGCTGCCTGTAGAGCTATGCAGGCTTTCTTTCTGAAATGTCACTGAACATGCTCAAAAAGTTTCAGTCTATCATATTTTTTCACTTACTTTGCTTAACTAAAGTTACCTCTGCTCTGCTTTCCCAGCTGTCTCTTTTCAATCTAGAATCTGAATTTCTAGGTAAAAAAAAGCAACACCCTCCTCAGAAACACTAAACCATAGGATACACAAAGCAACAGCTTTTTAAAGTCCTTTTTAAATGATAAACAAATCTACTCCACCTACTTGTTTATTCACAGTTATCAAAGGACTTGACAGCCAAATCTGCTTTACTGTATTATTAACAGTGGTCTGCTTTACTGTATTATTAACAGTGGTCTGCTGTCTGGTTCTCAAAATTACAGCATCGAGGATCTGTTTTGCTCAAAACCAGCATTTTCAAATAATATAGAGGATGTTTAGTATTACATAAGAAGATTCATTACATTTTGAAGGGTTTTTTTTAAGATGTATATGATACTTTTTAGTTTCTTAGATGCAGCAACCAACTTGGCAACAGCCACAATGTGTTTACCTCAGAAATCTGGCAGCTAAACCAACTGTCAGAACACAGGATGAGTTGGTAACCTCCAGTATCACTGTCTGCATGCCAAAGAGGTTTTTTACTAGTCCTTTACCTCCTAACAAAACTACTGACTGAAGCCATGGCCAACCAAGGCAGTCTACTTGTAATAGAATTAACACCACTTAAGGCCCTTAGCTGTCACTTCCTTTAAAAGGGTTACTTTATCCTTGGATCAACTGCATATTTTACAACTCCCATAGACTCAGCAAAGTTGTTTTTCCTTCAGAAGACTCTTGGAGAGTATCAATTCTGAACTGAAGTTTCCAGTTGTAATAAGGAAGATGCACTATTTTCGCTATTTACTCCTTTGTAGAAACATGATGGGAGAAAGATAAGATGAAAGGGAAGCAAAATGAGATTCCTTTTTGTGCATCAAAACAGTAATTAGTTATTTAAATATCTTGTGACTCGATGCCTGAATATTAAATCTCTTTGATTGCATTTTTCCCTAGGGAAAGTTATTTAGTCAAGAGAAGAACTCTTAGCTCCAAATATCTGTTCATTTAAAATTGCATTTATGCAAAACTCAAACTGATGTTAGAATTCTATTTATAAAAAGTTATAAATGCTTCACACTAGTTGAAGACACCCTCTACTCCAAAATCTTATGGACACTTTGCAATCTGTTTGTAATAAAACATCTATCATTTTTGTAAGTATTAGGGAAAAAATCCTCCAATTCAAGTCTTCAGCTACATAACACAAACGACCAACTTTCCAAAATCCTGCATGGCCTGAAGTTTAGGAAACAGAACACAGTAGGGTATTAAACCTATGAGGTTTGCCACAAGTTAAGTCATAGAACTGGGCTCTCTGTTGTCAACACTAATATAAACTGAAGAGAAAGCTTTTTAGGGCAACAAGAGGGAAGGAAGGAAATTTATCAAGTCTACAGAAACAATAAGGAACAAGAATTTAATAGCAACTATTTTATATGAAAAGGTCAAAAAAAGATTCAGAAGGACACATGTGCTTACTGATGGCAATTTCTTTTGGGGGGTGTGTGTGTGTACACACATATTCAAAACAAATGCAGGAGCAAACTTCAGCTGTGGGAAGTGTCTACTTACTCTTAGAGCTAACCCTCAAAGCTAAATTTAGGAAACAAAAGCATCACATTAACCACAAAAGCAAGTCTTATAATTATGATTTAAAATTTTTTCCTTGCCCATGACTACTTAGGTAGGACATATATGTCTGGGTTTAGGGAGACTGTACAGAGAGCCCATGTAATCTTCTGGCCTAAAAACTTGTAACTGCCAGGCAAACAGTATGAAAGACAGCAACCTTGCACTTCTACAAATAAATGCATGCATGCAGTCTCACTCTCTTGAACTGAGATAAACTCAGCAAGTGTCATAACAAACAACAAGATTTAATATTCTGGTACAAGAGCAAATTAAAGGTGCTTTCTCTCATATTCAGAATCTACAGGTATCAATTCAGAATATATCTACTGTGCACAAAAGAAACACAAGTATCCTAAGCACTGCTACCTACCACTTAAATACTCCTCAGTCAATACCATGCTAAAGTTTAAAGCATCTTCACAAAAATAAACACCACTAAAACAACCCGATAAAAACCAACCTACTGATTAGAAAAACAAAGAAAAAACCCACAAGACCACTACACTTCACAATATACATTTTACCAGATGTGTAAAGCAACTTATGACTGGCAGAAGACTTGGAAATACCAAACTATGTTAAAATGGTAAGGAGTTATGTTAAAAAAAGCCTCAGAGTGGTTACTCTATGGACAACAGGCAAAGTGCATTACTCTCTAGAAACCTTTCTGCCTGAAGACATTTCATAAAAATGCACTGAGTCCATTATCTAAGAGCAATAGTGCCACAAAGAGGAAACTCCATTTAAAGATGATATCTCTCTTAAAACAAATGTAACTCCAAGTTTGCTACATCTAGCACTAGGAACTAGAAACTTTACAGCCTGTCACCTTCAAAGGACGACGAAGTCTGACAACTAGAAAAACTCAGGACCATGAAATTCTAACAGAATCACTGAATATTGTGAGTTGTAAGGGACCCACAAGGATCATCGAGTCCAACTCTTAAGTGAATGGTCCATATGGGGATGGATCCCACAACCTCGGCACTATTAGCACGTTGCTCTAACCAGCTGAGCTAGTGTCACCTTTGTTCTTAACACCAGATTTCAAAACCTGCTTACATAACTGTATTTCTACAGTACTTCCCTATTTGCTGTGCCTAATGCACAGATGGGGAGAACTGATTATACTACGGGAATAATTAAAGATTTACAACACCGCAAATAACGCACTTCAGAGCAGAGTCTTCAACAATAACAGTCACCAAGTATTTTACCTTCAGCAAAAACAGCTACTGATTGTTTTACCTATCTTGGAAAGTGCTGAGTGAATGATTAAATGACCCTGAAGTTCAAAATGGTTTAAAGTTTCATCCTCCACTGAGACAGCAAAACCGAGCAGGAAGTGATAGACTTTTAGCCTCCAACACGGATTTCCTTACTCTGAGTAGTGCTTCAGAACTGACTTTCGTGGGGACCGTCACAACTTTACTTACACCGCGCCTGTCTGATGGCACTTGCAGGGCTCTTAGATAAACCTAAACATAAATCCTTCCACTTCCTATCTCCGGCAAGGGAAAAGGAAAAGGAACAGGCCCCGCCGGGCCCCGCTCCCCTGAGGGCGGCCGGGCCCGCGCGCGCTCCCGCCGCC